>VWZO01005274.1:4948-39426 GCA_013396975.1 Bucco capensis | reverse complement strand
TAAGAGAAGATTGGATGTGGCACTGAGTGGCATGGTATAAATGTTGTGGTGTATTGGGTCATAGGCTGCACTTGATGATGATCCTGGGGGTCTTTTCCAGCCTTGGCAATTCTGTGATTCTGTGCATGTTTTCTGAACACTTCCAGGGATGGTGACTCCACCACTGCCCTGGGCTTCCTGGGCCAGTCCTTGATAACCTTTTCAGGAAAGACATTTTTCCTAATATCGAACCTAAACCTCCTCTGACACAACTTGAGGCTGTTTCCTCTTGTCCTATCACTTGTTATTTGGGAAAAGATACCAACCCTCACCTCACTCCAGCCTCCTGTCAGGGAGTTGTAGAGAGAGCTAAGGTCTCCCCTGAGCCTCTTCTCCAGTCTAAAACACCCCAGTTCCCTCAGCTGCTCCTCACAACTCTTGTGCTCTAGACCCTTCCCCACCTTCCTTGCCCTTCTCTGCACACACTCCAATGCCTCAATGTCCTTCTTGCAGTGAGTGGCCCAAAACTGACCCCAGGACTGGAGCTGTGGCCTCCCCAGTGCCCAGTCCAGGAGGACAATCCCTGCCCTAGTCCTGCTGCCACACTAGTGCTGATCCAAGGCAGGATGCTGTTGGCCTTCTTGGCCACCTGGGCACACTGCTGGCTCCTCTTCAGCCATTTTTGACCAGCTGAGGGTGGTCCTTTTCCACTGGGCAGCTTTCCAGCCACTCTGGAAAAGCCACTTAGGGTTCAGAGACTCTCATCAGAATTTGGGCCAGACATCAGAATGAATGATATTCATCTATGACTAGTAATAAATTAGTAAGAGAATCCTACTTACTGAATGAGCAACATTTCATGTTTAAATCATCCCTGGCACTTCCCCAGAGAAGAATGAACCATGTGCTGCTTAGCTTATCAAAATGACCAGTTTGAGGTAAGGTGCTAGCAAAGAAGAATGTTATTCTGGTCATTTTCATATTTAAAAAGGTTAGGCTTGATGTCACTTCATTTTCTGACTGAGCAAATCTGAACAAGTTGGATCTGCTCTTACAATCTGTGTCTTACACACAGAGACTGAATCTATTATTGACTCCAGGAATATGCTTATCTGCTAAGTTTACCTCTCCTGGTTAATTTACAGAGCCTGATGAAGCATACAGGCCCTTGGAGGCTCACAGCAACAATCCTCACAGACACAGAGAAGCATTTCCTCTCTCTCCAGCCCAGAATCCAGCACGGCAAGGGTTGGAAGAGAGNGGAGACCACAAGGGATTTTCAGACTGTGATCATCTTAGTCTAATCCCTCTTCTAAAGCAGCGTTGCCCAGGTGGGGTTGGAATCTCTCCACAAAAGGAGATTCCACAAGCTCTCTGAGCAGGCTGGGCCAGGGCTCTGGCATCTTCACAGCAAACTAGTTTTTCCTCATGTTTAGGTGGAAATGCTGAGTGCCAGCAACATACAGTCCAGGAAGCCAACACTGGGGGATTTCTGAGGGGTTCCTCTATTTTTCTCAGTCTAATTAATGGTTTCCTGGGAAGAGTGTTTTCAGTAGATTTGATTTTCTCCATGTCATGTATGGGGAAAGCACAAGCAGATGAGCTTCTGGTCAAGTTCATTATCTTGTTAGCAGTACCCTCTCAAAAACCCCTTCAAACTGAACCAGATGCAAAAGAGAAGCTGGTTCCTTCACAAGCTATTATTCCTCAGTCAGCTCATTTAACAAGGCTGTAAGACACCACTTTGCCATCTGGGAAGCAAGGCATTTTCCTGCAGCCTGGAAGGGAAAGAATCACACTTAAACCAGCTACTGCCTGTCTAGCAGTGGTGCAAGGGGCAGTGAACTCAGTCCTTTCTACCCAAAAAGATGGCCTTTGACACATACTAGCTGCTGCTCCACTTCAGCTCTCCTTTCCCTGAAGTGCTTAATAAGCTTTTATTGTCTGCAGATACATTAATGAGTTTTGAGTCTCTTGCTTTGCACTGTGTTTTGCACATAAGAAGCAAGATCAACTTGTGATCTTGTGCATCTTGTGACTGAAGAAGAATAGCTTGTGATGCTATTATTATCAAAAATACTGATGAAGTTATTGGGGAAAAAGCTTGGCCTCTTCAAAGAGCAGCTCAAGATTCTTCTGTGTATTCATGGTCCTCGCTAGGACTAAAAATGTCTTTCATGCTTTTCATTCTTTGATGGTCACCATAAGAGGCAGAGGGGCAGAAGTTGGGACATGCACCCTCCCCTGTGAAGCTCCACTCCAAGAGCTTCAGCCCCTCACACGAAGGAGAGCTGGGGACAACTTGGAGCCTCCAGCACCCATGGCTGCTGTTGGTCTCCAGTGCCACGCTCTGCTGAGCCAGCCATGCTCCAAAGCAATGGTCCTGGCAAATGCCAGTGTAAGCAGAGCCACAAGAGAGGGTTTGTGCTTTAGTAACAACAGAAACAACTGCTCTGAGAACACCTTACTCACTGAGAACTTGCAAAGTTTAAAAGGGAAGTGGTAGAAAAACAAGGAAAAATAAGGAGAATTGAGAGGAAGGGAGGAGAAAGGCATGTCTTCACCTCCCTATCTTCTTCCTCTACTATCTCCCTCTGTTTCCCTTTCCTATTGCCGGTCTTCACAAGCATTCACTGGGGATGACAGGACCCAAATCTCAGCAACTTTTCCTGGCTTGACGCAACCTTCCTGGGAAGCAGCATTCACCCGTAGGGGTTTCAGATGTCAAGGGCTGCTGCTGCTGGGAGAGGCAGAGGTCTCTGCTGCCACCAGCTCTCTCCAGTCCGACAGAATCCAGGAAGCATTTGGCCAACACTCTCAGGCATATGGTGTGATTTTGGGGGGCTGTCCTGTGCATAGGCAGGAGCTGGACTCGATCATCCTCGTGGGGCCCTTCCCACTCAGGACATTCTGTGATTCTAGGACTCAGGGCACCTCGGAGGGGACCCACACCCCGCTGCTATTCCCCAGATGTGCTCTGCTCTCCTCTCCTCCCAGCTCTGCCAGACCGCGCTCCCGCACAGAGCCTGTCCCTGCTCCCTCCTCCGCACTTCTCCCCAGCGCTCCCGGGTGGGTGTCCCTCACCACCGGGCAGACCCCCGCCGCTCCCCATGCCCGCAGCGCCCCGCGCCCCTCCCGGGCTGTCCCCACCGCGGAGGCGGAAGGAGCCTGCGGGGCCGCACCGCTCCGCGCCGCACCGCACCGCTCGGCCGAGCCCCCCCGGAGGAGGCAGCGGCGCCTACTTAAAGCTCATCCCCCGCGGCGGCGGGAGAAGCGGCTCCGGTGCGAAGAGCAGCTAGGGCTGCTCTGCGGGCTCCCATGCCTGGCTGCGAGCTCGGCGGGGCTGCGGGGGCTGCCAGGAGAACAGCTGAGGGGGCTGCGGCTCAGGCAGGGCGGGACAGCGCTCGGACGGCACCGGCGAGGCACCGGCACGGCTCCGGGCGGCAGCGGCTTCTGCCCTCGCTCGGCGGCGGCGACAGCAGCAGCAATGGCGGCTAGGGCTAGGCTCCGCTGCGCGCCTGGGCAGCCGCGGCTCTAGGAGGGGAAGAGCGAAGCCGGCAGGGGGCTGGTTTCCGGCGGGTTATTTATCTCTGCCCTCTCGCCTAAGTTCCCAGCGGAGCGAGCTGGCGGCACCTGTACATGTCCCTTCCCCCCCCGCCCTCCTCCTCCACCTGCTCCTCGGAGGGTGAAAGGTGCGGGGAGGCCATGGAGAGCCCCGCGGAGAACCCCACCAAGGCAGCGGAGTACCTGAAGGAGCTGAACAAGATTATCGAGACGCAGCAGGAGCTGCTGGAGAAGCAGAAGCGGAGAATAGACGAGCTGGAGCAGCAAGTGGCCAAGTTGTACCACGAAAACGCCTGTCTGCAGGACGAGCATCACCGGCACCTGGCCACATGCAGGCTGCAGCCCGCCGTGCCCCCCGCCTACCCGGGGGTGCTGACCGCCATCCAGGAGCACGCTAAGCACGAAAAGTAAGCGCTGTCCGCGGCTGGCTGACCCTTTTCCTAGCGGAGATTCCCTTCCCTTCCTTCTCCTGCCTTCGCTTTCCTACAGCCGCCCCTCCGCGAAGCGGCGGAACTCCCTGCGGGGTGTGCCCAGGAGCGAGCTCCGCTCCGCTCTGCTGGCCGCGAAGGAGGGGCCGTGGCTGGGGCTACCTCAGCCTCTACACCCCTAGCCCACCTGGATGTTGGTGCCTCACTGGTTGTCTGGGCGAAATCTCGCGGGCCCTGGCCGTGGAGGGCTTTTGAGCTGTGGCAGCAGGGCCAGGGCTCCTTTTTCTTCCCCCATCCTCTACCGAGGCAGGTCTCCGTCTGCCTTCCACCCCTCTCCTCCTCACACCCAGGGCAGTTCTCTCCTCTGCCCGGGGCTCTCTTTGCGCTACCTCCGCTTTTCGCCGGTCCCTGGCAGTTCTCCACGCTCGGGGGATGCCCCGGGAACATCGCTGTTCCGGTGGAGCGGAGCGAGCTCTGCCCTTCTTCCCGTAGCCTGTTCCGTACCGTGGATGCCGCTCCGAGGGGGAGGTGATGCCTCCGGGAGATGCTCCGCGCTCCCGGCGGCAGTGGCTGGGAGCTGCTGCCGCTAACGGCGGTGACCCGCAGAGGGGTCAGTAAACATTGGCAGCTGGCCACCAGCAGCCCGGCTGGCTCCTGCTCCTGTCTGCTCGCCCATTTCGGAGCCTTTCTTCCAGCCTCGATAATCTGTAATTAATCGTGGGCTGCTTTAACAGCGTGCGGAAAAGCGGCTTCGTTCCGCGCCGTCTTGAAGCCTTTGGGATGCAGGAGCAGCAGCCGCTGGAGCCGTGGCGCTTCCCAGACGTGTTTCCACTTATGGAAAAGTATTTCGGACTTGGTTTGACTCGGGTGGGAAAAGCACGTGTGGGATAAGGAGCCCACTGCCCCGCTCTGGTACGACCCGGTGGCTGTGTGTAACCCGGTGCTCTCCAAATCCCTATTTCTAGGCTCGAGAGGGCGATTCCCCATGGGTGAGCGGCTGGGGCCGTGGGAAACGCGAGACGAGCAGGGGCTGGAAGCTGCTCGCCAGCCCCAGGCGAGGGCTGCGGGTCCTGCCGGTCACCGGGATAAGTCTCCCCGGGCTGGAGAAGTGGAGGAGGTCTCGCTGTTGGGGAGTGCTGAAATCGGGATGCTCTGGGACAACCTTTCGCTTGGAGGCTGCAGGAGAAAGGGAAGGGTCGCTGCTCGCCCAGTACCCCCTTTGCCTGCTCCAGTTTGCAGCAGGCTGGTGTGGAGGAGTGGGAAGGGAAGCATCGCTTCCTCCCGGCTGCCTTCCTGCCGTTGGAGCGTTAACACTTCAGAGGAGTTTTGGGCGCTGGGATAATGATGTTATGCTTTCTTGTAAACAGATGTCTCTATGAAAACTAACTGGATAGCTCCTTAAACAGCCTGGGGAGTATGTGCTGTCCTTTAAGCATCAACCCCACAAGGACAAAGAGCTCTTTCCAGAAAGCACAGACTATTTAACACAAATCCTACCCCCTGCATGTGTCCAGTACCCGAGGAGTAGTTTGTGCCTGTGCTTCTAGTACAAGATGTTAGCTCAGCTATCTGGTCCCATTTGTCTCTTCCAAACGACATTACTAAAAATTGGACAAATGGCTTTGCCTTGTTGGATAATATTTCTCTTCCCCAGCCCAAGACTCATTTGCAGAGCCTTTCTTGGACAGGCAGCTCTGGGGACTCAGAGGCTTTTAAGTCTCTTAAGTGGATTTGATGCTGGGATCAGAATTAATCTGGGATATTTATGGCAGAGTTGTATCACTCTGAGGCATAGCCTGAAGGGTTTACTGGGGGAGCTGGGAGACAGCCCCCTCTGTGTCTGCTCCTGGGCTGGGCCCTCTGCCCACATCTGTGGGGAGTTGGATTTTCAGGGCCACCTTCATCTGAGGAATACTGCCTCCCCCTAAATCATCCTGTGTCCATCTGTGTCATCCCCCTTCCTTAGCAGGGAGTGAGCCCCTTCTGTTCTCCAGGAGACCTGCCTTGCTGTGGGGGTGGATGGAGCTACTGGTGTGTTCCCCAGCTGCATGGGGTGAGGGCTGGGGCAGTGCCTGCTGGGGCTCCAGCTCTCTGGGAACAGGGGCAACAAGCCAGCCCCTGGATCAGTTTACTCTCTGGCTGGATGCAAAAGATGGAGGAAATCTCCAGCTTGGCAAATAGGAAATATCCTTGGTTTAAAGTCTTCTCCCAGACTCACAGTTATCTTGGCTTTCTGAAAAGCAGGTTCTGGGTGTCTGTAGCTTCCACTTGAGAAGCTCAGTCTCAGTTTGCCCAGCATTAATGTCATGTGCCCCTTGTGTATGGTGAGTGGGGAATGAGGATCCCTTGCCTGCTGAAGCTCAGTATCCAGTGTCAGTGCTGCTTGTTTTGGAGAGAGGGGGGGGGTCCTCTGCTGTTAGGAGGGAGGCAGCAGGAGAGAAGGCATGTCCAAGCTTGCCCCCAATGCACAAACTTCCCTGGCTTCCTCCTTCCAGGGGCTGCAGAGCTGCTTTGTGCCCAGTACTATCATGGCTCTTCCTCACCCTCCAGTACTCCACAGTTCAAATGACTGGAATCTCTCTTAAAGGAAACTGGATTTCTCATGGAGAAATTGGCACTTTTAGGGAGTCCTCTTAGAGCTCTTCTGTCTTGAGACTTGGAGAGGTTGTTTTTCCTTCTCTGATCCACTTAGACTCCTGTCTCTGTAACAGTTCCACCTGTGTGAAGTGGACCTGGATCACTGACACTGGTGTCAGAGCAGCTGGTTCCTGGGGCCAGGTGGTGGTTGTCTTGTGTGATACAGAAAACAGCAAGGAAATGTTGCACAAGAGAATAGGCTCATGATTAGATCTTAATAAAAGATGTTTAGGAGGGAAACAAAGCAACAAAAATCCCAGAAGTCCTGGAACTTTTCAGTTCTTACAATGGGAAGAATATACAGCTGAAGGCTGCTTGAATAGTTTGCAGAGGCTGGAGATATTCTTTAGCTTGATCTCTTGTGTGATGAGGAACTGTGAATGAAGCCAGTAATAGACTTCTTTTGGAAATAAAGAAAACCCATCAGTCCAGTAAGGTAAAAATATGGTGGTTTGAGGCCTTCCAAAGAATGGAAGAGAGCAGGAAGCAAGTTGCTCTTGCAGGGGTTGCTGCCTGCAGGAGGGAAGAGCAGAGGGCTGGGTTAGTGGGTGCACATGTGCTGTTATCCTGCAAGGAGCACTCCCCAGCCTGGGTGGGGTTTCACTCCATTTGGGAATCATTTGCTGAGTGCAAATCACCCTGAAAAGCCACAAGTGGAATGAGAGTAATTAGTTGATTACAAGGCTTTGTGGGATCTAATGAATCAGCATGTTGGAGATAACAATGGGTATTTAACTCATTAAGTTGCAGAAGGCTAATTTTCAGCGAATCCATTTCACTTAACATCTGAGAGCACAGCAAGAATTTCTAAACCTCAGCTCCTCGGGGTAAGGAAGTTCAATCTATCCATTTTGGTAATGCACTTCTCAGTGGAAATATGTGAAAGCAAATGTACTGAATCTTCTCTTATCTATACAAATAGAATTTTTCCAGCTCTTGAAATTCACCCTTGGCATGTTACCAGCTTAGGGAATGATGTTTGTGTGTAGCCTAATCAAGTTAAAAACTGTGCTGCTTTTCCCCTGAGGAAGTGCCTGCTAAGAGTTGGAGCAGGAGGTAGAGAAGAATTGTCTGCTAAGACAGAGCAATCTCAGAGGGTTGTTATTTGCAACTCAGCCTAAATCCTGCACCTGGTCTGGCTGATTTATTTTTAAATTAATCTAGGACTGGCTTTGTTCTCTGAGGGGGGGGGGGTGTGGAGAAAGCCTGCTCACAACTCAGAGCTTTATGAAATCCTCCTTGTGCTCAGGAGATGCTCTTGCTCTCAGCTGAGGTGTACTTAGTGGCAGTTGTTGCTCTGGTGACAATCACATGTGAAGGTTGCTTTGTGGCCCACATCAAATGAGCTGGTGGCTTGCTTTGCATGTCACTGTTGGCTCTGGATGCTGCCCTTGCACACAGCCTCAGCAGGAAGCCAAAGATTGCATTAGGATAGAGGCTGGCCTGACTTTGCAAACCCCCCCCCACCATCCCCTCCAGAGATGTCCTTTACTCAGACACACTCTTTGTTTGACGTAAATCCCATCTCATTGCTGCTGCACTTGAAGAGCAGCTTATTTGTGTTTGCTGGAGTGAATTGGAGGTACCCAGCATCTGTTCCAACTAGGCTCATCTTTGGGCAGGGCTTTGCTTTCTCTGCTTGCTCATCAGCAAGGCTGTAGCTGCTGTAGTGCTTGTATTGGCTCCTCTGTGTCAGCCAGCTGGGTGGCAAAGTCTGATTTGTGACTGATGGGCTTGCTGGGAGAAGTCTATGCAGTTCCAGCTAAAAGATGCAAACCTCTGTCTACTGAGCTTCTTTGGCTCATGAAGAATGTGTTTACAGTTTGTGGCCAAAATGAGCACCTCACTGCATCCTCTGTCAGTCCTGGAACACCTAGGGATGGTGTAATTCTGAGGCTGGGCAGCATGTCAACTGGCATCTTGCTGAGGGCACTGGGGTTGGTTAGCCTGGAGAAAAGGAGGCTCAGGGCAGACCTTAGCTCTCCCTCCAGCTCCCTGCAAGCAGGTTGGAATGAGATGGGGGTAGGTCTCTTCTCCAGGGTTACCAGTGAGAGGACAAGAGTCTCAAGTTGCAGCAGGGGAGGTTTAGATTGGACAATAGGAAGAACTTCTTCCCCAAAAGGGTTGCCAAGCTCTGGCCTAGGCTGCCCAGGCCAGTGGTAGAGTCACCATCCCTGGAGGGCTTTAGAAGACATGGAGATGTGGTGCTGAGGGCCATGGTGTGGTGGTGACTTAGCAGCATTAACAGCTGCACTTGATGATCTTCAAGGTCTCTTCCAGCCAAAATGATTTCATGATTGCGTGATCCNGTCTGGCAGGCTGGAGGAAATCAATAGCGTGAAGATGTGTAGTAAGACATGAACTTGCTAAATAAACTGAATGATTTTGGAGCTCTGTTGAAATATTGGCAAATTCATGTACTTGGTATCTGCTAAATGATGACCTGTAAAGGCAAATTAATTTGGAAACTGGTATGTAACTGATAAAACAAGGTGGGGGGTGGGCAAAAAGCCCAGTGGTGACAAAACACGGCTGGTGTCAAGAAAGTTCCTGGGGAATGGGAGGAGGGAGAGAAAAGAGAGTTCATGAAGCAAACACCAGTTATCCATGCTGTTTGGGGAGAGAAGCAGGAATTACAGAGTCATTAAGGTTGGAAGAAACCTCTAAGATGATCAAGTCCAACTATATACCTAGCACTAACCCATCCTGGAGCAGGAGTTTAAAGATTGCTTCAAAAGTTGGGGTAAATCTGCCCCATTTAAAGCAGACTAGAGCTAAGAGTTGTAAGGTCTTTGTGGGTCTGAAATGGCTCTTTAATGAAGCTTTTGCTCTGCAGACAATGAACACAACTTCTGAGCTTCCTAACTTTGCAGTTCTTGTGTTCTGAACTGGAAGAAGAAAGAACATTTTCATGCTAGTTTAGGGCTTTGAAGTTCTTCCTTATGAATTCACTGTCAGGGAAATGGAAATGAACTCCCAAAGATCTGCTTGTGGAAAATGCTTGGCAATGGTCATGGATCCAAGTCCTCAGTGAGCACGAGAGCTGCTGTGAATTACCATTTACAAGTGTGTGTCTGAAGAGCTCCTTCTCCTCCAAAGCCCTCATTCCAAACCAAGCCATGGTGGTATGCTCATGGCAGGGCCAGGGAGCTTCTCCTGCCCCTCTCCTCTGCCCTGGGCAGGACACAGCTGCAGGATTGGGTTCAGTTCTGGGCTCCCCTGCTTAAGAGAGACAGGGAACTTGTGCAGAGGGAACAGAGAAGGGTCACTGCAATGCTGAGGGGACTTGAGCAGCTCTCTTGTGCAGAGAGGCTGAGAGAGCTGGGGCTGCTTAGGCTGGAGCAGAGCAGCCTGAGGGGAGAGCTGAGCAATGCTTAGCAATCCTTCCAGGGTGGGGGGCAGGAGGCTGGGGCCAGGCTTTGTTCTGGGGTGCCCAGGGACAGCACTAGAGGCAATGGGCACAAACTAGCAGCCAGCAAGTTCCAGCTCAACAGGAGGAGGAACTTCTTTGCTTTGAGCATAGACAGACATATTTCTGAATCTGACTTGCTTCTTGTTGCCCTGCTTATTGGTACAGCAAGGCACCTCTCCATCATTCCTTAGGGAAGATGTCTTCTGGCAAAGAAAGTAACTTGCAGCTTCTTCCAAAACCTAAAGCAAAATACATCACACTCAAAGAAGCATCTGCAGGAAGAGCTTAGTCAATGGAAGATCATAGAAACTCTGAGGGGGGGGGGAAGAATAAAGTATTGCAAGGTGTTTTCTTACAGTGTACTGAGAGGGGGAGTAAAGTATTAAGTATTTCTTGCAAGTAGCATCTCTAAAAGCTTAAGTTTTTATACCCAATAAAACTAGGTGTCCTTTAGTTATGGGCTGGTCTATGATACTAAACTGGAACTGCTGTGCTGGGTTCAGGATTGAATGCCAGCCCATGGCCTTTAGATGCTGAGTTTCTGCCTGGAGCAGCTGCAGAAGTACATGGGCTCCACCAGGACTTTCTTAAGAGTAGGCTGGTTAGGAACAGCCACAGTTGCCTCCTCTGTGCTTCCAATTTTGCCACTAATTTATGGGCCCCTACATGGTACAGCTATCTGTAGTACACTGAGCTTATAGAATCACACAATGAGTATGATTGAAAAGGGCTCTGAGATCATCCAGTCCAACCCTCCCAGCCAGCACTGCCGTGCTCACCACTGAACCATGGCCTCAAGCACCACAGCTATATGGTTCTGGAACACTTCCAGGGATTGGAGATTCCCTCACCTCCCTGGGCAGCCTGGGCCAATGGCTGAGAACCCTCTGGGGGAAGAAATTCTTCCTAATATCCAACCTGAACCTCCCCTAGTGCAAGCTGAAGTCATTTCCTGGGATTCCAATCCCTGATGTGGGAAGAGTTGCCTATGGAGCAGGCAGCCTATAGCCAGGTGAGCCAAGTGTTGGGTGCTTAGAGCCTTTCTCCTCTCTGAGGGCCCCTGCTTTCTGTGTGCAGGTGGTGAGGAGGTTATCTTCTGCTGTTCACCAAGGGGGTGTGTGGGAAGCTGCTTAAGTGGATTTTGCAGGGCAGAAGTCCTTCCTGAGATGCAGCCCACACTTGCATTATTCTAATGTGATCCTATCACAGAATCCCTGAATGTTAGGGGTTGGGAGGGACCTCTGGAGATCATCTAGTCCAACCCCCTTGCAAGAGCAGGAGAATTGTTCCTCCTCATACCCTCTCCATTATGTTAATTCCTCCTTTGTGTGTGTGTTTTGCAGCCTGCAGATACTTTCAGGCTCTTCTTGGCAGTGCTGCTGTCTTTCATCCTAGCTCAGTGAGCCTGGCAATGAGGTTGTCATCATTTCAGTCTGCCTCTCTCCTTAGCTAATTGTACTGTTGGGTTGTTTCTCTCAGCAGAATTGTTGAATCAGGCATTTGGACAGTTTGAGCAGGGTTTGGTGTTTGGAGAGGTGGTGGAGTCACCATCCCTGGAGGTGCTTTAGAAACCATAAATGTGGTGCTTAGGGGCATGAGGGTCATAGGTTGACAGCTGAATGTGATGATCTCAGAGGTCTCTTCCAACCTTAATGATGATGTGATTGGATGTTGTGCTTGGTCTTTGGTAGCTGGCCCTGATGTAAACTGCTTTCCCTCCCCCCATTTGGTGCTTTGCAAATTCTTCCTAGAATTTCTTTGAAGTCCTGGAATTCTCAGTGGCTCTGGCTTGCTGTGTTAGTGGCAGATTTGTGCTAGCTAGACTTCTGGGTGAGAATTGTTTCCCTTTTATGGCTCTTATCCTGGGATTGTGATTGAGGACAGAAGCAGGTGTTGCTTGAGTCCCATCTGGTGACCTGCTATTTGTCCTTGGCAAAGCTATGCTCTGATAGTGGTTGTTATTCTACAGATGGGCAAGCCAACATTCAAGCTAAGAGCCATCTCTTAATAGGTTGCAGAGATCTAGGTGGAGAATGATTGCATTGACTCTCACTCTGGAGACAAACAAGCTGTTTGGAATCCTGGGATCCTTGCTGGCTATATACCACCTTGTTTGGGTTTAAGGATGTTATCTGTGTGCTTAGTGTAAGGAAAAACTAATCATGTTGCTGCAGAACTGCCAAATGTTGTCAAACAGAAGAGCTTTCACAGCTTGAGCTTTATGTTCTTCAAACAGTTAGCTATGTACATGGATCTTCTTGTGTCTCGAACTCTGGTTCTGGATGGATTCTCACCCTCCTCCAACCCAAACAGCAGCAGTTCAGTCTCAGGGACTTGTGCTCCCTCTCCTGGCTTCTTCTTAAACTGCTTAGCAGAGTGGTTGTGGATGTAGTTTATATATATATATATGTAGTGTAGAATCTGCTCTTCAACAGCAGCATCTCTTCAAAGCATTAGAAATGCTGCTGTGAATGTGGCTTAAGGTGTCCACAGAATTGTCAGGGTTGGCAGGGACCTTCAAGCTCCTCTAGCCCCAAGCCCTGTGCCTGCCATGGGCAGGGACACCTGGTACTAGAGCAGCTTGCTCCCAGCCCCAGCCAGCCTGGCCTGCAACACTGCCAGGGCTGGGGCTGCCACCACCTCTCTGGGCAACCTGGCACAGTGGCTCAGCACCCTCCTGGCCAACAACTTCTGCCTAACAGCTAATCTAAATCTACCCTTCCTCTGTTTGGATCCATTCCTGCTAGTCCTAGCACTACCTGACATCCTCAGAATTCCCTCCCCAGCCCTCTAGCCCCTGCAGATGCTGGAAGGCCACAAGAAGGTCTCCTGGGAGCCTTCTCTTCTCCAGACTGAATAATCCCAGCTCTTTCAGCCTGTCTTCATAGGAGAGGTCTCATGAGTTCTTTTATTTTACTTCTAGTGTATTAAAGTGCAGAGGTGAACTTTCTCTTCCAACAGTACCACTGTAAAATGTACACTGAGGAGAAATGACTCTCCTGTGAAGCATCTGTGCAGATTGACTACTGAGTCTTGCTGCTGTGCTAGGGAAGAAAAATGCTGCTCCTGAGTAGTAGCTCTCTGTAAGAACTGATTGAAACTTAATATACATTATTTGCATGTTAATAAGATGTCTAATCAGCCTTCCCTGACAAATGGGAGGAGAGACAAAGGCATACATGTAATGCATCTTTGACTGCAGCACAGTAATTCACGTTTGCCAAGTGTAAGTGGCACTTGATTCTGAGTAATTGGACAAATAAAGCAGAGGAAGGAAGGTGGGAAGCAGTCCTCCTGTCCTGCAAAATTTAGGAGGCAGCTGGGAGTGGATGTTTGTCAGGGTTTCTCCAGCTCTGCTGAAAATAACTGCAGGTGCTGTTTGCTGCTCCTACTCAGGAGCTTTTCATTCCTCCCTTTGGGCACTGGCACATGGAGCTCTAGGGGGAAGAGGCTGAGGTTTATCTAGGAATGAAACTTCTCGGCCATGTTCTGTCTTATTTTCCTAGGCACCTCCACCAGTTTGTTGTCCACTTTAATAACACTTTACTGTGCAGGTGATTTTTATTAGCCCTGCAGCTGTTTCCACAACTGTGCCTCTTTCCATTCTTTTTCTTGGACCAGGCTTTGTTCTGGGGTGCCCAGGGACAGCACTAGAGGCAATGGGCACAAACAGCAGCCAGCAAGTTCCAGCTGAACAGGAGGAGGAACTTCTTTGCTTTGAGGCTGGTGGAGCACTGGCCCAGGCTGCCCAGGGAGGTGCTGGAGTCTCCATCTCTGCAGAGATTCCCAAGCCAACTGGACACATCCTGTGCCAGCTGTTCTAGGTTCTCCTGCTCTGGCATGGGAGTTGGGCTAGATGATCTCCAGAGGTCCTTTCCAACCCTGAACAGTCTGTGATCTCAAATTTAGGTCTAAATCTCAGTAACCTGAGGTCTCTCTGTGTTGAAATGGGAGATGATGACCTACTGCTTGAGCTTTGTACTAATGTGCATTTGCACTTAACACTCCAAACTATCACTTCAGAATCATACTTGGAGTCTCTGATCTTACATTCTGCTGGTGGCAACCCCTGTTGGGGATTTGCTGGACTCTTTTTGCTGGGTGGATGGAGTTGTGTAGTATTTCTAACCACAAGTAATGCTGCCACAGTAAACAAATCCCTAGCACCTTTCTTGGCTGCCAGGCTTGAACCAGCATGCACCAAGCTGTGTACTGGAAGAAGTTTGAGTTACTGGCAAGCTGAGCTGCTTTTAATATGCTTTCTCTTTACTGAGGGTGATGCTAAAGCTACTATTTGTGCCACCCTTTGTGAGTTTCTCCCACCTCTAGTTTAGAGTTCTGTAAAACAGACATTTCCCTGTGCTGCATTCAGACCTCTGCTACCTTACAATCAAATTCCAACTCCTGGGGAGACTTTAGTGCTCTCTTGTCCTTTTCCCTGCCATGGGGATCATTGGAGGGTCCAGGATGTGTGAAAGCTCTTTCATGACATTGATTACAGATGAGACTTGTAGTTGCTTGAATTTGAATCAGAATCACAGAATCACCAAGACTGGAAAAGACCCCCAGGATCATCAAGTCCAGCCTATGACCCAATACACCACAACATCTAAACATCTAAATTTGAGAACTGAACAATTGTCTACTCCTTCTGCTTCCTCAACATGTCTTCCAGTTTAGGTTCAAGCAGCTCACATCACTCTGCAGTGTCTTTTCTGAATGTAGAAAGGTTCATTTCACAAGGATGACATGGTTTTTTGGACAAAAACAAGTAAAATAACTGGGGTATGTGTGTATATATAACAGTATTAAATGGCACATCTAGTACTGAACTTCTAGGGATTCCATGTGCACTCAAGGCTGTCTCAGAGGTAACTCTAAGACCTGTTGTGAGAGGGTGTTACCACCTAAACTGTAGGTGCCACTGGTGCTATATGCATAGAATTGGAGGAAAAGGTCTTTGGTGCTTGGGGCTGCTCCAGCTCACCTCCAGTTGCCATGCACTGTGTGCCTGAGGAAGGTTGTAAACAGGACCCCATCCTGTGCAAGCTGCTCTAGGTTCTCCTGCTCTGGCAGGGGGATTGGACTAGATGATCTCCAGAGGTCCCTTCCAAGCCCTAACATGATTGTGTGATTCCTCTCCCCCCTGCCCCGCAATGCTGTAATGCTGCAATGGTGTAAGTGTGCTAAATTCAGAGGGATTCCTTAGGGATTCAGGTCACAGTGGCTGCAGTGGAGGGACTGCAGAGAGCAGAGCTATCATTCTTCTTCATTCTTGCTGCTTACCTTGCTACATTCACTTCATCTTCCTTCCACCAATGATTTCAGAGTGGAAACTGGTTCCGGCTCTATTCTGCCTGGCAGCCTCTTGTTCCCTGAGCAGTTTCCTTAGTGAGGCAGACATGGATTCCCCCAGAAATGAAATGGAAAAGTTGTTATCAAATTGTTTGGCTTTGAATAGGTCAGCATTTTAAGGTTTTTTTTTTGGCTGTAGTGTCAGAGGGTTGGTTAGTCTGATGAAGAGGAGACTCAGGGGAGACCTTATCTCCCTCTACAACTCCCTGACAGGAGGTTGCAGTGAGCTGGGGGTAGGTCTCTTCTGCAGGGTTAACAGTGAGAGGACAAGAGGAAGTTGCCTCAAGTTGCAGCAGAGGAGGTTTAGATTGGATATAAGGAGGAATGCCTTTACTAAAAAGGGTTAAGTGTTGTCCCAGGCTGCCCAGGGAGGTGCTGGAGTCACCATCCCTGGAGGGGTTTAAGAAACATTTAGCTGCTCTCCTTAGGGCTGTGGTTGTGCTAGGGATGGTTGGACTTGATGAGCTTAGAGGTCTCTTCCAACCTTACTGATTCTGTGATTCTGTGCTCCACAGGCACCATGGACCCCAAGGGCTGTGTGTGTGTCACTGCTCGTTGGGCTGCCTTTCTTTAGGCTGTGCAGTGCTGTCCTTCATGAGTAGATTGGGCTCTGTATGTTCAAGGTCTTTGTGGTGATAGTAAAACAAGAAGTCACAGCTGTAGGAGTATCCCTTTGGGTTTTTACTCACTACTAGGAGTTAGGATTAATGGCTCCTTGTTCTAGAGAATTGACTTTTAATCTTGTATTCCATCTTTATCTGTAGACCCATGGTAGAGGTATTTGATCTTTTTTTCATTGTACACTTCAACTGGAACCTGTTATTTCATCTTAACTTTCTACTTAACCCAGGCAGGATTTTGGACGGTGATTTTTTTAAACCTTAAATGTAACATTGGTAGTCAATTTTACTGCTAAACCCAAACATTTTTGATGTTTGTCTTGACCTTTATAAAGATGAAAATGGCCTATATAACCTTGTGTCTTAAGTCATGGACCATCACTGAGGTAACTGTATCTGCCATCAGGCTCTTGAAGAGTTAAATGGTTCTTTCCAACCCTTCTTGCTGCTGGCAGATTTACCTTGATGACATAAAGAGTTGGGAGGATTTCCCTCTTCAGATAGCATAGTGTTTTCTTGTGTTGATCTCCCTGCTTGAAGGGACCTGAGGAGAGAGGTGTTGATGTGCCAGGGCAGGGCTGTGATCAAATGCAAATGAACTAGCTACATCTGAATAAGGTCAAATCTATATTCAGCTTTCAAGCTTGATTCTATTTTTAAGGTTTTAATTGACTCTACTTCTTGAGTGCTTGAGGTTGTCATGACTTTGTCTTGCAGAAAAGGAGAAAACTAACTCTAGTCTAGTTTGAGGTTGTGACAGTAGTGCTAGTCCAATGTTAACAGTGACCTGGAACATTCCCACTGCTTGGTGTGCTGCTAGTTGTGGGATTAGCTCATCAAGTGTTGGAGGTGTAAATACCAGTGGTGGAAGGGAAGGGGAGTTAGTACCACAGAATGATAACCCAAGTGCAAGAACATATCTGTGACTGTTTCCCAAATGGCTTGGGAAGAAAACTTTGAAGGCAGTGATTCTGGGACTCTTCTGAGTCTTCAGGAGTAATTCCATAGCTACTCATGGCTAGCATTTCAAATAAAACTCTAAAGGGTAAGAAAAAACACCTCACATTAGGATCACCTCTTTATCTTGTACATGCCTTAACATCCCTTCCAATACTATTCACTCCATGACCTTCCCAGGCACAGAGGTGAAGCTCACTGGCCTGTAGCTCCCTGGGTCATCTTTTCTACCCTTTTAAAAAATGGGTGTGATGTTACCCTTCCTCTCGTCCCCCAGGACTTCACCTGACCTCCACCACTTGCCAAATAGGATGGAGAGCAGTCCTGCAACAACATCAGCCAATTCCCTCAGGACCCTAGGATGTATGTTGTCAGGGCTCATGGACTTATTTTGGTCCAATCTCAGTAGGTAGTGCCAAATCTGTTCTTCACATACAGTGGGAGGCCCCTCACTCTCCCCACACTTGTCCAGNGTGGAACACTCTCCCTAACCTTCCTTTTCTGGTTAATATACTTGTAGAACCCTTTTTTATTATCTTTTACTTCCCTTGCCAAATTCAACTCCATCTGTGCCTTGGCCTTCCTAACCCCAGTCCTACACTTCCTAGCCATTTCCTTGTACTCATCCCAGGTCACTTGACCCTGCTTCCAAAGCTTGTGCATTTCATTCTTACACCTCAGGACAAGAAGCAGGTCATTATTTAGCCACACCAGTCTTCCTCCTGCCCTGCTTAGTTTCTTACAGAGAGGGATGGAAATGTCTTGTGTATGGGACACTTCTTAAGTGTGAGCAGTGTCTGGTGACCTGGGACTTGAAGGGCCATACAGGTTGTTTTTAATCCTGAAAAGGTGATACCCTGGGCTGCATGCCCAGCAGCATGGCCAGCAGGGCCAGGNCTAACAGTCTGTGAGTCTGTGTTGAAATCTGATCTAGACAGTAGACTAAGATGAAATGACAGCTAATTATCTTCAGTGGCTCAGTTGGGCCTCACACCTTCAACTAAACTAAGAATCCTTACAGAAGCAGAACAAATCTCATGCCTTTTTTTTTTTCCCCTCTATCCTCTCAGTTCTTTCTTAATTTAGTGACAACTTTAAGTTGGTGTAAATTTGCCTGTCTCAGAACTTATCACTAAGAAGCTAGTGCTGATGTTCATGCTCAGAAATAGACAGCAGGCTTTCATCTCAGAGGGTTTTAAGTGCTGGCTGGTGACTTTTCCCACCTGCATTTTTTTTCCCAGCCATCTTATGACTTCCTACAGCCTTCTTACAGCAACCTTACCTCTCTCTCTAAATATAGAATCATAGAATGGTTAGGGTTGGAAGGGACCTCTGGAGGTCATCTAGTCCAGCCCCCCTGCAGTGGGGGAGTAGCTCCTGACCAGGAGGCTGAGTGTTGTCTGTCCTCTTGCCTGCTCACTCTGAAAGGGAGAAAGAGTATGTATTTATTTATTTATTTTATAGCACATTGCAGAGTTGCATAACTTTTCTTCAGGAAAGTGCTTTCTAACACTGAGCTGAACTGATTGTGTAATGTGATGGATCACTAGAACTTGCTGACAGAAGTCATGATCTTCATCTCTAGCTGCCTATGAAGAAGATATTATTGCCTTGACCTTACTTACCTCCAAGGGCTACGTGCAGTGCTAGAACCTTGACTGTTTTATGCTGGGGTTAAGGAAAACTGCTAATAAATCAGGGATCACTCTGCTTTGCCTGTGGAGTGAGCAGTGCCTAGTCTGAGCCTGGGACCTTCACTCCTGTGAGGCTCTCATTGTTTTAAGTTGCTGTTTGCTATGTGAACATCTTTACCAAGTAGGTGCTTCCCAAAGCCTGAAGGAAGGATCAGAAGTGATTTTCTGTGTGGCATGGGGTGACCCTCCTGAGCTGTTCCAGGACTGAAGGAGATCATTAAGCTTCTTTCAAAGTCCCTTTGAGATAACATTATTTCATTGAGAATATCCTTTGCTTCTCATAAGCTGTGTAGTGAACCCTGGCATTCCCGACACAGCTAACTAACTTCACAAAGGGAACTGGCAGAGGTCCCTGGAGCTTTATTTCCTATTGGAGCTTGCCCAGGTTTAGCATGTGGTCAATCTTCATGCATGATGATAATGTATGCTCCTGTGTTGTGCCTAAATGAATGCTAACTGACTATTTAGCAGCCTGATACTGTCATAATATCTGAAGTAGAACTGGTCTGCTAGGATTTGTAGTTCTGGGGTGAATCTAGTCCTTAGGAAATCACAGCTGGCAGGGAGGTTCCTCTGAGGAACAGTTATGACCTGTAAGCAGCTCAATACTAACTACATTTTGCTGTCCTTGAAGTACATCTCTGGATTTGTTGGGTTTTGGATTTAATTTAGGACCCAGAAGACTTCATGAAAGGGTTCACTCCTGTTTGGATAGCTCTGGTTGTCATGCTCAGTGCCATGGGTACAAGTCAGTGACTTTCCTTTCAAAGGAAAAGGAACTGAAAAGACCATTTAGAGGCCAATTTCTGAGTCCTCATGCTCCTTGGTAGCTGAAATGCCAACAAAACGACTTGCATCTATGTTACCTGCTCCAGGCTTTTCCCTTTGCTCCTAGTGCTCAGCTGAGTGGATGTTTCTGTTGGTGGTGAGCTAAGTGGGCAGAAGTCCCATGCCAGCAGAAATGATTGCTGGGAGTGAGCTCCTAACTGTTAGAGATCTGCTCCTTCTCCAAGGAATGGGATTCTTTCAAGGAGTCTATCTTAATAATTGATGTTCAGTGTAGTGTGTTATCTCCCCCAGTTAAAATCCTTTACCCTGAGGAAGGGAAAGTCACAGAGAAGACTCAAGTGTGCTGCTTGTGGCTTCCCTTCAATGTGCCAGAGAGGGGCTTGCGTTGGATGGGAATTCTTTGTCAGCAACAGAGATTTCTTTTCTCTTTAACATAAGCAGGTTGCTTCTGTTTGCAAAGAGCAATGACAGTGTAGGGTAGCTTCATCTCCACAGAGCAGGTAGATTCCTGGGTGATGGAAAAACTTCAATCTCTAATTAGAAGCCTGACTGCTTTGAAACAGAAAGTAAAGCTGTATAATAAGTAGTAATGCCTGGGATGTGGTGATAATAGCCAGAATGAGCTGCAGTGCCCTGAGGATTGTGAAGCTTGTGATGCTGTCAAAGCAGATAAGTTGTCCTCTTCTCTCTTGGTTCATTTTGTATTTCATATAAAGCACAGAGATACTATTGCTCTCCCCAGTGCTCTTGAGAAAATGGAGGGAGTGGAGCATGGTTGAACACAGTGGTTGCAGTTTGAGGCCTCCTGTGTGATAGTTGCTCTTTGAAATGAAAATCTTGGTTTAAAGTTGAAAAACTCCATTGTTGTTTTCCAGACATAGATGAGTGAATTGACCTTAAGTCTCTTTGCAAGGACTGTGCTGCATGGCTGTGCTGCCATCCAGAGTGACCTGGACAGGCTAGAGACATGGGCAGGGAGAGACTTAATGACATTTAACAAGGGGAAGTGTAAAGTACTGCATGTGGGAAAGAACAAGCCCATGGATCAGTACAGACTGGGAACTGATCTGTTGGAGAACAGCCCTGGGGAAAAACTCTAGGAGTGCTGGTGGCTAGGAGGATGCCCATGAGGCAGCAATGTGCCCTTGTGGCCAAGAGGCCAATGGCATCCTAGGATGCATTAAGAGGAGCGTGGCCAGCAGAGCCAGAGAGGTTCTTCTCCCCTCTCCTGTGCCCTGGGGAGGCCTCCCCTGGAATCCTGTGTCCAGTTGTGGGCCCCTCAGCTCCAGAAGGATAGGGAGCTGCTGGAGAGAGTCCAGCACAGGGCCAGCAAGATCCTGAAAGGAGTGGAGCATGTGCCCTAGGAGGACAGGCTGAGAGAGCTGGGTCTCTGCAGCCTGGACAAGAGGAGACTGAGAGGAGACCTCAGCAATGCTTAGAAATATGTTAAGGGTGAGTGTGAGGAGGAGAGAGCCAGGCTCTGCTCCATGGCATCCAATGGTAGGACAAGAGGGAATGGGAGCAAGTTGGACCACAGGAGGTTTAGTATTAACCTGAGGAGGAACTTGTTTGCAGTGCAGGTGCCAGAGCACTGGCCCAGGCTGCCCAGGAGGCTGTGGAGTCTCCTTGTCTGGAGCCATTGCAGAGCTGCCTGGACACATTGCTGTGTGAGCTGGTCTAGGTGATCCTGCTCTGGCAGGGGGGTTGCACTAGATGATCTTTCTAGGGCCCTTCCAACCCCTGACATACTGGGATACTGTGATACTTTAATGTCACAGGTCCAGGCTCCTGGTCCAGACTAAGTGTATCTGAAAACAACATCCCTTTCTCCAACTGGCAAACAAGGCAGCAAGATGACCTCCTGTCAAATGTGGGCTGAGGTCCTGGTCAGCATACAGCAGGGTGACAGGGAGACTTCTGGAGTGGGTTTGAAACCCACAGGAGAGGAGGAGATGAAACAGGCTTCCCATGGCAATGGTGGAGTCACCATCCTTGGAGGTGTTCAAAAAACCATCTAGCTGTGCTACTTAGGGCCATGGTTCAGGGGCATGAGGGTGATTGATAGGTTGATGGTTCAACCTGATGATCTTAGAGGTCTCGTCCAACCTACTGATTCTGTGTGAAATGCAAGAGAATTAGGCCTAGAAGAATTGCTCAGCTATTCCTTGGATAGAAATTCTGATCCCAGTAGAGAATTATCACAGTATGTGCTGCACTGAAGAGTTTCACTAACTCTACTAAAATCAATAGCTCTTGTTGACTGCCTCAAGTGTGCAGACTAAGGGGTAGCAACTCCAGGGTCACTGCAAGTGCATGTGTATCTTGTTCTTATGCTACTTGCATGCTGGCAAAGGGAAGCTAAGCAGAGGTCTTGGCTTCTGCTGGAGATGTTTTAGCACTGTCTTAATCCAACACCCCAAGTATGGATTTGGTCCATATGGAGCACAGGAATACCCTTGCACACCAGACAAGATGTCTTATGCTTGAGGACTTAGCGAGTGCTAACTTGACTGTAAAAAGAAAGAAAAATTTCCCTTTCCAGGCCAGTTTTGGAGTTTGCTGCTTGATATTTCCTAGGTCTCCTACTGNCAGGAGAGGAGGAGATGAAACAGGCTTCCCATGGCAATGGTGGAGTCACCATCCTTGGAGGTGTTCAAAAAACCATCTAGCTGTGCTACTTAGGGCCATGGTTCAGGGGCATGAGGGTGATTGATAGGTTGATGGTTCAACCTGATGATCTTAGAGGTCTCGTCCAACCTACTGATTCTGTGTGAAATGCAAGAGAATTAGGCCTAGAAGAATTGCTCAGCTATTCCTTGGATAGAAATTCTGATCCCAGTAGAGAATTATCACAGTATGTGCTGCACTGAAGAGTTTCACTAACTCTACTAAAATCAATAGCTCTTGTTGACTGCCTCAAGTGTGCAGACTAAGGGGTAGCAACTCCAGGGTCACTGCAAGTGCATGTGTATCTTGTTCTTATGCTACTTGCATGCTGGCAAAGGGAAGCTAAGCAGAGGTCTTGGCTTCTGCTGGAGATGTTTTAGCACTGTCTTAATCCAACACCCCAAGTATGGATTTGGTCCATATGGAGCACAGGAATACCCTTGCACACCAGACAAGATGTCTTATGCTTGAGGACTTAGCGAGTGCTAACTTGACTGTAAAAAGAAAGAAAAATTTCCCTTTCCAGGCCAGTTTTGGAGTTTGCTGCTTGATATTTCCTAGGTCTCCTACTGAGGCTTTTCTTTAGTGAGAATCCTAGAATCACAAAATGTCCTGAGTTGGATGTGACCCATAAGGATCATTGAATCCAACTCCTGTCTCTGCACAGGACAACTCCAGACGTCACCCCATGTGCCTGAGGGTTTTTGTCCAGATGCTTCTGGAATTCTGTCAGGCTTGGTGCTGTGACTGCTGCCCTGGGGAGCCTGTGCCAGTGCTCAGCCAGCCTCTGGGGGAAGAACCTTTGCCTAATACCCAACCTAACCCTCCCCTGGCACAGCTCCATGCCATTCCCTCACCTCCTGGCACTGGTCACCAGACAGAAGAGATCAGCTCCTGCTCCTCTGCTTCCCCTCAGCAGGAAGTTCCAGACTGCACTGAGGCCTTGGACTAGATGATCCTTGAGGTCCCTTCCAACCTGGGATACTGTGATTTTTTTGGTTCTTGTCTGGCATTTGTCTTTCTACAGCAAGGCTAAGGCTCTTTGCTCTGATGCTTTTGAGGCATTTTTCCTCATGCAGGAGGAGAGCTCATGTTGGATGTTGTGCTGGAGCTGGAAAGCAGTGCCTCTAGGAAGCTTCTGTGCTTACTCTGCTTTGCTCTTCTGAAAGCACTACAGACATCTCAACCAAATTGAACTTTCTGCATTCACATAGCTTTCCTCAGCTCCCAGGAGTTTATATTTGGGGTCCATCTGTTACCTTGGCCTCACATGACAGTTCAATATGGGCTTGTTTCTTGTCACTTCCTTCATGTGCTTGTGAGTTGTTTAGGTTTATTCTCAAGCTTAACACCAATATCTAATTCTTTGATGTTGTCCTACCCACAGAGCTGCAGATATTTTTGTTTGGATGTGACCAGTAATCCACTGTTAAACATCAAAGTCAGTGTTGAAGACTTCCTGTTGCTAGAACAGGATTATGAACATCAAAAGGTAGCTACACAGCACAAGCTGATTAACTATTAATTAGGTTATTTCTGTGTACAGTTCTTGCTTTTGGATTTGCTCCTTTAGAGGCTCTGGAAAAAGAGCTGTTCTCAAGGTGTCTGGGTTATCTTCTGCACTTCCCAACAATGGGATTCTACATTATGATGTAGACTTTGAGCTGAATTAATTCATTGTGTCTAGGTGATCCTGCTCTGGCAGGGGGGTTGGACTAGATGATCTTTCTAGGTCCCTTCCAATCCCTGACATACTGGGATACTGTAAGAAAGCAGACAGACTTAGCCCTGCTTGCTAACTTGCTTTGAGACCAAGAAAATGTTTTAGTACCTAGAAGTGATGTGAACAGTAACTTATACTTTAGAGAACTTTTCTCTTCCACCTACCAGCTAGTTTTTCTTTGGGGAAAAAAAAACCCAACCCAACAAACACAAACAACAAATTTATTTTACATTATTCAACCAAACATGGCAAAACAGCTACTGATATCCTTTTGTCCTTCCTCACTCTGCCCTAGTCAGGACACATCTTGAGTCCTGGCTCCAGTTCTGGGCTCTCCAGTTCAGGAGAGAAAAGGAACTCCTGGAGAGAGTCCAGCAGAGGCTGGGAAGATGCTGAGGGCACTGGAGCATCTGTGGCAGGAGGAAAGGCTGAGAGCCCTGGGACTGCTGAGCCTGGAGCAGAGTAGAGCCAGAGGGGAGCTGCTCCATGCTGAGCAAGAGCTGAAGGGTGCAGGGGGCAAGAGGCTGGGGCCACACTCTGCTCAGTGGTGCCCAGGGCCAGGCCAAGGGGCAATGGGCACAAACTGGAACCCAGCAGGTTCCATCTGAACAGGAGGAAAATCTCCTTAGCTGTGAGGGTGCAGAGCCCTGGCCCAGGCTGCCCAGAGAGCTTGTGGAGTCTCCTTGTGTGGAGAGATTCCCAAGGCACCTGGAGGTGATGCTGGGCAAGCTGCTGGGGGTGAGCCTGCTGGAGCAGGGAGGTTGGATCCCCAGAGGTCCCTTCCAACCCTCACCATGCTGGGATGCTGTGATCCAACAAAACACAGCTGGAGTAGGTACTAAAGATAACATAGTCAGTACTAATAAGGTATCTCTGTATTAAACACCTCTCCCTCTTCCCTGCTTTCCGAGACCATTGCTTTTCCTCATCCTATCCCTCTCTGCTCTTGCTGCTGGCTGAGGAAGCTCCTTCAAGGAAAAACTGTTGGGTGTCTGAGGAAGTGTTGAGAAGTGAGTCTCAGTCTTTTTGCTGCACCTTAGAATGAGCCTAGAATGCATCATTATTCTAATTCTTGATGTTTCCCCTAGGCAGAAGAAAATGATGCCGTTTCTCTCCTACCTTCCTATGCTCTGGAATGGAGCCTGACTTGAGGAGCAGAGATGGTGTGGCTGCTGCTAAATATAGCAGCCATAGCGGGTGGAGAGGGACTGACATTCCTGTCTGCTGTGTGAAATGGCTGTAATCTTCTCTTCTTGAAAATAGATCTTTTAGAGCTTGACAAGTAAGAGTGATATGGGCACAACCTAATAACTTGAGGCAGGGAGAATGAAGCACAGTGAGGTTTTTATGCTGAGGTCTGTATCTCTATGTAAAAAAAAAATAATCTTTTAATGTAATATCTGCAGCATGTTGGACTAAGCAATCCAGTGGGCCTTGGCTTTTTCAGACTGATGGATGAAGCATCCCAATATAGTTTCACCTATATGAAACTGGGTGCATGAAGATGAGTGTGACCAGCATTGTCCTCCCTGTCTAGTCTGTCCTAGTGAGGCCACATCTGGAGTTCTGGGTCCATTTCTGGGCTCCCCAGGTCAAGAGAGACAAGGAACTACTGGAGAGAGTCCAGCAGAGGCTCCAGGGACAAGCACTGGAGTAGAAAAGGACACAGCAAGAAGTTTGCTGTTACTTGGACTTGATCATTAAAAACCCAATCCAAAGACCAGACTCCCAGATCAAAACAAAGCATAATGCATCACTGCCTGATTCCTGGTTTGTAATTAAGCAAATGGATCAAGTAGAAGTGCTAATGAGTGTGGCAGCTCTGCCCTAAGTGTCTCAGTAGCTTGCACTGCTGGCAAAGCAACAGTATGCTTATTTAAAATGGTTGAGTCTGGAGTTGAGCTGCCAGCAGCAGTGGCTTGCTGAGTAGCCAAGAGTGACATCCAGCAGGCTTCTCTGACTTACTGCTGATGCTCTGAAGTGTGTGAGGGATCCAAGCACCAGGGGATAAAGGATTAAATCCTGAATGCCATGTGAATGTAGCTGGTGGGGTCTCCAGCACAGTGTCAGATAGAATTTTGCCATTCACGTATCAAGAGCGTTGGCGAAATTCAGATTGCATGGGGGTAGGTGTAGGAAACCTAATTATAGTCCTTGAGCTTCTTACTGAAACCATCTGGTGTTGGATCTTTGGCATTAATGAACAAACTTCTTCTTTATGTAAGAAAGGAAAGAAAATCCTTCCAGAATAGTCAGCCTAGGAAGGAGAAGACTACCCCCCAATCTTTCTGCTCCAGAAGAGGAATTGAGGGAACCTAACCACAAACACTACATGAAATGCCATTAAAAGGTGTCTGTGACTGAATGTCTTATCTTGCTTAGAAAACATACACTGATATTTTTAATCCAAAGCCAGAAATTACTCCTGTGTTGCCTTTCTCAGCACTGAGAAGTGTGTTTCTGGTAGAGGAGTTGAAGATGAGAATGGTCTATCTCCAGTTATTTAAGGAGTAAGCTCCCACCCTTTACAGTTTCTGAGGATTGCAGATCTATCTTGTTTTGCATCCACCTCAGTAAAAGCTGAGGGTGTTGGAAAAACTCCTGAACTGCAGGAGGGATGGAGTCAGCTTGTCTAAACATGCTTTTTATATCTGGCCATTTTACCCTTGGTGGTAATCTCATGTCATCTCAATGGGGAACTGAGGAGTCTCAAGATGAATACTTAGGATTAAAAACCAGTTTAATAATTCTAAATTGAAATGGTAGGCATGGGGAGTAAGAGAATTTAGGACTTCTTTTCCAACTAGATGAAAAGATCACTTACTGACCTAATCTAGTGGGCATGGTGATAGGTTGGACTTGATGATCTTAGACATCTCTTCCAACCTTAATGATTCTGTGGTATTGTGTGGAGGAGGAGAAGTTCAGGTCAGAGTCATGCTATAAGTGCTGAAGAACAAGGAGCAGCCTGTGGAAGGATGTACCTGTCATTATGGAAACCTTCAGGGATGGAAAATGGGCACAGAAGAGCTGAGTAAAGATAAAGATTGTGTCTCAGAACTTTGAAGTGCCTGTGGTCCTTGTCCCTTACTGAAATCCACTTGCTGAGGTGGTTGTTTTGGAGTCAGTACTGGGTGCTCAGTTTGTGCTGTACAGTGCCTGAAGCTCCAATCTCCAGAAGAAGTGATGGAGCCAATTTAAACCTGCTGCTGATGGAGCTTCTCAAGAAGCAGGCTCTGTAAGCATTAGGCTAGATTCACCTCTTTGTACTGACCTTTTCTTGGTGGAAGTATAAGGTGAAATTCTAGCTGAAAGGTAACCTGAACATACTTTAGAATAAGTAGTGCTAGTAGTAAAGCAGTTGTAAAACATGGATTAATCTATTGGACAACTTCCAGAGCTCTGTTTTGTGAGGGTAGATCATGTCTGAGGGTAGGAAGGCTCTGCAGAGAGATCTGGACAGCTGGATCAGTGGGATGAGGTTTAACAAGGCCAAGTGCTGGATCCTGCATTTGGGTCACAGCAACTCCATGCAATGCTACAGGGTTGGGGCAGAGTGGCTGGAAAGCTGCCCAGTGGAAAAGGACCACCTCCAGCTGGTCAAGAGAGGCTGAAGAGGAGCCAGCAGTGTGCCCAGGTGGCCAAGAAGCCAACAGCATCCTGCCTTGGATCAGCACTAGTGTGGCAGCAGGACTAGGGCAGGGATCATCTAGACTAGGCCACAGCTCCAATCCTGGGGTCAGTTCTGGACTCCTCACTCCAAGAAGGACATTGAGGTGCTAGAGTGTGTCCATAGAAGGGCAAGGAACGTTGGGAAGGGTTTAGAGCACAAGTGTGCTGAGGAGCAGCTGAGGGCACTGGGGTTGGTTAGTGTGGAGAAGAGGAGGCTCAGGGGAGACCCTAGCTCTCTCTACAACTCCCTGACAGGAGCTTGGAGCCAGGTGAGGGTTGGTCTCTTCTCCCAGTGAACAAGTGGTAGGACAAGAGCAAACAGCCTCAAGTTGCACCAGGGGAGGTTTAGGTTGGATATTAGGAGAAAAGTCTTCTCTGAACAAGTTGTGAAGGGCTGGCCCAGGCTGCCCAGGGCAGTGGTGGAGTCTGATGACTTAAAATGTCAATAATTAACCAATGTTCTTCCACTTCTGTTTTTGCTATACCAATGTTTAGGGCATGCCAGCAGGTGTCTTTGTTATTTCTAGCTGTTACAAAGTGATCATCCTTCCACACTGAAATTTTGGACTTATTTTATAGACTCTGTTACTCTAAGGTAAATGCTGGGGCCAAATAACATCAGTTTGTCAAACCAAGTCAAGTGAGGAGACTTTGCTACAATGTTTAATTTCTTCTGACAGCGTTAGATGTGAACTGATGCCTTGGTGTTATAAAGCTGCTATCACATTCTTTGTCTCTTCTTTCCTTCATCTTGTTGAGGTTTGTCATCCGTTGGTGCAGTCTGTCAGGCTTGCTTGTGCTTCTAGAGGTGTGGAAATAGGATGGAGTGGAGTAGCTGTGGTGTCCTCCTCAGTATTCCAGTACCTAAAGGGAACTTCCAAGCAGGCTGCAGAGGGCCTGTTTGCAAAGGCCTGCAGTGAAAGGACAACGGGCAATGGTTTTAAATTGGAGAGGAGTAGATTCAAACGGGACATTAGAAAGAAGTTGCTCCCCACGAGGGTGGTGGAACACTGGCCCAGGTTGCCCAGGGAGGTGGTTGAGTTGCCATCCCTGGAGGCATTCCAGGTGAGGCTTGCCAGGGCTCTGGGCAAGCTGCTCTAGTTGGGGATGTCCCTGCCCACTGCAGGGGGGTTGGACTAGATGAGCTCCAGAGGTCCCTTCCAACCCAAACCAGTCTAGGATTCTATGATTTTCACTCCTCCCTTCAATTCTCCATGCAAGGGGTGACTTAGTCTGGTATTTTGCAGTCATTTTGGTGCATGTATCAGCATCATTTTGCTGGGCTTCTGCACTGCTAATAAAGATGATCCCTCTGTAATAGCTCTGTCAAGAATTGTAGGACAAATATAGTAGCTTACATGTGTAGATGTTGACTTGGTTATATTGGGAAGAGATTACAGTGAGTTTACCCCAGTGAACTTGAACTACAGGTTTGATATTGAACTAATGATTCTTTTGTCATCTCCTGTGTCTTCCAGGAGGTGATGAGCTCCTGCTGCTCTGTGCCTTTTTATAGCTAAGCCTCCTGTTTCCAGATCATGTGTCTCAGGGCCATGCCATGTAACCTGTCTTGGTAAATCAGCTTAACTCAAGTCTAGCTTGTGCAACACAGAATGAGAAGAGCTTTCAAATTTAGTAATACTCCACGACATGAAGGTCCTGGCAAGCTTCTAACCATTAACCTCTTGCAAATGGGTTGATTAGACTTGTAATTGGTGTTTGGGGTGATTAGTTTATACTCTAGGGTAGGGCATTATTTGGATTTTCTTGTATAGATCAACAAGCTGGATGTCAGCAGCATTGAAGTAGTTATTTGAGGGTTCGGAAGCAGCATGTGGACATCTTGGAGCTCAGCAGTGATGTCTTCTTAATGCAAACCAGCAATGCCTGTTTTTGCACAGGGGGAATCCTAGGAGTTGTGTCTTTTTTTTGTCACTTAGAGCAAGAACTGCAGATGGAGAACTGGAGAGCTGTTTGTTAATGATACAGAAGGCACTTACCTTTGATGTAGGAGTACATAGAACTGTGCTAGAATCTCACAATAGCTGTTTAAGAGTGTATTAACACTTGCATGTGAGGTGTGTTTAGGAACCCAGTTTGTCTTTGAAATTGGGCTAGTGTCTGAATAAATGACTCCATGCTGCAGTGAGTAACTGAGGGCTGTTCTACTCTGCTGGAGATGCTTTCACATGGAGTAAAGGTGGGGATGACCTCACAACCCTTCTGTCCATAGTTTAAAGCTCTGCATATAAATGCTTTTTGGCTTTGAAGGAGCTGACACTTAGGAATTACAGGCTGGAAGTTTCAGTGCAGGTTGTTAAGCACAGGCCAGTGATGGAGTCACCATCCCTGGAGGGGTTTGAGAAACATTTAGAGGTGGTGCTTGGGGCCATGGGTTAGTGGTATGGGAGTGCTAGGTGTGGTTGGACTTGATGAGCTTAGAGGTCTCTTCCAACCTTAATGATTCTGTGAATAAATGCTTCAGTGCAGTTTGTTTGGTTTGTAGTGTTCAGCTTCTCTCTTACCAAATTCACTTGAAGTTTATCACCAGACAGGACTGAGCTGTGGTAATCCTTCCAAAAATGTGTTGCCTTCAAGCACACAATTATTGAATGGAGTCAGTGGGACTATTACTAAGAATTCTGCTGAGTTAGGAGGTGTATTTTCTGTGGATAATGGAAAAGTACAAGTGCTGCATCATGAATTCCTTCCTGTGTGGAGCATCCAGCGCATGTGAAGCACGCTGGTGTCACCCAAGAGTGTGTGCTCTAGGACTGAAGGGGGGAAAAAAACCCAAATAAAACAATTGTCAAGAGCTCCAGTATCTCCATTCTGTTCCAGATGAATCTCTCTCCAGCCTCCAGCTGGAAGCTGGTAGAGAGAAGTGGAGAGAAGGTGGCCAGGAGGGAAGTCAGAGCCAGCTGTCAAGAGGAGAAGCTGGCAGCTGGGCAAGTGTTTCAAGATAATTGTGTGGGGAGCATCGGGTGAAAGCTCTCACAGATTTTCCTACCCAGACTTGGCATTTCAGTGCATCAGTGATTTAGGGAAAAGAGGGGGGAAAAACGAACCCAGCAAGCTGCAATCTAGTCACATCAGAAGCTGGGGAATTCAGTCAGGTCCCAAAATACAGGTTAGAGGCTGAGTATGGAATCATAGAATCCTAGACTGGTTTGGGTTGGAAGGGACCTCTGGAGCTCATCTAGTCCAACCCCCCTGCAGTGGGCAGGGACATCCCCAACTAGAGCAGCTTGCCCAGAGCCCTGGCAAGCCTCACCTGGAATGCCTCCAGGGATGGCAACTCAACCACCTCCCTGGGCAACCTGGGCCAGTGTTCCACCACCCTCGTGGGGAACAACTTCTTTCTAATGTCCAGTTTGAATCTACTCCTCTCCAATTTGAAACCATTGCCCCTTGTATGGTGAAGAAAGAAGGTAAAGTGCTGTTGTCACCTACCTAGAGGGGTAGCCTCTGCCAAATCTCACACCCTTTAATATCTGAACTCCCATCTTATGGAATTCCAGCTTTTCTTTAGAGATGCTGATATTTTTAAGCTGTCTTCTTGATCCATTTTATGCTGGCACACAAACTTTTAATGCTTTGTGGGGAAAAATATTTGGCTTGCAGTCCAGTGCCAGAAGTGAGTCTGGTCCTGTGCTTTGCTTTGCATAGGTGAGTATTTTGCTCAAGTGTTTGCCAAAAACCTGACCCATTAGGGGCAGGAGTGTGAGGAAAGAGGCTCCTCACTGCAAACTTGAGGTTTAGAGGCATGATGCTTTTTAAATGTAGGCACAAGAGGTATGTTTTACAGCTGCCTTACCAGGAGCACAGGCAACCACAGCCTTTGCAGCTGAAGTACAAGTAAGTCCTTAATGTCACAGCATTGACTTTAGGTTTTTATTTGCTGAGAGAGAGTAGCTGAGGATCTGTTAAGTTCTTTTGTATCAGGTGCAAATGCTTAGTTTTAGGCTCTTTTCCTCCTGCCTCTCCAGACTCCTTCCCACCCACACCCTGGGCTATAAAGCACACGCTAAAGCCTAACAGGCTTTGGAGCAGACCTGGAGTGCCCTGGTGTCCAAAGATCTCTGAGCAGTTTATAAACTGAGCATTATCCAGGTTACATCAATCAAATGTTTCTCAGGACTCCCAGATGCAAGGTAGTGACGAGCTCCTTCTGTTATGTCACCAGTGTGACCCATTTCTGGGGTTCTCCATCTACCTTACTGGCGAGACTCAGGGCACCAGCATAAAGTTAGTTAAAATCAACTCATTTAAGCCTGTGCAAAACTCTGGGGAACTGCTGCTCATCAGCTGGGAATAATTGAATTGATATCACTTGGATTCAAGTAAAACCAGGACAATTTAAAGTGATTAAATTGTTAATGTGACGCTTTGGGCATTAATGTTGTAATTACCCTCAGAAGCATACGTGTGTGTACACACATCTACATATGACTTACTGTGTCATGGACTTAGGGCTAAATTAGGTGTGACTGATCTCATTTGTTCAGGATCAGGCTCAATGGCTGAGGGCTGCTCCTTTGGCTCCCCAAGCAGCTCCCCTGGATTTGTCCCTGCATGTGTGCACAGTGTGGGGGGGGTGAGGCAGCCAAGCTTTTTGTACCTGCTGCTAGATGAACACTCCTCAAGTGGGACAGGTAGGAGCCCTCCCAGCAGCTGATCTACTAGATGCTCTATTTTCCCCCCTCTTCTTCCAAGAACTAGCAGGGTATTTTTTTGTTTGGGGTTTTTTGAGGAGGGAGGAATAGAGACAATGAAGAGAGGGAAACCAAAAGCAAGCTTGGCTAATTCAGAAGCAATTCCTCCCTACCTTAAACTTGATTCTCATTTCTAAGCTTGCAGTTGTCCTCATGACAACAGCAGCTTTGGGTGTGTTTGTGATCTTAACCTGCCCAGAGTCTAGGAAAGATCACATCTCACCTTGGACTTGGTGTTCTTAAAAGGTCTTCTGCAGCCTAAGCAATTGCACATTGAGGAGGAGCCTTAAAAGTTGAAGATTACATGAACTGTGGCTCTGGGACTTTTGCAGAGCTGTGGGACACTTGGCCTTGCCTCTGGAATTCCCTTGAGTGCTACATTGTTGTTGTTTTTTCCACCATTTATTGAAATAAATCCCATAACTCAAACCAGTCTCTCAAGGTAAAGCTCTGTTTAATCTTTAAACCCATACATAATTTGGTTTTTTTTGCTCACACCACATGAGCAATGCTGTCTCCTTGCAGGGTTTGTTCAACTGTTTCATAGTAAATCCTGGTCCTTCCAACAGATGCAAACTTCTTGTGAAGCCAAGCAAAATTAACTTCACCATGTGAATTCTTAATATGATGTGGAGGAGAGGAAAAGAGTTTTGGTGCTTTAAATGACTGGTGCTTTTCTGTATTCCTTGTATAGTCCTAGCCTAACTTACTGCATAAACTAGGATTTGATGTTTAAACTTGGATGCATTTGGAACAGTTTAAATTCTCTTAATATAATACAGGTGGAGTTGAAATGGCACTTGAAATAACAGCAGGTGCTGTCACTTTTGGATCTTTGTAGTAAGAAAAAACACCCTCACTGAGGCACCATCATGACAGGCTGATGGTTGGACTTGATGATCTTAGAGGTCTTTTCCAACCTTAATAATTCTGCATGAACAAATGGAACAGCTCTGGATGCACAATGTGTTTGTATCCCTTCCAGTCTAGTTCCTGTGTGTGTTTTTCTCTTTGGCAGTGGTTTCCCTCCCCTAGGTAGGACCCCATCACCATAGGAACAGAGTGCCTTTGGAATGTTTTTCTGGAAGGAAGAGAGATTTTGCAGCATGTGGGAGAAATACCTTGGGTTGTTTGTGTTGCACTGTGTGTGAGGAAATGTCTGTGTGGAAAAAATAATTCAGAAGACAGCTAAATAGGAGAGTTTTGTGTTAACTTCTAAAACCCAGTGCTTCTGTGGCTCACTCCTGCTCTTCTCAAGTGAGTTTTGTCTCTGTTCAGCTGGTTTCAGACCCATCTGTGCTCCCTGCACACAGTCCTTTGGATGACGGGTCAACTACTGCAACACAGCTCTTGTGTGTGAGCATGTTTCCTAGCAAGCAGGAAGGGGTTAATGCTCCTGGTTAGGCTACTGCGATCCTTCCCTAGCTCTGACTTCAGCTGGCTGTTAGAAGTTGTACTGCAGACCCCCCCCTGAACTTGTCTGGAAAGGATGTGCATGCCTACCCAAGACAAGCTGGGCATTTTGGGTGAAACTAGGATTTTTGCTCACGTGAGCTCCCTAAGGCCAAGTGTGCTCCCTGTGCCCCACTGGCTGTTGCTGCTGAGGAGACCTCAGGCTGCCAAGTGCACTTAGTGCTTGCACAGGACTTTTAAGAACACAAGCTGTCTGCAACAGTCCTTGATTGTTCTTCATTCAGGTGCTGCTTCTAACTGAGCTGTTGTCAGCAGCTAGATCCAAAACTGCAGCTTCTTTGGAGTTTTGCCTAATCTGTTGGATTTATAAGCAAAGGCTCTGATGGTAGATGAGTTCTGCATACCTGAGAGTTTACAGTTTTGATGTCCTAGATGGGTAAGTACAACTGTAACTAATGGTGTTGGATAGAATCATAGAAAGATTACAGTTGGAAGGAACTTTCAAAGGTCATCTAGTCCAGCTAAAGCAGGGTCACATGCAGGCAGACTTGGAATCTCTCCAGGCAAGGAGACTCCACAACCTCCCTGGGTAGCCTGGACCTGGGCTCTGGCACCCTGAGAGTGAAGAAGCTCCTCCTTATACTTAGTTGGAACCTTCAAGTTTGTGCCCATTGCCTCTAGTCCTGTCACTGGGCACCACAGAAAAAAAGCCTGACCCCATCCTCCCGACAACCAATTCATTAAGTATTTATATTCATTGATCAGGCACAGTCTGACAATCCCTTGTGGTCTCCTGTGGCCCCTGGTGCCATAACTGTGCCCACAGCAGAGGGAGCATTAAACTCATTGCCCA
>VWZO01005270.1:15592-29457 GCA_013396975.1 Bucco capensis | reverse complement strand
CAACCCCTGGCATACTGTGATACTGTGATATTTGAAAGTCTGTGTACTAGCACCATTGCTTCTATTTTTCATGCTTTCAATAATTCTGACATAAGTTTTACTAATTCTGATCTAAGAACCATGTAACACATGCAACTATAAATGTAACGCCTCAGTTAAAGACAAGCAATTACTATAGATGCATAACAGTTAGCTTTCATTTACACTTTTCTGAAGAGCTTAAAAGAAGTCTAGGAAAATCCTAGTTTTTCCTTATTACTCACTTTTAACCTCCCAAGCTTTTTATTTCTGTATAAACTAAAATACTGGCCATTGTTACTAAGCACTATTTTCTTATGTGAAAAAAAGAAAAACAGCAACAGAAAACTCTACAGAGGTACATTTGGAATGGAGCCTGTACAAATGGCTCTTTGAAAAGAGGATTTTATTAGGGGCACTCACATTTATCTCTTGTAAAACAGATATACATTGGATAGAATCAAAGTGAAAATTGGCAATATTAAGTGTATAAATTATCTGAATCTAACTCAGATTGGCATGTGTATGTTCACTTGAGCACCACTGGTGATGCGCAGTTTGTAAAAGATCACAATGCCTACTGCAAGCAAACAGCAGCTTAGCACTCCAACTGTTGTATTACAGCATAAGGGAATATTTAAGTACAAACTCTATTTTCCCTATAAAAAAATTCAACTAATTTAGTGGTACAAATTTTGTGATCTACACACATACATGAATGTACAGAGATTAAAAAAAAATTAATAAGAAATATTTCTTTTGACATTATCTGCAAAAACATGTAATTTTTTTCTCCTAAAGGACTAGGGTAAATGTAGAATCCATTTATCTATCAGTTTTGTTTATAGTACAATGATTGTTTTTGTAAACAAATTAAATCACCAACTCTAAAGAGGAAGCAAAACTCCAGTTTATTGCAACCATCATCCCCAAGATCAAATTTAATGTACAAAGTTCTTGTTGTGCAACACACAGTATCAGTACTGAAAAAATCAAAAAGTCCATGACTACCTTCCCAAAGGCAAGCTGTAAACTGTAATTCACTTGAAAATTCTATGTGGTGCAGTAACAATGTTGGGTTTTTTTCTTGAAAGCCAGCAACCATATATAAAATAAACTTGAAACCTAAGTTAGAACAAAGCAAATATTTCCGTTTTCCCTTGTCCCACAGAGAAATTGCACATCAATTGCACAAACATAAACAATTGTGGGAGCAACTCCACTTTGTTTAACTAGTGTGAATATCACTTATTGATGCTCACATAATCTAGAATTTGAGTGAGCTAAAAATGACCTCTTGTTTTTCTTTCCAGTCTCCTTAACCACAACCTACACTGAATAAGGTGAAGCTATCAACAAACAGCATCACACTTTCTGCATCCCCTGAGCAGTTTGTTTGGCAATATGCAAAGAGATGCAAAAAAGAAAGGAGGAAGAAAGAGAATAGGCATCTATTCTCAGCCACAGAGCAAATACCACATTATTTTGAGATAGTTAAACAGGAAAGGTTTCTTCATTGTTGATATTTTAACATTTAAACCATTTATAAAACTTTTCTCTCCCTATTTGTTTTTCTCTTTACTAAATATTTTAACAAATCCTCAGGCAAGGTCTGTGCCTATCAAAACACCAGACATGCAGGCTATTTCTTGTACTCTTTCCTGCTCTGTGGCCTAAAGTGAGAAACACTTTTTGTGTGGCTCTCCCTAGAGCCAGCCAAAGCACTGCTGGAGGCAGAAATACACTGTCAGCTGCTGGAGCTGGTGTATACATCAGGTTTAGACATAGTCTTCCCTGAGCAACAACAACACTGGGGAAAAATGCTATCAAACGGATTTGGAAGGAATTCAATATTGACTAGTGCCCTAATAATTCTAAATATGTTGCATTTTGGAGGGGTTTATTTATTTAATATTATTTCACCCACTACTGTATCATTATAGGGCAAGCCAGGAAAAAATCCCTCCTTCAAGAGAACAGAAAGAGAACTTTTCACTCTTCTTAAATCAAAAAAAGGCGCTTTATCCTGGATCTTTCACATTCTTAACAGAGTTTTGTTGTATCACTAAAAAGAATACAAACACAACATAGAGAAATCAGAAGGTGCTATGAAAAAAACCAAACAAACCCAACTAAAACCTGTCAGCCTCTATCCACTCAATTTGTAACTGACATGGTCTTAAGAAAAAGAAATGTGGCTCACAGAAGTTTCAGTCTTCAAGCTACTAGTGAAGAATAACAGAGATCAAACAAATAAGGAAAAATTCAGGGTAGAATTTCCATCTCTGAGCAGCTTGGAAGTTATGCAGCCCAACAGTCCACATCAATGTGTTTGGATGTGTGAAATACCCTGGAGAGGTTTGAATCTTCTTAAAGTAGTTCTCTTGAAGTAAAGGATGAAACAGTGCATGATAAACCAACTTGTCAGCAATCCCTTTACAGCTATTCCAACTGGAAAACACAGTATTCTCAAGGAACAGCAAAAGAAAAGCAGTTATGTCTGATACGCTTTGTCTCTAAGCCAGAAGAAACTAGACTGAAAAGCCTATTTACAAACTTTAAGAGATATATTAATACAAGGGGACAGGGAAAGATTCCCTGTAACACCCAGAAACAAACTGCACAGGAGAGAAAAAGAGATGATTATTTACACACCAAAAAGAAAGGCCAAGAGTAAGAACTGATATAATTTACATTCTTAATTGCCCAAAGAGGGAAGATGTCACATCTCTTCCTGAAGGAGTTTCAAAGAATTCTATATAACAAAGCAGAAATAACATTTCTGACACCTACACTCAATGGAACCATACACACTTTAAATTTTATATTAACCTGAGAAAGAATTTTTTGAGTAGACCACAGTCTGTTTTTTCCTATTAAGTGAATAATCCATTGTTTAGTACCTTACACATAATTAATGTCTGCTGTAAGATACAACATTTTGATATGAAGGTTCCCATTTCAATTAAATTCAGTGGAATTACCCACTGAATGCAAGGAATGATGGCTTAGTCAACAACTAAGGTTTTGACAACCAATTTCTGTCAATAATGATAACCCAAGAATAAGTACTAGCAAGTAACTGAACAATTCAGCAAATTACTTTACTTGTAAAGAAGAAGAACAACATGCAAAAGGCAAACTTCCATCCTTGGCTATGTGCACATTTCCCTCCGAAATCAGTGTCAGCCACTTCAATGGATCTAGGGTGAAGTCTTGTAGAAAATCACCACTTAAATTATAATCCATTTCTGTGAAATCTGAACCCTAGAAAACTCTAGCTTGGAGCAGTTTTATAAACTAGGACATAGCTTGTAACCAACACTAAAGATTCCTCTTTTCTTAGTAACAACATGACTGTATTTGATGATAAGGTTAACTCTACCCTGCCCTCTCAAAGTTCATTTACTTGGAGGAGTTGGGAGAGAATGAAAAGAGGAAGGGAAGCATCAAGGCTAGGCGCTGGTTCTCGTTCAATCACCCGTGCTTGTGAGCCTACAGCTTACACAAGCCACAGACCTTGCTGCACCTCTGCACAGGAAGTTTTGTTAGACCATGCTGGCCCTCCTCTCACTTCTGAAATCTATAATCACCCTTTCTCAATGTTTCTCTGAACGCTCAGCAGAAGTTTTAATTGGTAGAGGAAGAATTACAGCTTTTCCCCCCTCTTTATTTTGAGCTAATCTCCACCTGCCTGGCAGATGACTGGTTACACTAAGCATGCTGGATTTCCAACTATCAACATGTTGCATCTTCCCATGGTCAGGGCTGTCCCTCAGACAACCTGTATAGCTTTAAACATTTTCTAAATCCTTGAGGTTTGCAGAGTACTTTTGTTACACATTAAACATGCATCACATCTAATCAGCAGTACCTTCTGTAGCCATCTCTTGTTTCCAGAAGAACAGGAGAGGAAGGAAAAATATCAAACATCAACTACAGCTGTGCAAACAGTACAAATCCAAGTTAGCTTTTTCTTCTTACTAAATAGAAGTGATTAAACAACAGATGCTTACTACATTGAGAAACCTTTCCTTTTGTCAAGACACTGACAAGTGAGGTACCTAATGCTTTTAAATACTAGGTAAAAGGCCTCCTCAGAAAAAGCAGGAGTTAATAAATAGTTGATGGAGCTGCTGCCTATAGAAAGGACAGTGTGTAGGAAATTATATGGTATAGTAACAATACATATTAAAGTATTCACCATGATTAAAAGCTATGAAACAAATACTCTTTAAATATGAAAACTAATGAGGATTTCATCCTTATTCTTTAATTTTCAGTATTAATTCAATAAAGAATTCAAAATCCTTACTGCTGTGAATTAAAATCTGAGCTTATATAGATATATACACTATAAAGGAAGAAATCTTGCAGTGTTAGTTTCTACTGTTGGAGGCAAAATAAGTAATATATTAACTTACTAAGTCAAACTTCCACTCAATTATCAAAGTTCTGTAAACAAAGAATTTTTAAGCTTTAATAATAGTAAGTTTCTCTCCATGGCAATTTTCACAACTCAGAAGAGCAGAAAATTCTACAGATGGTCATACAGCCCTATGTGAGGAAAAGACATTTAAAGGAACCAGGGCTCAAGCTGCCCTGAAATAGTCCTCCCTAGGTTTTAATCCAGCCTGTGTGTAGGAAGCCAAACAAAGAACTCTAGATTTGCTGAGGTTTTCCCATTAATTAAAAAGGACCTTTCTGTACAAATCCTCCTCCTTCATTCAATTCTGCCCTGACTAAAATTTTCTTCTATGCCATTTGTTACCCCATCCTATTTCTTCCCTTTTCTGCATCACCCCCTCTCCCTTGAAGTAATTTACCTTTAGGAGGGTGACTGCAGCAGTCATACTTTTCAGTTGCTCCCTCCCCTCCCTCTCATCTTCCTGAGAGCAGCATTATTATAATTTAATGTCTGGACTGTTACAGCATGATTTATTGAAACACAACTATAATTTTACTGCAATTTAGGGCTAAGCTGTACCTAAGCCTCCAAGTTAAAATCTGTACCTCTAGAGCTGTAGAACTTGCCACTCAAGCCTGGTCTATGAGCTGTATGGCCAGAGAAAAAGAGGAAGTACGAGAGAGAACGTAAAATAGTATTTCATGTGGATATATGCAAGGTATCTTGAAATACACAAGACATAATAAGACCTGTTGCAGAAGACTTACAGGAACAAAAAAGATTCTGCAAGAACTCCTCTAGCAATCCATGCAGCCAAAATCAAATGAGATGCTGTATTTAAATGAAAGAATTTCAAATCAAGCGTTTGACTGGAGATTTCACAACTTCACATTCACGCAGATACAAGTTGTGTGGAAGAAAGCAGAATGACCTATGATGGGAAACCATTGGGCTTTTCAGTTTGAGTATAGTGTTCATCCAGCATATAAAAATAGGTGAGCCTCTGCTTGTTTATGGACACATCAATAAACAAGCCAGAAAAAGTGTAACTCAGTCAAATCTAACAGTCTTGAGAATTTTGTTGTTGTGTTCCATGAAATAGTTACAGCAGGAGGTAAAGTCCTGCTGGATGAATTTAGTTTCTTTTTACAATAAGATTTCCTGCCTAGTTGACCAAGGGACACTAGTTCATGTAATCTTTTCATATTTCAGTAAAGCTTTCAATGCTCTCTCTCTCTGCACCTAACCGGAGAAAACATTGAGCGTGGCACTAGACAAATACATCATGTGATGGGTGAACAACTGGCTAATGGGTCAGGCTCAAAGGGTTATAGTAAATAGGGTTACATCAGGCTAGTGACCAGACACTAGTGGGGTTCTGCAGGGCTCCATTTTAGGGCCAGTGCTCTCCAGTATCTTCATAAATCACTTGGATGCAGGACTTGAAGGTTTACTCAATAAGTAAGTCACCAACTGTATGAAGTTTAATAAGGCAAGGGCAAGCACCAGATCCTGCACCTGGGACTGGGCAACCCTGGATGTACATACAGACTGGAGAACTAGAGCCTGGAGAGTAACCCCACATAGAATCATAGAGTCATAGCACAGAGAGGGATCTCGGGGTTCTGGTCAACAGCAAGTGAGCCAACCATGTCCTAGGGTGCATCCAGCACTATATTGCTAGCCAGTAAAGGGAGGTGACAGTGCCACTCTACCCTGCACTGGTGCGGCTGGTGCAGTTTTGGGCACTACAGCATAGGAAGGATATGAAGCTGCTAGAGAGCATCAACAGCAGAGCCATGAAGATGGTGAAGGGTCTAGAGGAGAAGCCATATAAGGAACAGCTGAAGTATGTTCGTTTATTCAGCCTGGAAAAGAGGAGACTGAGGGGAGACTTCATCAGAGTCTACAGCTTCCTCAAGAGGGGAAGCAGAGGGGCAGGAGCTAATCCCTCCTGTCTGGTGACCAGTGACAGGACCCAAGGGAATGGCATGAAGCTCTGCCAGGAAAGGTTTAGGGTGGATATTAGGAAAAGGTTCTTCACCCAGGATGGTTGCAGAGCAGTGGAATAGGCTCCCAAGGGAAGTAGTCATGGCATCAAGCCTGACAGAACTCAAGAAGCATCTGGACAATGCTCTTAGACACATGCAGTGACTTTCAGAGGTTATCCCATGCAGACACAGAAGCTGGATTCAATGATCTTTGTGGGTCCTTTATAACTCTGGACATTCTATGGTTCTGTGACAAATTCAGGACTCGTTGCAGCACTATTCTGTCAGGCACTTTAAGTACTGTTTATTGAGATTCCAACAATTCCTATTTTTTTTCCCTAATTTTTTAAAAAACCTTTACTGTATCTCTCATGACTTATGCTAATGTAGTCCATTAGCATACAGAGACTTCTGACAGGAGAGTTAAACCATTTCTCTGAGCCAAACCTACAGCTTATTAAAAGGAAATGCTAAGTCTCTTGGAGATTTGAAAGGGCTAAACCTTTTTTTATTCCCCAGATGGCATTACTGGACAGCTGTGTTCTCTCCATTTGCCTCAACTTAAATTGCAAAAATTTTTCTTAATAAATTCCTAGTTAGCTAGTAATAACTAGGCATTTTCAGCAATGGCTGAAAGAACACAGATGAAAACTAGATCTAACATGAAAACTGATGTGCATAGTGTAACAACTGATATGCAGAAAAAATATCAAACAAACATAATGAGTATGCCAACTCCTAATGAATGAAGCTATCTCAAAGATTTAGAAACATTTCAGAGTCTGCTCCCCAAAACTGCCCAGTAACAAAAGCATTGCAAAATTAGCTTTTTTTTCTTCCCTAAATAAGTGAAATAGTGCTGAAACTGCAACCACAGCTGGAAACTTATTAATGCCATCTTCAAAGAAATCCAGGTTTGAATGACCACAGAAATTGTCCAGAATGTTAAAACATGAACTTTGAAGAGCATAAGACATGTATGGGTCTGAGGGAAAATCACAACTAAATAGGCTTGGAGAGTCAGGTCTCCAAGATTGCCAAAACTTGTCCACTGCATAAATTGACTTAAAAAGGGGTGAAATAAATTCACCCTGTCAACATTTAATATATAACTTGTAGCACTGCAACTGTATACTACATCAAAGGTGAAACAGCTCATAAACACCTTTGGAGAAACATCACCTGCTATTGCTCAGCAACTGTTTGTATAGTGGAAGGACCTTCTTTCTTTAAGAGAAAAATGAATTTAATAAGGATAAATTTAAACACTATTTTCCTGTAGCAATAGCTGTTTTAAAAATAACTGCTTGCTTATTAATTGGAAGCTAACTGAAAATACATACACCGTTCAAAATGGCACATACTCAGTAAAAAACTGGAGGTAGATAGGAAGGAAGCAAAATAACATCCTTCTGAGTTTGCATTAACCTATAAGCACACTGGCATTTACAACGCAAGCTTTATCCTCATATAGCTGTAAAATTGCAAATGAATAACAGATTTTGTGAAGGCTCTGAGGAGTAGCAAGAGAAAGAGAAGTGAATTAAGTCTAAAAATAATAGTACAAACAACTTTTCTTGTAGTTCTTAATGCAAAAAAGTTTCTCTAAAAGATCTGGGTTTTATGCTAAAGAAAATGAGTTTTAAGAAAACTTTTAGCAAACATTTTGCTAGAAATAAGTATCTTAGGATTAAATGGATGCATTAATATGATAGAAATACAAATGACAAGTTTTAAATTTTGAGGATCTTGGCAGAAAAAATATCTAGTTTCTTGTACTGAATTCCAGTAACACAATTAACATCTTGTGTTTGCCAAAGAGAATGTTATTTGTGTCCATCACTGGCTAACAGCATGGTTCTTGACACGATCATGGTATTTCATTACAATTACTAATTTTATTTGATGATCATTCTTATTATTTTAATTGAAGCTTAAGTCAGACCCACATTTCTAGCGCCAGCTCTTAAGTCTGATGGGGTGTTTCACAATGCTTATTGTAGGATTCCTTTCTAGATATTTTAAGCAAAAGCTGTTTTGTGGTTTTGCTAATGTTGGTTATATACGACATAGGCTTCCATTGCACCACTGCTATGTCTGACAAGGTCATTAAAATACATAACTGCTGATATGGTTATAACAGAACAATTCTGAGTTACTGATGTTTAAAGTCATAATGCTTATGTGCTAGATTATTTCTAATTACTTTACTGTGACTTTTAAAAAAAAAAAACAACTCTTTCACTTTTAAAAAAATAAGTTTCTGCAAGACATCGGCAAGTTCCAGATCTTTCTGCACCTGGAGATTACTCCATGACATAGAATCACAGACAGAATTGTCAGGGTGGGAAGGGACCTTAAGTTCCTCTAGTTCCAACCTCCCTACCATGGGTAGGGATACCTCCCACTAGAGCAGCTTGCTCACAGCCCCAGCCAGCCTGGCCTTAGAAACTGCCAGGGATGGGGCTGCTACCACCACTCTGGGAAACCTGGCACAGTCTCACCACCCTCATGGGGAACAACTTCTTCCTAACATCCAACCTAAATCTCCCCTCCTCAAGCTTGTGTCCATTCCCCCTAGCACTATCGCTGCCTGAGATCCTAAAACGTCCTTCCCCAGCCCTCTTGTAGCTCCCTGCAGATACTGGAAGGCCACAAGAAGGTCTCCTGGGAGTCTTTTCTTCTCCAAACTGAATAATCCCAACTGTCTCAGCCTGTCCTCATAGGAGAGGTGCTCCAGCCTCTGATCAGCCTCATAGCCCTTCTCTGGACACCTTCCAGCACATCCATATCGTTCCTGTACTGGGGGCTCCAGAACTGGACGCAATATTCCACGTCAGCCTTATCTCCAATTGAGGCACAATGAAACAAGTTAGGCACAAAGCAGTTCTCACAGAAATACTTTGGAAGGAAATAAAGAAACACAACTCACGTTGCTCTACATTGCTTCTACCATTTTCCTACTATCCACTTCAAACCTTCATTATAAAAAGTTTATTAATTGCTTCCAGTGTGAAATGTTGCTGCTTCCCAGGATTCTTAAGATGTGTTGTTCAAATAGGGGAGCCAGAGAGGGACTTTAACTCTTTTGAACCTTCTATTCCATAGATCTCCATACATATACTAATTTAAAAAAAAAAACACTTATTTTCTCTTACAGATTTTCAGTATATTTTATCAATCTACCCTAAACAATCACTATTTTACAATTCTCTTTTTGTGGAACTCCAACTAGGATCCCATTCAGTCTAGTAAAACATCTCTTTGCATAACAAATACTTTCATTCTCATAAGTTTGTAACACTAAACCTTCTGTTTTCAGAAGGAAATATTTTTGCAGTTTCAAAGCACTTCTGGAAGAAAGTTTGTTTGGTGGAGGCATTTTTTGTTGTTGGGCATCTTTAGATTTCAGTCACATCATTTCATGAAATAAAAGTACAAAGACAAGAGGCCAAGCTTGAAAGTACACTGCTTTGATATTTAGGCCTCTAAGTCAATTTTCTCCTGCTATCCAGGCAACATATTGTTTGTATATGTACGCATTCATAGGAATACATAAATATGGTTAACGTACACTAGTCAAAATTCAAATTTGACCTGTCGGTCTGAATAACAGCTGTTGTCACTAAGCTCTTCTTGTCCATACTTTTCTCCCAAAAAAGCATCCCAGGTTCCCTTTTTAAGACCTTAAATGGCATTTAAGCCACCAGTCAAATGATTTGAGGACAACAAGCATATATAATGCTTTGCAAAAGTAAAGCACTGTCTGCACAAACTCCTGGAAACAACTCGCTAACCTACCTGCAGGAATTGATTTTCTTCTTACAGTAAAGTATAGAACACCTGTGTTCTATTTTCAGGAAAATAAGGTTCCCTCTGAGGAAAAGGAATCACCTTTAACCTGAAGGGTCAAAACTAATACTACTATGATACATGCACTGAAATTTGTATGCAGCAGGTTCTGTGATTACACCAAAGAAACCTTGACAGTCTCTTGAAACTTTTTTAATAATAAAAAGAAAACACTTTATAAAACCTATGAGACCTTATCATCTACCATAAAGCTAGAGTAAAAGTTGTGTTTATTGCCAGTTCAGGAGTGAATCTACCAGACAGTTTAGGGAAGCTTCTGTCCTCTATAGCTAACCCTCAAATTCCCTCTTCCTCCCTGCACCAGGAGAAGAATATGGAAGACTGTAAGAGGGACAAATCTACTATTCCATTGTTAGCCAGATTTTTTCTTCCTTTGCCTTTAAGACTAGTACATTTGGGGTCCCAGCCACAATAAGGCAATGCCTTCTGCTTAACGGGGACTATAAAAATCAGGATTGAGCATGAAAATGGAGAAGAGTAGTCATTAAAAACTACCTGAAATTTCTGAAGAAATGGGACTCTCAAGGGACACCTTGAATCCACAAAGGATTCACCTTTAAAATGCTGTACAATCTGAAGCACCAAAATGGACATTTCTTCTACTAAACATGTCTTCAATCTTTTAAAATACAGAAACAATAGTAGTTAGTAAAAGTTGTCTCTGTACTCCTGGCATACTGCTGCTACTTCTTCCTTTTAGTGGACTATTGAAATTCTAGTGATGACAGAGCAAGTTATCTAAGAGTTGCAACATACATTCTGAACACTGATCACACCAACACAGGCCTGACCCTTGCCACCAAAAGTACAGATAAGCAGTTACCAAAACACTTGTTTTAGTTCTAGCAACACACTGTGAAGGGGAGTAACTTTCCAGTCTCCTCTATTACACTTGCTTTTTCAATTCCTAACATACCAGTATCTTCCAAGCATCCCAGAACTGAGGCTGAATTCCCTACAACTACTACAAATGCTCCTGGAGACTGGCCAAGGACGTTTACTGCAGGATTTGTTCTCTAATGGCAGCAGCCATGAGAACTACATTTCAGTCACATCAGAGCACCTCTAGGGTATCATATGATGTATGGTCTGTTCTTAAGTATGTATATGTTTTCAGTTCTAACATATTATTTATCGTAAAATGAGAATTTTTTTCTTCAGTTGACCTTACTTGCCTTGTGCAAGTTTTTCTTGATGACATTTACTCATTTTTAATTAGATACTAAAATGTTTGTTTATGGTCTGTCTGGCACCACCACTGATGGGCAGTGGAAAAAAAGAAAAAGGAAAGAGTAGTAGAGACAGTCCTTGTTTTTTCTTAACCTCATTTCAATTTTGTTTCCATAATATTTTTCAACCAAAAAGTCAAACAAGGGTTCAAACCCTAAGCTAACTTACTGAACAGATAAAATTGTTGCTCCTCACAGTGACATTTAGAATTCTGAAGGGAATGATGTCTTTAAAAAGGATCTTCTACTAGACTAACATAGGAGGACTGGGAGGAGTTGTTTGGTTTTTTTGGTCAGGTAAAATAAATGGTTATTCCTCCAGCCTCATAGGCCTCTTCCAGAAACCACTAATAACTGCTGCTATTAAGGAGCTAACAGAGAAAGCATTATCCAAAGTCAGAAGATTGCTCTAGTAGATTTAAAAACCTGAACATACATAAGCTCTGCAGTCAAATAAAGAATTGCTGCCTTGACTAGACATGTTTATGTGCAAATTTATTTCTCCAAGATAGATGCTTTTCTTATTATGAAATATGTCTCACTGTCCACTTCTTAGATACATTGCTTTTGTCAAAATACTTAAAAAGCACAGGAAAAGTGAAGTTAATTCCAACTCCATCATGCTTTTATGCATCTATGATAATGTTTTATGATCACAAATGACAGTTAACCATCTATTTGGATAGCTGTTCAGAACCTTCCTCTCAGCTGCTTTGATTCTGCCAAGACTCCAGCATTTCTGGTAACCTTTCAGCTAATACCTTCAGAACATAAGAGGTATTGCTTAAGGCTAAAATTTTGTTTTCTTGAAAGATACTCAAGACAGTTATAGCCTTAATGTAGAATGTCTCACTCCAAGATGGAAGAGACTCAGTTCATGGTTTCTAGAGCTTTCCCTGGCATACAGATCTTGCAAAACCCATATCAAAATTATTGCACTCATGATCCTGACATTATTTCAATAAATAATATTATTCTTTCTCTCTTTCTTCATGTGTGTTGCTCTGTTTTTCAATAGTTTGCAAGATCTTTATTTCCAATAGTCTGTTCAACAGCTGGAACCAAAGAAAATTCAACTCAAATTGAAGTTTCCCAGAAATACTGAAATAAACATCAAATTCACCATAATGTCAGCACCAACTGTATAGCAGAGAAGAAAATGTTTTCCATCATGACCCCCAAAAACAAAAGACAAAGACTGGAATTATCCTATTTATCAACCTATCTACAACAGGTATAAATTCCCAAAAGGTTAACTGGGCCAGAGAGATGGAGCTTAACTTTTATGTTCCAAGACAGCAGGGCTCTACTTCACTAGACAAGAGGATCTCATCTTACCACTGTATCAGTTTGCCGACTTTTCTCAGGTTTGCAAATTACATAAAATGATTTAAAAGGGGTCTTTACATCCCTTCATACCAACCTACACCTCATTTTGCTTTCATGAATCATGGATTTCTATGGAAATGAAACTGGAACACGCTGCATTAAGCAGGGATTGCTCTTCATCTGTTTTAATTAACAGATCTTGAACATTTAACAGCAGGTTCTGTATTCACATTTAACTTAACAGAAAGAACCTCTAATCTTGAACAAAGCAGAGATTTTACAGTAGATAAAAGTTAATTTCAGTACAATTCTTGAACACATACAAAAGACAGGATATTACAGAGATTATCAAAGAAAGATTATGAATACTGGTCAAGTATCAGGTATACACTTGGAGGTTACAAACAGTAAGATGGGTAACAGCAACTCCATATCACACCAATCACACCAAGCACTCCTTCTGTAAAGAATTTCCTCCTAATATCCCCACCCTATCTCAACTTCAAACCATTCCCTCTGGTTCTGTCATTACTTACTAAGGAGAAGAGGCCAACACCCACCTCTCTACAACCTCCTTTCAGGTAGTTGTAGAGGGCAATCAGGACCCCCCTCAAACTTACTAAGAGTGCTCTCAATCCCCACATCCAGGTCATCAATAAAGATGCCAAACAAGACTGGCCCCAAAACTGAGCCCTGAGGGACACCACTGGTGACTGGCAGCCAGCTAGATCTCGCTCCATTAATCAGAACTCTCTGCGAATGGCCATTCAGCCAGTTTTTAACCCAGTGAAGAGTACATTTGTCTATACCATCATCTGCCAGTTTCTCCAGGAGAATGCTGTGGGAGACTGTGTCAAAGGCCTTACCAAAGTCCAAGTAGATAACATCCACAGCCTTCCCCCCATCCAAAAGGCGAGTCACATGGTCATAGAAAAAGATCAGGTTGGTTAAGCAAGACCTCCTTTTCATAAACCTATGCTGGCTGGCCCTGATGCCTTGGCTGCCCTGCAATTGCTG
>VWZO01005270.1:3532-14611 GCA_013396975.1 Bucco capensis | reverse complement strand
ATTCTGCAAATGTAACTGGCAAGGTGTGGATGGCCTGGAGGGCTTACACTTGCTTTTCCGAGGAGGGACCTGTCTCCACTCCCCCCCATTCCTTATGTCTCTCCTTCCTCCTGGTGACATGAGGGAAGGGGATCGTTGACAACTTGTAGAGCCTCTGCCTGTTGCTTTTGCTGCAGGGTAGAGCTCCACCAATCTATTTCATTCTCACATTCCCTGATGCTTCTTAACCTATGTACTTCCTCCCTCAGTTCAACTACTTGCCTGAGCAGGTCATTGATCTGATCACACCTCACACACAGGAGGGGTCTCCAGCTCCCCCCCCCCAGTATGGGCAGGCTCAAGCACTCTCTGCAGCCTGAGACCTGCACAGCTACATGGTTGTGTGGGAGCTCAGTCTGAGTTCCCGTGCTCGCTCTTGCCATGCTTTTGGTCCGTGTAGTAACCATAGCTCCTAAATGCTAACTGCCCTGAAGTTTGTTTTTTGTTTTTTTTAAAATAGCCATCACAAATACACTGTTAGGATCTAAGAAGTTGAAGTGTGGATGACTAGCATGCACAAAATTCAGCTTATGCCCACTATTTTGACACTGAATTAGTCACCAGCAATTCCTCCTGCAATGCTTCTGAAGTTTCCTACACTGTGGTGTATTTTCAGAGTTTTCTGAGTCATTGGGCCAGGAAGGAGACACTCCTGGGTAAATCATCTCCCTCAAAAAATGTCAAGTCACACTAAACAGTATTTACCATTATAAAGTACATGCTTCCCACTGGAACCCAAATACAGTTTCAGAGGGAGAAGCCAAGGGGGGAGGGGGGAGGGGAAAAAGCAATCCTTCAACTCTAACCATAGCAAATTTAAACAGGACAGCACAAATATTTGTGTTACTATTTTGAATACATTTTAATCCATCCCTCTGCAGCACATTTTCAGCAAATCCCGTAAGTACCAATTAATTTTGTTTTTATTGTTGTTCAACTGATACAAACTGGAAACTGGCACTTGGGTTAGATGACACCATCTTTGGCTATGCTAAGTAGTATCTCATCCCTGAACAGTTTCATTTAATATAATTTGACTTGTTGAGAGCTTAACAAGCTCTACAGTATCATTCAATTAAACTAAGGGTACGAAATGAAACTTACAATTCTTATTTATGCTATTTTTGTGTGACATTTGTAAATCTGATCCAAGTCACATAAAGGTAGCTTTATTCTTCTGGAGAAAATAAGTGATATACTATGATGGCTTATTAGGTAGAGGTGCAACTTCAAGAGGAAAAAAGCTGATGACCACTCTAAGAGTGATGTGGAAGGTACACAAGGTGCTTCCACCACTCAGTATCACATCCCGTTTATTCACTACAGACCTAAAAAGTTATTTGCTTGTATTCTGCAAACAAGTAAGGAAAACTGAAGAAGGGGGAGTTAATCACACAGGCTTACAGAAGCCAACTATTGATTCACACTGAAATAGTCACAGAAAGCAGTCTCTGCATCCACACCTGGACATCATTTTACACAAAAGTGAGAAAAGGCATATCCACAAAACTGTCCTTTTGAAACCTCAACAATCCCTAACTAAATAAAAGTCTGTAAGTTAGCAGCAATTTTACTTTTTCCCAGTTTATGTTTTACTTCAGATTGTCTATAGACACCATTTTTGCTGTTTACCATATTTAAAGACACCACTCATTTGCTCCCAGGAAGAAATTGTGAGCTGATTCTTTGTAAAAGTAGGATCTGTTACTGTCTAAAGAAAAAGCTGATTTAATGCTTTTCCTTCCCCAAACACTAACTGTTTACACTATCACAAAAAATATAATTCAGACAACATGCAAGATCACAGTTAAGTTTTAATATTGTCATACAAGACAAAATATCTTCTCCTGAAAGGTCAGCATTCATTCTTCTTGCAGCACCTCCATTCTCAACAATTCACCATTCAAATAACAATCGAGTCTAAAACCAAAGATCTGTACATAAGAATCAAGTATCACTACAAACATCTCCCTAAAGCACAGCATTTAATCTCACAGAAAAACCAAGGAGTATCTCCACTCACTGCTTTTCTGAGAGCAGCAGGCACAGCAGTGATGAGTCATGCTGGTTTATTAAAGATGTTCCAGATCAGGTAATTTCAGTTTTGGTAGGGCTTAAGCAATTTTGAGCATGCATTTGAATACTTTACAGCAAATATATTAACCTAAACTAGCTTAAATTGACATAAGTAAAGCTAAGCTGTCATGCTGCTGGAAAACAGAACAGGAAAGAGTGATAAAGAATGTGAAAGAGTTTTTTTCTATCAGCAGTCCAGTGAGGCTATAGAAAAACATATGTATCATGTATTAGCAGCATGTGTACTAGTATACTTTATGATAATAAAAGCTCTCTGGGCTTTTGAACTTAGCTATAAGATTAAGAAGTATTACACCAGCTAGCCATGTTTTCTTTATACATTATTTATATTCAATTACTTTTCTTATCTAGCTTTGCATTAACAAGCTTTTACATTTCATTTGGGGGAAGAGGGATGAACTCACTGAATTTTTCCTTTGTGTTTGCAGATCAAAACTGGATACAAAAATAGGTTTTCCTCACAATATAAGGACAAAGTAAAACAAAACTAAGTTGCCAAGATTAAAAAAGAAAAAACCAGCAAGTCCAGATCAGTGAGAGTTAAGATGACTCCATATCCCTTTCCACAATTAATTTTTTAACTAAGATTCCTGGTTTTTTTCCCTGCTTATGAGTCATTTACCTGGATGAGTCTATAAGGCTTCACTACTCTGTGAATGTCAGGCACAGTCTGAAAATCACTTGGGGTCTCCTGTGGCCCCTGGTGTGATAACTGTGCCNTGATGACTCTGTGAATGTGTTCATTGTTCATTTCCTCCTTTCTAGAATTCTACTTATAGAATACTTTATAGAATCATAGAATTGTCAGTAGCTGTGATGGAAGGGACCTTAAAGATCATCTAGTGCCAACCCTCCTGCCATGGGCAGGGCACCTCCCACTAGAGCAGCTTGCTCACAGCCCCAGCCAGCATGGCCTTAAAAACTGCCAGGGATTGGGCTGCCACCACCTCTCTGGGCAACCTGGGCCAGTGTCTCACCATCCTCATGGGGAAGAATTTCCTCCTAATATTCAACCTAAATCTCCCCTCCTCAACCTTATATCCATTCCCCCTAGTCCTATCACTGCCTGACATCCTAAAAAGTCCTTCCCCAGCCCTCTTGTAGGTCCCCTGCAGATACTGGAAGGCCACAAGAAGGTCATACATTGTTTCTGCTCCGTGTCCCATCATTAAAGTCACACGTGTTTCTAGCACTCAGTGATTTTTTTAGGTAATGTCATACAGAGCCTCACTAGGATTCTGGACAATAACAAAAGTCATAGTATGTTCTAAAGAAGGGGACTATCCAAAGCTTTATGTTAAGATAAATGACTCCAGTAACGTAACAGCTATTTTTACTGTTGTATACTACAGCTTCTTTATTAAAATAAACAACAGCCCAAACCACATGAAGAGAACAGGAAGCCCAGCTCTGCACAATTTTGTGTAGTCAGAGGGACAGTGGCAGTAACAACCAGGAAAAGAGAAAATACATGGATGACAGCCTCCTACCTCAAGAAGCCAGCACTGACCTTCAAGATGCTTCCAGTTATTGGCTGTACCCCTGCAGTACTGTAACCTGAAAGACTCCGTAAATTTATAGTTAAAACTACTTGAAAAGGAGTAAATTCATATTCTCTCTGCTGGAAGTGCAGACGTGCATCTGGGAGGCTTCCTAGCAAAATGCTGGAAGTTGGTCCATATGTGCATCAGCCAAATGATTCAGACCTGAACAATTCTTCTGTTTATCAAAACCAATTACTGATATCTCACTGCAACATGTGCATGAGTGAGAAGAAAGAAAAAGACTGCTGATGAAGTGATGAATAACAACTGGCACACAAAGCACACCAGATTTTTTGAACTTGTATTCCATAGACAATACATAGCTATGGAAAACACTGCAGAATAGATAACAAGATCCTGATTATTTTTAAGGAGCATCTCCCTTGCCTTTCTACTGTATAACCATGATTGCTTGCACAAGCTGTGTATTTTTATGTTAATATAAACTATGCAAACCAATGTTGTTTTGAGAAGGAAACGAACACAGCTGTAGATCACAAGGGGAGCAGCACCAGAGGGGTAAATGTTTCCACAGGTAAATGAGGAAAATAAACTTCAGTGATAAATTTGCACAGACAGTAGGAGTAAAATGCTCATTATTGTATTCTCAGCAGCTGTCAATCCTTGTCAGTAATACAGTTTAATCTTACAAAAGAGATTTCAAAACAATGTATTCTGCTATCACAGCATTAATCAAGCAGAGACAGTGCAGCTCTAGACATACATATAGTGATTATAGAGGGATAAAAGGTGGTAAACCTAAATAAGACAGTAGCTCATGAAGTGGACAGGTAAAACAGACCCAGAAGCTTGAATTAAGTCATTCCAGGTCATGCATTTTCTATAAATGTTATTAGACTGATTAACAATTTAATAACTATATATTCTTCAGCCCTACTATTAAAAACACTCTTCTCCAGACTTAGAGACAGTATTGACTGTATTACTGATCTTTTCATACCTGTATTTCCTATGAACCACTTATCTTACACTGTAAATTTTTTTAATGTGTAAGTGTACTATGCACTATCCATGATATGTAACTATCAACAACAAAATAATCACACAGTGTGTGGAAAACAGCAAACTATAGTTCCAATGTAACAGGTGAGACCTGTTATTCTAAATTGCATCCTAGAGTTTCATTCTAATACCATTATACTACAAGATGTTCACAGAAGGATCTGTGTTTTCTTGAAGGTGGAGGGGTGGGATGTCATACAGAATGACCTGGACAAGCTGGAGAGGTGGGCCCAGGTGAACCTCATGAGCTTCAACAAGATCAAGTGCAGGGTCCTATACCTGGGTGGAAACAATCCCCACTATCAATACAGGCTGGGGGAGGAGATGATAGAGAGCAGCCCTGCAGAAAAGGATTTGGGGGTGCTGATGGATGGGAAGCTGGACATGAGCAAACAGTGCACGCTGGCAGCCCAGAAGCCCAATGGCATCCTGGGCTGCATCAAAAGAAGCGTGGCCAGCAGATCAAGAGAGATGGTTATGCCACTTTACTCTGCTCTGGTGAGACCTCATCTGGAATACTGTGTCCAGTTCTGAAGCCCTCAATACAGAAGAGACATGGACCTGATGAAGCAGGTCCAGAGGAGGGCCACGAGAATGATCAGAGGGCTGGAACACCTCTCCTATGAGGATGGGCTGAGGGAGCTGGGATTGACCAACCTGGAAAAGACAAGACTTCAGGGGGACCTACTAGTGACTTTCCAGTACCTAAAGGGAACTTACAAGAAGGCTGGAGAGGGCCTGTTTACAAAGGCCTATAGTGAAAGAACACGGGGCAATGGTTTTAAATTGGAGATGAGTGGATTTAGACATGACATTAGGAAAAAGTTCCTTGCCACAAGGGTGGTGGAACACTGGAACAGGTTGCCCAGGCAGGTGGTTGAGGCCCCATTCCTGGAGGCATTCAAGGTGAGGCTTGACAGGGCTCATGACAACCTGATCTAGTTGGGGATGTCCCTGTCCACTGCAGAGGGGCTGGACTAGATGACCTCCAGAGGTCCCTTCCAACCCAAATGATTCTATAATTCCATGTTGCTTGTATAAGGTACTGCCCATATAATCAGTGAAACACAGACACATCAAAAAGTTGCTTTGGAAAATGGTATGGCTAGGCTTCGCGAACGAAGATCCAGGGAGGGCTCCATCCACGCTCCTCATCAGCGCCTTTTCCAAGCACGCTGATAAAAAGAAGATAGCAGATAGCACCCTCGAGCCTGTGCAATGGATTTTTTTAGGTGAGACACAGCATGCGCAGAGCGGGACCCACCCTTTAGTCCTAAGGTTCATCTGTCAGGGCCTAGCAAGCTTGGACGCTGGCAGCGAGGTCCTTAGGACATAGGTTTTATTAGAGGGTCCTTCTCTTAGATGGAAGGCCTTACAGGGCTAAACGAGCTGCTTTGTAAAATACATCCTCAATTAATCCACAAGTCAAGTACAAAAACATGATGAGAGTAAATATTCTTCCACATAACATTCTAATAAAAGGTCTCTGCCTTGAACCAGGGGGAACAACTGTCCTGACGGCATATCAGTATTCTATTTGCTTTCCTTCCCATATCTACATACTGCTTCAGCAGAAACTAAGTCACATAAGGCTAACATTTGTTTAAATTGTTCCTGAAATCAAAATATTCAAACTAAAAATGTCAGCTCTTCAACACAGGCATAAACACATGCATTTTAAAGCATACAGCTTCTTGGTGTCCTGCAATTCCCTTCAGCACTACATACTCTGCATTGACCAAAGACTTACTAGATAGGGGTATCTGAAACTCAGAATTTTCTCTTCTCTAATGCCTCTATGCCCTTCTTATAATGAGGGGCCCAAAACTGAACACATTATTCGAGATGTGGCTTCAGCAGTGCTGAGTACAGGGGGAGATGCAAAGTTGGAAAGCAGATGCTAAAGCAGGCCCTTAGAGCCCAGCAGGTTCTGGGGCTCCCCATGCTGCAAGAGGGACACCAGCAGTAAGTACTGCAGCTCTTAGCCCAGAGTAGCAGGTGCTAGAAACTAGAAATATTTCAGAGCCCTAACAAGACAAAATGCTGTTTTGTGACTAAAAGAGGAAAAAAAAAAAAAAAAGAAAAACAAATCCCATTTTATTCGAGCACTCCTGGGGAGCTCTGTTCCAAGTAAAAGAACAGACCCAGCAGAATCAGCTTCAATGAAACAAGTACCATATTAATTGCAGAAAGCTGGACTAGCACCTTGGTTGTTCAGGTCCAGAAATACCTGTCATGTCAGTTCACTCATAGCAAGCAGTTACAAGAAGGTCAGAAAACCCCCAGGCATGCCAGTCACTCAACAGAAGCACTGTGTATCACATGGGGAACACTATTATTCCTACTGGAGTCACCATCACGCTTTCATGAAGTGACAAGGTGCTTCACTGGACTACTCAAAACAAGATTATGCAAGGGTTCCTATGGCCTTCCATGGATTTCATTTGCTATACATCACACAAATGCCACTGCCAAGTTGCTGTGAAGATTTACAAAACACCACCTCAAACAGCACTTCTGTCATGGCACCTCAACAGACTGTCAGGCATAGGACTTGAAAGGACAAAAAATAGTATTTCTTTCTGTTATGGGTTTGTTGGGATTTTTTTGAGGGGAAGGGTTTATGTTGTGTACATAAGGTGTCATTTAAGACGCTTCTATACTCATATAGGTCAGTAAACTTCAGCAAATTATTTCTGACTTTACACTAAAGTTAGGTTTACAGCAGAACCTAGTCTCTGCCCTTCTCAAGTCTACCAGACACTAAATAAACATCCCTGATAGTTTTTTCCAGAAATTTTCCCATCATGGTAGCCTTCAGACATCAAATAATTTAAAGTTATTACTAATCAATTTTAAAACACCATGTTGCAAAATAAAGCCACTATTCTTTTCTAATGAGTTCCATAAATTCAAGGTGACTGACCTTTTCTCACTTTTCAAACCAATGACTTTTTTCTTTCTCAGTGAATATTATTTCCTGGGACAAACAGCAATATATAAAAAAATATAAAAATATGTTTTCATATTGAATTTCCCATTTTTCACACACATCCTTGCAAGGTAAGCCATCATATAGTACTCAGCTGAAATACAAGGTGTTATGGTCTATCTCCTTGCTTTGCCACCTGGCACTGTAGCCAGCAATCTATTCATGTTATTTCTCATACAAGAATTTTCCTTACAGCAACACAAATAATTAAATATCTCTCTAATTTGTAGGAGCCAATACCTACTGGGGTCTGAAATCTCCATGCCAGTAAACAAATACAGCTTCTTGGCATATTAAAGAAGATAAAAAGCATTAGACTGCACATCCTTTGCACAAGGCAGCAAGAAAAAACAGGAGTTGCCTAGAAGGGTGACCCCACTATTCTGGCATTACCAGAGCAAGGCAACCCAGCCTTTTCATATCAATCTTACATTCAACTGCCTTTTTTCTACTCTAGACATAGGCAGAAGCCAGCAGAGCCCTCTAATTTCATTTCTGCCAAAGTTCTTTGCCAACTAGATATGAAAATTGAGTCTAACTGATTTCAAATCCCATAGGCTGCCATGGAAAACAAACAAACAAACCACAACAGACACATAGACTATTGTATATTCAAGTCATAACTACAGACAGGCACCTGCTTGGTAGTTGGAAGACTAAGAAGATTAGAGGACTTAAGAGGATATTAGGCTGTTTTCCATTACTATTAATGAAAACTAGTTCACACATTATCTAAATGGTTATAATTTCCAAATCTTGTCCAAGATGTCACTAGAACATCTCAGTGTTTCAAATGTCTCTGCTGAAGTGAGTTTAGGCTTCTGTGACAAGCCCTTCATTTTTTAGACCTGATGATGTACTACACTGAAATACACACACACAGTGTATATATATATATACACATATATACATATATATACATACATATATATATATACATATATACACATATATATACACATATATATATATATACACACACACAATTCATGAAAATAAGACCTCTAAGTTTAAAAAAAAAAAAATCTAGTTTAATTCCCGTGACATTGCCTTCATTGGGACAGGTAATACAAAGGCTAACCTAACTTCTTCTGACCTGTTAGTGAGACATCCTTTTTTCCACACACATTATGTATTCCACACTAATTAAGAAAGTTAAGATGCACTCTGTGTAAGGCAGTCTGTTTGGCTTGAGAACAGGAGCTGCACTCCATCTCTTCTCCAATCAATAATCCATAAACTGGGCTTGAATGTGCAGGCTGTTTGCCAGACAGCTGTAGCTGAGATCTCATCATTTCTAAGCCTTTCCATTTCTTTCATGGTTCAATCAGCTCTGCCCAAAGGACATGTTTCAAATGAATTAAAAAAAACTAAAAAAAAAAAAACCACCAAACACAAACAACTATCTTTTAGTAATTTCAGTTTGTCATTTATTCCCCTGCAGACCAACATTTGGTATTGAATCCAGATTGCAATGAAGCCTGGAAAAAGTCCTGTGTCAAGATGGGCATTGTTCTATTGTCTTCTACTAGAAAGAAACAGGTCCACTGTGAAATGCAGTAATACACAGAGCAACTTGTGTGAAGTTTCAGGGTTTAATTGCAAAACTACTAAATCTGTGGAGGTTTATGTATTTGCAAACTTTCAGCTTTACAAGTATTCATTAGGCATACCATGCACACAGAAAAGACTGCTATATAGAAATGTCTGTGCCATCAACTTGACATTAAAATTGATTTTTGTTTATATTCATTTCCCACTGTACAGGTAAATTTTGGAAGTTTTCTTTTAAAGCATCACTTCAGTATCTATGCTTGACTTTTAAACGCTGGTATCCTTGATGCAATTATAGTTGGCTTTATTTAACCACTTAGGCTAGGGAAACGTTTTGCTATTGATCTCAGACAGGTGAGCAGAAGCAGTATTTTTTAATAAAGTCAATAGAAAAAACACAAAAAGCAGTAGAGAGATAACATAATGATAGAGGCCTCCCACAGCCAAGAATGTAAGAGTTCAAGCCATTGGTCTGACAGGTTATCTGATGTCAACCACATGATATTTTGTTTCAACGTAAATGAGTTAATTCTTACTTAGACTTACTCTGTTGTTGCATTACAATCATTCATTCAACATATTTATGCACTTCAAGCATGCTTAAGTTTTGGGGGAATTCTTTCTAATTTTTCTCCCTTAGCGAGGTGAAAAAACGCACAATCTTTAATACAGAGGATAACCAAGGCAGATTTTTGTTCTCATCTTGCTATTAGGTACAGATATAAGAAAAACTAGAAAAACTGTACTATTAAGAGTGTAAAGACACTATAACGCAAACACATATCTGTAGTTCCTATGTAACAAATCTCTTCAATACAAGATTTCTTTGGGAGATGGAAGCGTTGTGTGTGTACACACAATGCATTAGCTAGCGATAGCCTGAATTGTAATTGACACTCGATCTTTTTAAGTTCCATTAAGATAAGAAAAGTAGAGATGGGGGTGGGGAGCAGTCTGACAAGGCTGAGTTTTAAATTTTTAATTTTAAGAAGTGTTATTTCAGCTGCAGTGACAAAACTAAAGCTCCTTTGGATTTAAATTGTCAGCTCCAGTGCTATGATAAACATTACATCTGGAAAAGATTCACTTCAGCGTTACAAACTCCCTCACAGCATTTCAGTGAATGGTATTTTCACTGAAAAGCTGGTTCTTGCTTCCAGGTTTACCCATGCACCTCAGTTACACAAAATATTGACAAAGAAAGGTGGGTTCCAGATTTATGTTCCATTGTAATAAGATACTTCAAGCAACTAGCAGAGTAGCAACATGGTATTATTTAAAAATGTTAAACACATCATAGCACTAAGATCAAATTAAATGTTAAGAAAATACTAAAGGGATATGAAAGGGGAGAGCATGAGTATTCCTGTGCTTTTTGGCTTGTGAACTACCAACTGGATTTGTAAACTTTATCTTTTGCACATAATTAATCTCCTCCTGGTTTAGTATTCCTGCCTCGACAGTAATTTTAGCTTACATGTCATTGCTCAAATTGTAACTTTGGAAATAAACTGTCATTTAGTAAATTAGTGTAGATTATCATGCCTGTTTCTGTAAAAGTCCTGCTATGGGTGGTTTGTTTTGTTTCCCCCTCCCTCTCTCCTCCAGCCATGACCTGCAATGGTACTCTGAAGGAAGACAGGAGACATCTAGCATTTCCATCACACAGCAGAGTTTCTCAGTAACTGTCACTTTCTGCAATCTTTGGACTCTAATGAGGGACACAGAGGATGTCATACATCTCGAGGGCAGCATTATTGCCTCTCCATCCATACTGAGGTAGATGACCCCCAAAATGGCATTAAGAAAATACAGACACACTTCTTGGGG
>VWZO01005269.1:876-10951 GCA_013396975.1 Bucco capensis | reverse complement strand
GTCTCCTTCTCTGGAGACATTCAAGAGCTGCCTGGACACATTCCTGTGTGACCCGGTCTAGGTGATCCTGCTCTGGCAGGGGGGTTGGACTAGATGATCTTTCTAGGTCCCTTCCAACCCCTGACATTCTACGATTCTATGATTCTATGATACCTGTAGCAGGTTACATTTATATTTAGTAGGAATCTGATTAATAGAGTTTATAATGGGTGTGATACATTAAAGCAAATCTCCATTTCTACTGTAGGATGACCTGAACCTCAGATGAAATTTACTGCACTTATCTGTGGATTACATAAGGACTACTTCTGATCTTAAAATACAAAGTTAGTTTCTAATTAAAAAAAAAAAAAAAAAGAAATCTTCTAAATTAGTCTAGGAATTCATAGTAGTATTCTAAAATGCATCTAAAAAAAACCTCCATTAAATAATGAGAAATCTGAGAATCTAATCTAAATGTGAAGGTAAACCTCTAAATGAGTAATATTAGATGAGGGGACTCTCACCATAAACCCAAGGAATTTTGATTCCGGGGTTCAAAACCCTTAGAACTTATAAAATCTTTAGGTATATGTACATACACAGATACCTAGACATACTGACATATATGTAGGCAAGCATTCTGATCAGAGGAATGGCTTTAATAAGAAGTCATCTGGCAAAGATTCTTCTAATGAAATTTTATGTCCAGTTTTTTAAAGTGAAAGCTATTAATATTTTAGACAAATTTTGAAGACAGAGTACGAGCTTTTATGTTTTAACCATCTCTGTATTACATTCTTTATTAAGCAGCAGTATCTATGGTACAAATAAGGGATCTTCTTTGCATTTCATTTAACAAATATATTGATTGAAATCCCTTTTCAAACCTCGACAGACAAGATGCTTTAGGGGTAATTTTTTTCAAAGGAAGTGTTCATGGGGATTTAACCAGCCAACTTCCCTTGATGCTAGCAGGAACTATGTGACTAAACCAATATACTACTTTGAAAAGCCACCCCTAAACACCTCATGTTGAATTGCTGGAAATCTTTGAACTCAGCCGGATCATTGCTGAATGAGAATGAGCATAAGAGCATAAGAAATTGTGGTTCATATCCAACATATGAAACAGTTATAATAAACAGTCCTAAAAATGGCACAAAAATTGCATTTGTCCAAAGAGAAAAGGAAGGTTTGGCTAGAATAAAGCCAGTAGATTTGGCACTAAATCTTTTCTCCTCCTGATGCTATCTTGGAGAATGCTTCTGAGACCATCATAGATTAAGTGGTTTCCTTAAAATAACTGCAATTATGTTGAGTCAGGTGGTCCCTAATGGATTTTAATTAATAAATTTTAAAATAGAACTTAGCTTGTTTTAAGTTTTTATTTATAGACAGCATAATTATGACCAATCTGAAGCTAAGTGCAAAAACCTACAACAAGAAGAATATGCTGTCTGAAGTCTGGTCTGATCTAAGACATTGTTACTTTAAGATTACTCAGAATATAATTAAAGCAGTTATCTGTGTAACTGTATAATAGTTTTCCATCTGATTTGTTTATCATCCTAGACAGGAACTAATATATCATCAGGTTTAGTCAAGATGGAATCACTTCCTATTTTTCTTTCACTTCATATATTGTCTCTGCAGGAGCTCTGCGTCCTATCCATCTCCCATGGAGAAAAAAGAGAGGTTTCATAGAAGGCTTTTATAGGTTATACTAAGTGGAAGCGTACAGCAAAGGTGAAGTTCAGCCAAAATTATTTCAGAGCATAATGTCATTCCTGAATAAGCCTTTCTTTGTATTTTTACAGATGTTTAAAGGAAAGTGCATTGAATCATTCAATTGGAGAATTATGATTTGACTCTATGTTTCTGATATAAATGAAATATTTTGCAATTTCAGGAGGAATATAAAAGGAAAAAACAGGACATTTCTACAAAATACATAAATTAAAAATACTACTAGGTAGCACATTGATAGGGAATATTAATCTGGCAGCATTATTTTGATAGAAATGTTATGCCCACTAATATGTTATCATTAGATATGATTACGGTAATCTTCTTGAAATTAGAGTGACAGATAGAGATATACCATTGTTATCTCCTGTAGTTGCCTGCCTAGCAGCTTTGTGACATTTCAGGGGTATCTTTTCAAAGCAGCACATAGAGTTTTAGCTGCATGACTCTCAGAAACATCAACAGTAAATGACTGGTTTAATTCTGCACTTGCTCCCTTTCTGAAAAATTTTCCCTTAAGCATCCTACCTTTTGGGCTTTTGGAAAGGACCTCGCTGTTTTCATGTAGAGAAATGTAGAAAACATTCAGTCTGTATTAAAAGTTAAATTACATTAAATTAAAATGGAATAAGACTAAAAAAAAAAAAAATAGTATTTCCACTTGTTCTCTGCTTCCTTGATCACTGTTCTGGTACTGTGAATGCATTCCAAGCTTTGTTACATCCATCAGGGATGGTACAGATGGATGCTTTGCCTGTCCAACCTAACTCAACTGCTTGAAGATTCATCAGAGAGAATCTGTTGGCAATTACAAATGGATCTGATCCAGAACCAGCAGATTTTCTCTCTCTAGAGGAGAGCAGGACTATAAAGGTCAGACTAGACTGGCAAAAATATTTACTTTCATATTTCATCACTTCAAATCTATAATAGTACAAAATGCATTTAAAACTTCACTTTTTTAATAGGATATAAACTGAGATTTTGTGTCTAATTCTTTTGCTGGCAAGTCAGACACTTAAGAACAGGAAGCAATTTAAAACCAAAAAAAAAAAAAAAAGGAACAAAGAAAAGAAAGAGCCATCAGCAGGGTGGCATATAGTTTATTAATCCTCTTCAAAATTGCTCCTTCCCCTTTCTATTTCTTGTCTTTCTATGTGTTTTCCTTGTCACATTACATCACGCATTTTGGGCATTTTAAATCCTCCAAAGGGATGCATCCCTGTGGCACAGGCAGTTATAAGGCACAATTCTCAGCTACACTTCTTTACAATGCTGTGACAGCAAAAAAAGAGGCCCTATAGTCCATGAAACTGGCCACTGTTGGAATATCCTCCCCGTTGTGCAAAAACCAGGGTTTCAGAAGGCAAGGCAAGTCACCACATTGGCTATATAACGGCCTCTGTCACATTTCTCAGCGTAAAAGACCCTATGCTTATGTTAAGCGTGGGGAATGAAGAAAGAGAAGCATGCTTGAAGTCTTACCATGGTTTCAAGAGAAAAAAAATCCACAAAATTCATGTTGTGATAAAAATCAGACTACTCAAAAGCCCTAAAGGCTAACTTTTTGCTCCTGAATGAGCCACAGTGCAATAAGAAGAATCAGTAACTTATCTTTTATAGAAATGTAGGGAAGTCCTCAGAGGTTTTTCTTGGGTAAGTATGAATACTTGCAATTTACTTAACACCTGAGAAACTGTCAATCGTAAGTATTTTTCTGCCTTTTCATATTCAGCAACTGGGGGTGAGTTTATTTATTTTTGTATAAACAGGTAAAAGTTTTGTCTGTACTATAGCCAAAAAGACTTTTGTTGTGTTTTCTATTATTTGGTAATAGAAGCTTTGTATGAACACCACAGTCTCTGTTAGATCTAACAGAGATGCATAAACTGACTTCTGCTTTTCTTCTGAGCCCTGTTTGCTCAGTTGCTGAACAATACTTGAGTTTATTGGAACAATTTTCTTCCCAGTTTTCAAATGTCTCTCGTGTGTTCCATCTCATCTGTGCCTCAATAGCATAGGTACTGTTAATACTCATATGAAACATTCTCTGAGTTTCCTTCATGCTCACCTCAGGAGGGTAGCGTGCTGTCCTTTGTAGAGATGCAACTCATGAAGCCCTGCAGAAAGTGCAGATTTGGGATAATTTTCCTACTAGTTCTGCTCTCCTCTAATGCCCTTGTTGAAACAGTGAGCCATCACACAAATATGCCACCCCTTTTGGGCATACTAAATAAAAAAAAACCCAGATGGAAATCTTCACAACTACATAAAGTACGTCATTGAGTGCTCAATAGCAGACATGATCCTCTGCACATTGTCAGTAGACTCTGTGCTTGTAATTTATTCCCCTCAAAAAATTCCACTCTTAAAATATAACTACAACACAGTTTCTCAGGAACTGATGTGCAACAAAAATGTGGAGCGGATGTTTATTACACTAGTAGCTGCTGGGAACCCAACTCAATTTCTCCACCATGAAATGTAAAGGAGGGTCAGGCTCATCGGCCTTGTCACTGAGCACAAGCCACAAGTTGTTGCATGTTCTCAAGACCCATCAGTTTCAATTGAGGTGAAAGCCTCTATTTACCAGTATACTCTTCTTGCTACTAAAACCAGATTCCTACTGTCTCCAGTGCGTTTTGATTCAGTACTCCCTAACTACAGAAAACAGAAGATAAAGTACTTGTAGGTTTATTTGACCCTCCTGCATTCTCAGCCCTGAACAACCTTCCAAGGAAGGTATGGCAGCATTAGGGTGGCTAGAACTTATATTCTGCACAACAATATTGCATACCATTTAAATGTTGTTTTATAAAACTGTGAGACTTTTATCTTTTTACGTATTCAGATTTATTGCATTTTGGAGACTAGAAAGGAAACCATACAGACCTTGTCCAGCTCCTAGAAATTTACCACTAGACTTTCCTGTTTCTCTTGCATCCTCAGAGAGTACCTTTAACAACCTGTTTTCAGCTCTGTGTCCTTTAGCACACTATTTAAATTAAACCGGGAAAATGATATGGCAAATATTAGTTGGTTCTACAGTGTATGCCCAGTACATTATTTAATTAAAGGCTTTGAGTTTCTTTAGAAAAACAAGTTCTATGCAAATGTAAGTTTAACTGCATAAATGGACATACGTATATGTCTGCAAATGTGTATGTGAAGATAGCACTAATTATTCTTTCACTATTTATTGTCTACGGTTATTTCTTCCTTTATTTTTGCTTTTTCAGACTCTCCTCTAAAAAAAAGTCACGTCACATACTGTTAGAAGATATAACAGCTCTGAAATCTATTTTCTTCTCTTTTTAATCGTACTTTAATCCTTTGGAGCTATAAACCAAGGAAAATGCCTATTTTCTACTGTATATATTTACAGCTTCTATTCTAAATAACTTTAGTGCTTTAGGATTTGCAATCACCATAATTTCCTGTATGGAGGAAAAAAGAAAATCAAACTTTTAAGCCCCACAGGGAACAATTCAGCTCCACTGGGTTCTTTAATGTAGGAACTATTTAAAAGCAATCAGGGCTGTTCTCTCTGCACTCCAGCTATTTGGCTTTTTTTTGCTTTGCCTGATATATTCTTACCTTCACTTTTTGGGCATAGATGCATTTAATAACTAAATGCATTGGGCAATTTATTAAATTCACCATCATGATCCTCCCAATACCTGCAAAGGATGGACAAAGCTTAGAATCATCTTCCATTATAGTTCCGTAATTCATATGCATGTAAGAATTTGTCTTACACAATTAGTGCATTGTGAAGAAAATTGTTGATAGAATATAAACAAGATATGTCCATGAGCTCATAAACCAGTTTCATCTTATAAGCTTCAGAGATACAACTGTTTGTGTCCCTATCTTTCTGTTTGCTACTTTTATGCACTATGTAAAACATACACAAGAAGAATAGGGAACAGAGATTAAAAGACTCATTAAAGCCATCATATTTTTGTGTCATTACAGCAGCTACATGTTCTCATTCTTCCTAAGAGAATAAAAAGAGAAAGGAAAGCATTTCCTAATGTATTATTTCATAATGAGTGTGTTGGATATGAGATTTGGAACATATAATCTCTGGTTTACCTAGTAATAAAGTGGCCAAGTTCACAAAACATTTTGAAATTTAATCCATTAATTCATAGGCCTGAAGCTACAGAAGTATTAATTTATTAATTCTTGTTGAACTCAAAGGAATCATAGCACCTACATAGCATTCAACATTAGTCCTTAAAGGAAGAAAGATTGGAATGGACTGTCTTGGTTATTATATTTAATTCATTAATGTCATATGTACTTATAAATTTCATTACTCTGGAAGTTTCTTTTTAAGAATGAGTTAAATTCTTGAGTTCTTCTACTTTGAAAGATAATTCTTTGTCTGGGTTGGTCCTATTTGGGGTATATATTTTCCTTTGTAACAGGGAGTTGTACTCACTGTTTAATCTCGTTTATGTCTCTACCTGTCAGCTGTTGATCTGCTAGCTAGCATTTCTTGATTGTTGGTTTTTGTTGGGTTTTTTTCAGACTGACATTTCCCTACAGTTTCACACTGAAAGACTGAACATTTGTTCAGAAGTTTTAAACCTATTAACGGTAGACTAGATCTTTTTAGTTGACTGTCAGGGACTTCTGAAAACAGTTCCCTTAGGGCTAAACAAAGGAATGTTCGTATAAAATAAGTTTCTACACTTCTGATTGTCATAGTCATTTTCTTCTATGCCTGCTACCTTTCAAAGTCAAAGTTATTTAGTTCTAATTTACTTCCTCATTCTGAACTAGGAGGTATGAAGGCTGATCAGTGTGGAGAAACATCTCTGCCACTTCTACAACACAGCTGAGAGTCATCAAGTATAAGCACTGCATGGAGACTAAAATGACAGTGTTGACCTGTAACTGGTAACTCTACAAGAGAAATAAGGCTTGTCATTTGATGGAATGTTGACGGAAGAAAAATATGTAACTAAATACTGTGATTCACAGGATTATAATACTAACTCTTAAGAAAACAAAGAAGATGGCTTATTTTTAAAAAAAGAAACATAAGAAACTGCATGAGAATTCAAGAAAATTGCCTTTATCTGAACAATACTTGGTTTTAGTAGAGAAACATGTATTACTTTTCATGTTTTAAAGAAAACTTGTCAAGTTGAAAAAACAGCCAATGAACTCCTATATGGATTCTCTGATAGCTAATGCAGGAAGTTCTTAGTCAGGTTGTGAAAATGTATAAAATTTTCTACATATGAAAGATTTGTCTCTTCTTTAAACACCCATAATTTTTTGTGGTTTTTGGAAGAACTTAATACCACATTATTCTTCATATTTCTCTTGTATTTGGGTGAAAAACATAGAAAGTGATATATGTAAATATACAGGCAAGCATTAAAACAGTGTATATTCCACATTATCAGGAAACTAGGCTGAAGACTTTGAACAAATGAGAATAAAGTAGCTTTGACATTTAAAAAATACAGTGAAAACAGTCATTTTAAAAAACATTAAAGTTAGAAATTAAACCCATAATACCCCAAATGAAAATACATAACAGCCTGAAAATCTTTACTTTAGGGTTCATAACACACCAGTTCATTTTGACTTCATTCGTGTTGCACATGCTATCATGCTTTTGGGTTTCAGTTGGTAAGAGAAAAACAACATAATGTGATGAGAATATGCTAGAATAGGACTATTAGCAAACTGGCTCAATGCATGAAGTCTGAAAGCCCATAAGAAAGCTTATTCCTTTGGCCACTGTAATGTCAAGAACAAAGTTACAGTTATATCTGGAGACCAGTTCTCAGCTGGCGTCAATTGGCATAGCTGCACAATGGAGCTATTCTGGATGGAACTTTGCTGATTTCCATCTGCAAGGGATTTGTTTTTAATCTTCTGTTACTGACTACCGTTATAGTCTTCTCAATCTGACTAAAAATAAAAGACCTACTCTTTTCCTTTGTGTAAGAGAATGATTCCCTAATGTTTACATCAAGTATTAAATGACTAACACCATAGAGAAAAATGGTTTTGGCTTCACTGATCTTAACTCTCCTGTATCTGTGGGAATCATGAAATTGAGTGAGGATAACTGATTAAAATGTGTTGCTTTCCAATATTTTCTTTCCATAACCTTTTCATAACAAAATTCTTATTTCTATTCATCTACTATTTCACAGGTTAGAAAATCTGGCACTTAATTTTCTTGTTTTAACAGTTACCTGTATATTAGCCTTTGGATGTATTTATTTATTTTATTATAAATCCTCTCTTTCCTACTAGTCTTTATTTCTTTTCCTTTTTATTTACCAATAGGGAGACTTAGATAGGCTCAGTTTTCCTAATCTTCTTTATAAATTCAAAAAACCCAATTAAGTCTGCACAGTCTTGTTTTTGTCATGTAAAAGAAAATCAGGCTTCCTGCAACATAATAATGCTGTGGACTTCTATAGTCCCTTTTATCTGAGGTTCTCGACTAGCTGTAAAACATTCATTAATTAAACCTTGAAAGACCCATGAGATAAAACATTGTGCCTAGATGGCAGATAGATAAACTAAGAAATTTCATATTTTGCTGAAAGTAACCCAGGTTGTCAGAATTGGAAAAAAAGACTCAGAAATACTGGTTTCTAAATGACAATTCTCAGTTCCACATGAAGTCTAGTCCTGTACTACTGTTTTAGTACACACAATTGAGTGTTTTTTTCTGGAGTTAACAACAAAACCTTATTTTGTTGCTGTCCAAAATGTTCCTGTATCCTTTCTCCATGAAAAGATTGTCATGGGCCAATCGTGTCCTAGATAAAATAAGTCTGTCCTTATGAGAGTTCACTTGCATGCTGGACAACAGTAGTACTAAGAAAAGCAGGATCTTGTTCAGCAACTACTGAAAAATTAATGACTACGCCTCTTGCAGCTATCCTGAAAAAAAGAACACAAGCAAAAATGCATTGGCTATCTAACAATAATGTTGAAACACAAAGTGAATCATGTGTTCTAATAACTAGGAATAACTGTGAGGTAGCATCAGGAGAAAGAGAGGCTGAGAGGAGACTTAGAGTTTACTTTTCTTTCTTGAGAGAACTAAAAAGAGAGAAAGATGAGACAAAGAAAAAGCTACTTGCTTGTTTTCATGGCCACATTCTCTTCTTGATGGTATAAATCAATGAGAAATAACTTCAGCTTGTATATTAAAGTAAGAACAAAATTCATTAGATGCTATTTCATCATCATGCTATACAGATGGTTCAAGGGAACACAGCATCACAGTATAGTTGATATGAGGGAATACATTTTCAGGACATTATTAAGTAAACAAGGTAATTTGTTTAAAGCATAGCTTCATTATATTCAGTCCAAAGGACAGTTACACCAGAATTCAAAATAATATTTGTAGAGTTTCTTAAATTTAACTGTTAATAGAAGTCCATAGCCTTTAGGAAATTTAATTGAGATTTCAAATATAGATCAGATTTCACTACAGTTTTGAAAGATTTTGATTAATTGGCAACAGTATTTGCTTCATTTAACTACAGATGTCTAAAAGTTAGGCGTCTGAATTATTCAGTTTCAACTGCAAAGTCCAATAATGAAACAGGTACTTCAAGGAGGAACTATACCTGTGCTTATTTCTCGTCAATAAGTATGAAAAGTTGATAAGCTCAGCCATACACAGGCAAATTAATAGCAATTTAAGGAAGATAAACCTCAGCCTCAACTGATTTCTGTAACAGACATTTATGTACACATGTAACAACATGTTTTGTATATTAGGAAGAATTTTGGATATTAGGAAGAATTTCTTCACCAAGAGCATTATGAATCATTGAAACAGGCTGCCCAGGGCAGTGGCACAGTCACCATCCTTGGAAGTGTTCCAAAAACTTATAGATGTGGTACTCGGGAACATGTTTTAGTGGTAGGCATGGTAGTGTTGTTTGCATAGAATCATAGAATCATAGAATGGTTTGGGTTGGAAGGGACCACTGGAGGTCATCTAGTCCAAACCCCCTGCACTGGGCAGGGACATCCCCAACTAGATCAGTTTGCCCAGAGCCCCATCAAGCCTAGCCTTGAATGCCTCCAGGGATGGGGCACCAACCACCTCCCTGGGCAACCTGTTCCACTGTTCCACCACCCTTGTGGTAAGAAATGTTTTCCTAGTATCAAGTCTAAATCGATTCAACTCCAATTTAAAACCATTGCCTCTCATCCTTTCACTATAGGCCTTTGTAAATAGGCCCTCTCCAGTCTTCTTGTGAGTTCCCTTTAGGTACTGGAAAGTCACTAGTAGGTCCCCCAAAGTCTTCTCTTCTCCAGGCTGAACAATCCCAGCTCC
>VWZO01005261.1:13099-35912 GCA_013396975.1 Bucco capensis | reverse complement strand
GATCTTCGTTCGTGAAGCCTAGCCATGAATGGAATTGCAATATGACAAGGTGGAATGGTTTCAAGCTGAAGGAGGGGAAATTTAGACTGGAGATTAGAAGGAAGTACTTTACCCAGAGGGCGGTTAGGCACTGGAACAGGTTACCCAGAGAAGCTGTGGATGCCCCATCCTGGCAGTGTTCAAGGCCAAGCTGGATGTGGCCCTGGGCAACCTGGTCTAGTGTGTGGCATCCCTTCCCATGGCAGGGGGTTTGAACTAGACAATCTCTAAGGTCCCTTCCAATCTGGGCCATTCTATGATTCTCCAAGCCCCATCTCCAGGGGTTGCTGCACATCACTCTCCTTCCAGAGGTCACAGATGCCTTCCAGGCAGCACAGTACTTCCCTTGTCCTTGCATCCTGGGGCCAGTGGAGCTCTAAACTATTCCAAAGTTTTCATGTATTTTAAATTCATTTCAATGAATAGGGTTGTTTTTTTCCAGTAATGAGGAAGTCTTCCTAGTTGGGATAATTACTGAAGTGTGGCCATGTAAATGCTGTTCCCAGATGTGGTATAAAGCTCAGTGCTGGAGACAAATACTCCTTAGAACATTTCAGGTGTGAAATTTGCATTCTTCACCAACAAACTATTAATTGGCTTCCTTCAAGGAAAAGAAAACAACTTATAGGTATTCCTAGTCTGGCTCATTTCTTGACATTCTTTCATAATTATTAATGTCCAAATAGGACCTTTAATAACAGGACCAATAACAGGAGGTTATTGCAGTGGGGAATGACCCCACAAGGTGGTCCTTATCCAACTGCTCACAATTTCAGTCACAGAGATGTCAGAGAAGTGATTTGGAAATTCAAGACTCTAATTGCAGAAAAACTTGCATGGAATTGATTTATCAGCCTTATTTTCTGGTAGATGGTCCTTGTCAGAAATGAGTTTGAAAAGCTTACAGAGAGGTAACCAAACTAGGATTTTCAAACCGACATGGTGTGTTCACAGCACTCCTGCAAAGTGTGGTTTTTGGCAACTCTCTCTGTTTTTTTTAGTCCTCAGTAGTGCCTGTTCCAAGGTGAAGAAAACGCTATACAGCAACATTCAGCCTTCTAACTCCAATCTACTATGGGACCCAGAGTTCATGCTACACTTCCTGGAGAATCCTTCTGCTCACAGCATTAACTACTCCATGCTGGGCAAGATCCTGAGTGACAACGCAGCCAGCTGCTACACCTTGGTCTGCACCATGCTGATGAATGTCTGCATGGGCCACCAGGAATCGGGGCGGTAAGGAGAGCCCTGCTGGAACCACTCTGGGTGGGCCTCTACCTGGGGTACACCAGGTGTCCTTTCACCTTCTTCTTGTTTGGTGTCTCCTTTGCAGTTGTTTTCATTCATTCTCTTTGTGGTTGCTGAAAATTCATTGAGTGAGTTTTCTCTGAGTTATCTCATTAGATCAATCTGCGTCATTTACCAGCAGGGAGTGACCAGGGGAGAGGACTCACTGTAGGACACTGTGTGAGCTTTTAGGATCAGCACTGGTGCCCTGCCAGGCTGAACAGCTCAGCACAATTTCTGCTCATTAGAAGCCTGGAAATGAGAGAAGGTTCTGCATTAGGTCATTTCCTTCTTCTGTTGCTATCAGTGTTTAATTTATTAAATGTGTAATTTATTTATTATGGATTTCATCTTCATAGGTAATAGCTAGATTTTAAAAAAAATGTATTTTTTAAAATTTGGATGAGATCTGCCCTTTAGCAGGCTGGTCAGCAGCCTCTTACCTTGACTGTCCTCTGACAGCAGCAGCTGCTGACTCCTGACACTGCCAGATGGAGCTTTCGTCTGATCCAGCATGGCACTTCTTGGGTCTTAAGTCTATGTTAGATCTTTTTAAATGATCTCAAGGTACTGACAAGAGGTAGAGTGAAGAACCCTTGCCAAAAACCACTATCAGTGTTTTGCACTGACAGTGTGTTTTCTTTCATAATTTAGATGTTCTTCTCTCGGTTGCTTCCTCCTTCCATAAACTCGACCTTCCTGGGCAGAGGCAGTGCAGGGTTGAAACTGCTACCCTGGATTTCCATTCTGCAAACTGTGTGATGTGGGGTGAAACAGACACTAGTTTTTGGATCTAGCCTTTACCCCTCTCCCCATCACCTTTTATTGCTTTTCCACAATCTAAACCACCAGAACTTTGTCTGGAACCTCTCTGCTGTGAGGACAGGCTGAGAGAGTTGAGGTTGTTCCTCTGGATGAGGCTCCAGGGAGACCTTCTTGTGGCCCTTCAGTACTTAAAGAGCCTATCAGAAAGATTGGGAGAGACTTTTTAGCAGGACCTGTTGGGACAGGACAAAGGGTGATGATTTTAAACTAAAAGAGGGAAATTCAGACTAGATATAAGGAAGGGTTTTTTTACGCTGAGGGTGGTGAGACACTGTCCAGGTTGCCCAGAGAGATGGTAGATGTCCCATCCCTGGAACCATTCCACGTCAGGTTGTTTGGGGCTCTGAGCAACCTGCTCTGGTTGAGGATGTCCCTGCCGACTGCAGGAGGTTGGACTAGATGACCCAGAAAGGAACCTTTCAACCCAAACCAGTATGTGACTCTATGCAGTGTGGGACATTCATGGCAGAGTAGCTAAGAGGAAGCGACAAAGGGGAACACCTAAATGTGGCCAAGCAAGTTTCACTGTGGAACAGAGTTAAAATAACTTGCACTGGAATGAGTCAGCTCTGCTCTGTGTTTTAGGATGTTACATAACTCTTAATCACAGATGACACACTCTGCCGTATTTGAGGTAAAGTTCACTAATCCAAAAAGGTGTTGTGGCTCTACTCCCTCTGGAACGGCAGTGCTGGCCTGGCATGGGGTGGGAGGGCTTCTCCAGTCAGCTGTCACTGGAGACCTGGGGAGATGTGCACCACACACACAACACACTGCACTGTCCCCTGAAATTTTTGTGTGGAAGAGGGTGGAGCTGCTGTTTGTGTGGTAGCTCTGAGGAGAGGCCCCTATGTACTCCTGCAGAGAGGGACAGGTCATCTGTCCTGGTTCGCTGATGGCAATGGAGGCTTGGGTGGTTTATCCCTGTCCTGGGTGGCTCAGCACAGGTCAGGAAGCTGGTAGGAAGACAGAATTTACAGAGAAGGGTACACAGGAAATAAAGGCCCTGTGCTGCTGTAGGTTGGGTGGATGCAAGTTTTAAGGTACAAGTCATGTCCTGTTTTCTTTCCCAGATGCTTCAGTTGTCCACCCCTGAACAACACTAGGTTATAGGTGCAGTAGCATCATCAAGCGGACATAACATTCCACCTTAAGTGGGGAAACACCAATTCTGAAAACCACTGATCTGCTTTGACCTAACTATTTATTGTTTACAGAACATCTTCCTTCTGTCTCAGTCTCTCTCTCCTTCCCTAGGAGTAATGACATCGCAAACCTCTGCGCAGATCTGATGGCATGCTGCACCGTGCTCAGCTCTGAGTGGCTAGGGGTTGTGAAGGCTCTCTACTGCTCTTCAAACCATGTCTGGGGTTTCAATGACTTGCTCTGCAGTGTGGATGTAAGTTCAGTATCTTTTGGAGACAAATACTTACATGTAAACATTATACTGTTTATTCTTGTGGTTAATTCCTCACTAATGGTGGCAATGGTGTGTGCACTAAGTGAAACCTTGCCATGCTCTCCCTTTCAGGTGAGTGACCTCTCCTTCCACGACTCCCTGGCTACCTTCATTGCTATCTTGATTGCCCGCCAGTGCTTCTCCCTGGAAGATGTAGTTCAGCATGTTGCTCTGCCTTCTCGCAGCTGGTAAGGAAATACTGAGAGAAAACTGAAAACTGCTTGAGAGGTCTCAGCTGACGGAGTAAGTGGAGTGTCCTGAGCTGCACTGCTGCATGGAGTCTCTTGCTTACCAAAAATCATACTGTTCTTTCCTGTTTTTTAATGACTTGAGGCTATAAATGCTATTCCTGTTGATGACACTATTGTATTCCCATTTAAAATGAGGCTGTGTGGTAGAACATTTCCAAGCCTGCCACTGGGACTTGTGAGGTCCTGGGCAGACACCTTACATCCACATCCCATCTTCCGTAGCCTGTGGAGATCCAGATGCTGAGCCTGGTGCAAGGATGACCTGCCGGCTACTCCTGCACCTCTTCAGGACACCCCAGGTCTGCCTCTTTCCCCAGGGAACTGGTATGTTCCTGCTGCATGGTCCTTCTGTTTCAGAAAGTGAGCCCAGATGGTGTTAGGATGGCTTCAGGTTTCACATGTGACTATATCCATACTGCAAGGAGAAATGAGAGCCTGTGTGGAATCACAGGTGTTTCACTAGTGAAAAGGTGATAGGTACTACTCTTACATGTTTTGGAAGTGTTTTATGGGCATGTAAGACTATAAAAATTGGCTGAAACTTACTCATTATCAACACTTGGCCACCCAGGTGTGGCATAATACTGACCTAAAACTACAGCTCCTGTAGTGGGTTATCTCACAGTGACAGAGGCACTAACAGAGATCCACATCATGCACTTGGGTAGCCCTGCATGTAAATGTAAATTAAATGTGCTTTTAAATAGAGTATTATAAAGCATCTACTCCAACAGAAGAAACCTGAGGAAATCAGTTCTCAGAATATATTAATGTAGTTCTCTTTCCTCCTAAAAGGATGCTGTGGTCAGCATCCTTTGCCACAGGACTTGTCTTTGCCACAGACCAAAAAGGGAAGGAAAAGAGCAACGAAGAAGCACCTAACAATTACAAGAAAACAAGGCTGGAAATAACCTGTGTTTTGATTTAGAAATATTTCAGCAAATCTGGTGACAAGACCAGATGAGAAAATGAAATTGAAAAGGAAAAAGCCCAAACCTCTTAAATGGTGTCAAATTCTTCCATACGAAAGTTGTTATGAAGACTAGGATATGGAATTAATTCCCTAAATCTGTGAAGTCAAACCCAAAATGCACTTAGTGCCTCATGGTTTACATGGGGGCAGTGAAATGCCAGGCTTCTTTTTCTATTCAAATGATGATAGTTCATGTTGATATTAATACATCCTAACTGTGTGTCCCAACTTACTGTTGCTCTTCAGCTTCAATTCTGAAGAATTCAGTTCTTCATTCAGTTATTGTACTTCCGTAGCTGTTCCAGATGAGAAGGATTTTCTACAAAGGAAACTTTAGCTGATAAGTAACAGCCATGTTCTACAAGATGTGTTCTCCTTTCTATATATATGTTGGCATTCGTTCTTCTTGTGATCGTCACCTCTTGGCTGCTGCTCACAACAGTATTGAAGTGGGAGCTCTCTTTGCAGTCCTGAAGGCCATTCTGATGCTTGGTAAGATTCTGCAGAGTCGTGTCATGTTTTTGTTCTAGTATTTGGGTAAAACACTGATCTTGCGCGTTCACTTCCCTGGGAACACTGCTGGGAAAGGCAAACCCTGATGACAGGAGAAAGACGTGGATGCTGCCCATGCCCATGCCCACTCTATAGCATGTGAGCAGTGTTTCCTCATGGTTCAAGAGACAGATTTTTCTCTGAGTCAGCACCAGCTGATGAGGTTTTTTGTGCTGTGTCCAAAGCATTTTTCCCTGCTTCTGTGATCACCCTTGTTGGTTTCAGATAGGTGGTGGTTGTGGACCTGTGCCAGTGCCTGGCAGAGAAGGGGCTCAGCAGTGTTTGCCAGGCTCCTGCAGTGTGCTCTGCCCTTCTCCATTCCCAAAAAGATCAGTCTCTTGTCAACAGGTTCATAGTAAGATGGGCTAAGGGACCACTAGTCTTCATCTCTGGGGTGTTAATAAATCAAAGTAAGAGAGAAGACTTGGAAGGGGACATCTGAGAAGAGTGAGTAACCCAACTCTTCCTTATCTGCCAAAGCAATTCCAGACACTCTCAGACCTTTTTCTGTCGAGCACGTAATGGCTTTTTTTTTGTGTGTTTGATTTGTATATACCTTTTCCTAATTCTGAAATAGCCATTCAGAAGTGGACAATACTTTGAATGTAGTGATTTTCAGAGTCAGTTAGTGCAGCCCTTCTGAACATGACTCTCACTCCTGCTTTACTCCTCAGCTGTGACTCCAAAGACGTCCTGTGGTGGGTCAGCAGTCTGGGGACACCAGGACTCGGGTGGGAGCTCACCTTGTGCTTCTGTGCTCCCGCTGTCCAGGTGATGCTGAAATTGGCAGCAACAAGGGTGAGGACTTCCCTGTGAGAGGTCTGCTAGATGAACTCAATGAGGATGAGCTCTGGGGTTCCTCTCACACATGGAAATCCTGTGGGAAAGCTGTGTCCATAGAAACTGCCAGTTTGAGCGAATACCCCAGATATGTGCTGAGAACTATTTGCCAGGAGGTAACTGCCAAAACTACTCTTCTGTCTTTGTTTGGAGAGACAGTGTTAATTTATTTGAAAAGTGGCATATATTTTGCTACAAAATGAATGTATTTCAGTGTTTGAGCTCTGTTTGTACACGGAGTAATGTGTTACTGGGGGGAAGAAACTGCTGTAGTTAGGTATTAGCATCTCCCTGCACTCTGTCAGAACTGAGGTGATTTTTCTGTTTAGCTCAAGCTGTTTGAGAAGACAGTATGAGTGCTCCATCAGCTGTCTGCTCAAAGTGCTTTTGCAGTAGCACTTGTTTTGTTGCAAAGTTGCTTTCAAAGTATGGAAGGAATGAATTTTGGAAAGCCTGTGGTACTGAATAACAGAAGACGTTTCTAATCTCACATGTTGCATTCACTTCAAGTTTTGCCTATGGAAAAATCACTTTTCTATTTAGCTTACCACAACTTAATATTGTCATGAAACTGGTTTGTGTGTCTCTTACAGGAATGGGTAGGAGAGCACTGTTTAAAAGAACCTGAGAGGCTGTGCACAGAAGAAGGCTCAATTTAATTTTAGTTTGGTTGCAGAGGGAGAAATGTGAAAGCTTTGTATCACATCTTCCAGTGGCTATTCTACAGCTTGGTGATGGGAAATGTTAGAGGTTCAAGTGAGCAGTTTGAGCACTTGTTGTCTCTTCCCTTCTGTGGCAGTAGGCCACTTTTCTTGCCCTAAGGATCTTGTAATTGTCTTAAGATATCACTTAGTTTCCACTGGGAATTAAGCTTAAGCTCATGTCTAACTTTCCAAGAGCGTGAGAATTTTAATGACTTATTGATTATTGGATTTCCTTTAGTAAAATACTCTTCCACAGTGCCTATCAGGTGTTTTTTTTTGCTTTCTTAGAGTTATGATAGAAATTACATGGAATTCTGTACAAAGCAGGATCTCCTAACTTCAAATACCAACCATTTTCCTTTTTGTGAAGCTCTTCCAAAGTACTGTTGTTCAAGAATGCCAAACTTCTCAGACCCTTGTGGTATTTGGTTGTTGTTTATGGTCCCACTGTAAATTGCTTGTTCTTAGGTGTTACTAATGTGTGTTGGCTTTCTGATAACCTTCAGTGTCCTTCATGCAGGGTGGGACAGTAATTGGGCTTTGCCACTTTAGAGTGCTCTGGGAAGCCTGTGTTGCAGGTGTTGATTTTCACTTACGGTTGTGGAGCCTTTTAGATACACTGCTGTTTTCCAGCCTCTTCCACCTAGCTTATTCTCCCTTTAAGGTTAGAAGATGTGATTTTTTTAATTCCCCTCCCATCATGACTGCAGTTTGCCCTAACTCTCTGTTGTGCTCTCATCTGGGATGTTCCCTTGATAAGATTCTTAGGTGATGTATCAACCTCCAGAAGTTGTTTGCCATCTACAGTTCTTGAGTTAAGTAAGTTTGTGTTAGCCATCTCTTCCTTGTCTTTCTAATTCACTGGTAATAACTGCTTGATCTGTTGTTACATAAAAAAGACAACTTGCTTTGTGTTTCTGAGCATTTCAGCACTTTTCCATTATTCACTCACTCTCTTGCTGCTTGCATCAGCAGAAGGGCATATGGAACCTCTCTCTGTCTTCAGTTTCTTTTCCTCCAGGAGAGCTCTAGTGTGGAAAACCTAACCCAAGCTGAAATGAAATGTTTGTAGGAACTGACAAGCCTTTCCTCCATACTGATTCCTATGTGCAGAAGTAAAAGTATTTTCAAAGTTGTTCTAGTTGTACCAAGAAGTTACTTCCTTGTATTCCTTTTGAAGCTTTTCTCACAGAATAATTTTCAATCTCTTCTTGATCGAAAGCAAACTTTACTACTCTGAGACTGACAAACCCAATGAGACTAAGGAAAAGTATGAAATCTTATCTAACATATCGAATATCTCTGTTTCTTTTTCCAAACTCTGGTGTGTGTAGCAGGGATAGCAATTGCAGTCACAGCTATCTTAAACTATAAAGTTTCCTTATGGAAATAAATGAGAAAGAGAAGAGCTGTTATTCCTAAAATCTGAAAAATCACTGTTTAACATGACTTCTGACAAGGCAGACATTCTGGTTTGCTCCTTTTATGGGACCTTGGAGTTTTGCCATTCATTTGTACTAATTGTCACCTGAATTGTTGAAGTTAAGTTGAATGTCAAATGAAAATAACCTTTGAAATGAATACTTGTGATAAATACCAAGGTGTGGTAAGTATTTATATTGTGTTTAAGGATGCATGTGATTTTCAAGGAGCCTATGTACCTAAAACTGCAGAAATCATTGCATGAGCTGTTACTGAAATCCCTTTGCTGACATTTTAACCTCGCACTTCCAAATTCATCTCTGTTTATTTCTTTCAGTTTGTCTTCATTTTGTGTTTATAATGGATACAGATGAAACAGGGCAAACTGGGGAAGCCCTTGCACTGCTCTGGCCTGTCTCCTACAACCACCTCAAGCTGCAGCTCAGTTTACTTAGACTGAGCCCTGTTAGAATTGCAGTGCAATTTAGCCAACTGTCACTCTAATCAGTGCTTGTAGGGGAAGCTTAATTGGGATTTGCCTCAGACCATTAACATGTTTTAGAAACTTTAGCTGTCTAATCTCCATCAAAATTACAAAGCTGGTTAATCAAAGCAATCTTAAGATACCGTGTTCTGTTCCTGAGTCAGGCCTTCAAGTGTCTGGGCAGCTCTTGGTCATTCAGAGATTCTTGTTAGGCCAAGAGGGAATGGGAGCAAGTTGGACCACAGGAGGTTTAGTATTAACACGAGGAGAAACTTCTTTTCAGTCAGGGTGCCAGAGCACTGGCCCAGGCTGCCCAGGAGGGCTGTGGAGTCTCCTTCTCTGGAGACATTGCAGAGCTGCCTGGACACATTGCTGTGTGAGCTGGTCTAGGTGATCCTGCTCTGGCAGGGGGGTTGCACTAGATGATCTTTCTAGGGCCCTTCTAACCCCTAACATTCTATGATTCTGTGATTCAGAGCCCTGAGCTAGGTGGGTTCCCAGTAATGAGATACCTAATGTGTGTGTCTGTAGTGGCTGGTGAGCTGCCTTCTGGTGTGCATGTTCTTCCTGCTCCCCTGGCAAGGCTTTCGTTGACTGGCAGAGACATAAATGTGGGCAGTGCCACTACCAGGAAAAAAAAAAGTAGACAAAACAAGGAAAGGAGTGAGGATGGGAAGTATCAAAGTGACTTTACTAATTGCCTTCTGTGTTTGCCTCTCTTCAAGCATGTCTCTTTTGAGTCAGCAGCCTTTCCTTGGTACTCACTTGCCTTAAGGGACAGGATGAGCAACGGGAAGGGCTTCTGACATCCCTGCAGAATCAAGTCAATCAGGTAAAACCAGCATGGAGGCATCAGCTCCCTTTGTTAGCTTTTGTGTGTCATCAGTTTTGTGTGTATGATGGTGTAAAACCAGGCAAATCTCAGGGCAGTGGTGTGCCAGAAGGAGCAGTCCCAGGAAGGCAGAATGGGGAAGTGCTGGTTCCTTGTTAAGAGTGAGAACATCTCCCCCCCACCCCCCCCAAAATTGCAACAGAAAAATACGATGAATTTGAGTCTGATTCCTGTTCTTTCCAGGAAGAATGGTAAAAGATGCTTGTCCTGAGAGGAACAGTCCTTCCAGTCTCTAGCTTGATCAGGAAAAGGTTTTGCAAGTTCAGAACTTTCCTTCTTTAGGCAAATGCTGCTTCTCCTCCAGCTGGTGCAGTAGGAGGTTTTCATACTTTAAAAACCAATATTGCTAGTCCCAAACTGGCCTATTGCCTACAGCTCTGGATCACTGCTGCTTACTCACAACCTCTGTTGATCTGCTCTAGACTTCCTGCTCCTGTCTGGTTCATGCTCTGGCCTACAACAGCTCTTTAGGACTGCCTTCAAAATGAATATATATGGTGCCAAGGATAGTGGGTGCATGTGTCCTTTCTCTGTCTTTAGTTTCCATGAGTTACTGTGGCAATGTAAATTCAAAGATTATCAAACTGAAAGGGACCTCAAGGACCAAATGCTCTAACCTTTCCTGGCAAAAGATTGATGCCTATAGGGCTGTTATTTTCTCACGCTGCCTCTCAGCTGAGGTCCAGGTCCCCATCCTAGTTAATTTAATTCCTTTTGACCTTTTTTTCCCCTGATGTTTCTGCCACTTGGCTTTCCATTTGCTGTCTGGGTTCTCCTCTGGAATGCAGCTGGTCCACGTTCCCTAAGGTTCTGATCATTTCTCATCCAGGCATCCTGTTAGGAAGCTTCCTCCAGTGCAAGAGATCTGTGGTGAACAGTTAAATATGCTGTTTCAAACAGTATTTTTAATGATAGGCATAATGAAGCTGCTTATTTTCTTTTTGCTACAGCAGGGAGATCTAGTCACACAATTACTAGCTTATCATCAGTTCTTTAAAAATCAGTTTTCCCAGAGAACCTTAATCCAATGCTTCTCCTTAGATTCTCAGTAACTGGAGAGAGGAGTGGTACCAGGAAAATGTTAAAGCTAGGCAAATGATGCATGAAGCCCTGCAGCTGTGTCTAAACTTGGTGAGAAGAAGTCATGTGCTTGTTCTGAATTGAGGTGCAAAGAGATGTAGCAGCTGCTCTGGTGTAGGTGGGAAGGAGCAAGAAGCATCTCATCAGGGCACGATAGGGGCCAGGGCTTACTGAGACGGTTCCTGGTTCCAGGATCAGGGCTGGCAAGGGGAGCCAGGAGCAGACACTGGCCAGGGACAATAAAGATTTAATGGAATTAGGCAGTCAGTACAGTTCAGAGCAGGCCAAGAGGACTTGAGATTGCTGTGGCTGCACTTGAAGTAAAGCAGCTGTCACCTGCCCCTGAGTACCATGGAGACATGCACTGTGTCATGGGTTGGATGTGGGCAATATTTGCTTTATTTTTAAAGCAGCAAGATTTGATCCTTTTGTAAACCACTTCTGTAGCTCAAGGTGTGATGTTTGTAGACATAAACTCAGCAAGGCATAGGAACTAAAAGCAGACACTGAGAATTGAAACAGGCTCTGTGTTCATTGAGCAAGACATAAGCCTGAAATAAGCTTCAGGATGGGGAAGAACTGTGTGAAGTGAAACATCTGCAATTACAGAATGAAGGGGTAGAGAGTGATTAGAAAGGTGATATGGAAGTGAAGACAGGAAGCTGAAGGAGCAGCATAATAATTTGCTTGCTGTAGATCCCTCCTAGGAGAAGCTTTTTGCTGTGAACATGGGGTGGGGAAGAGAAGTTGTTTAGAGCCAGCCCTTCAGGAAGGCATTCAGCAGAGGATCTTGAGGCACTGGGTAGTGATGTTACCCATCAGTAATCCATCTGATGAGGGCAGCCTGGCTGTGAGGGAGCTGTGCAGAGCTCTGCTATCTGTTCTGTTGTTCTGCAGGTGGGTGGCATGTTTGATACTGTGCAGAGGAGCACCCAGTGGACCACAGACTGGGCACTCCTCCTTCTCCAGATCATCACTTCAGGAACTGTGGCTATGCAGACCAACAAATATGTCTGTGCTATTTAAAGAAGTTAGTTCATGTCTGTGGTGCTTTTAAGCTTAGATTGGATGGATGTTTTTCTTACTATTACCCTACCACTGCTTGAGTGCAGCTGACATGCTCAGTGCTGTTCTCTTTTGGGAGCACCTTGACTGTGGAGAGCACTGGGACCGCTGTTAACACTTGTCCCTAACAAGGGTGTCCCTGACCACTTCCCTAACTCAGAGCCTGTGATCCCTTCAGACTGTTTGTGGCAGTTGGTGCTGTCTGTAGCTCTGAGCTGGGGTTGATAAGGAGATGTGTCTGCACATCTTCACAGCCCACCTGCGTGTGTGCAAGCTGAGGGGTGGAAAAGCCTGGTGTGTCCTAGAGCTGTGCCCGTGGCCCTTGCTGTGAGTGTTTGTCCCTGGGTCTCTTGGCAGTTGGTAGCTCCTCAGAGTGATGCTTGTTTTTTTCTCAGTGAGCTGTTCACAACTGTGCTGGATATGCTGGGTGTCCTCATCAATGGGATGCTCGCCTCTGACCTGTCCAATGCTTCCCAAAGAGGGTCTGATGAAAACAAGAAGGGCTTACATGAATTTAATGAAAAAATTAAAAGTAAGTATTACGTATTTTGCATGGCATTCTGTACCCAGCTTTTCATCTCATCATTTCTAGTGTCTGAGAAGGCACCTTGGAGAAAGAGGAGAGGCTGAAACAGCACTAATGATAACAAGGAGAAACAGAAGAAAACAGAAATACAGGAATGTGGGCATGGCAAGACAGACTGCTTGTGTTTTCTTCATATTAACTTGAAATTAAGGACCGTGCAAGACATTTGTTTACTTTTATTCCTGTTTGAGACACTAAATGTTTTAGGTATTTTCCACATTCTGTTTAAACAAGGGATGAAAATGCAACTTATATCCTTAAAAGAAAAGCAAAGAAACAAAAAGCCTTGTGAAGCCACTTGTTTAAATTTAGTAAAAGGACAAGGAAATGATTCATCCAGAAATGGGACATTTCTAGCAGTGACAGCAGTGCCGTGTTTCTCTTTTGTCCCCTTTCTGTGTGCTTGCTCTCCAGAAGGAGCTGAGGGACAAGCACTCAGGCAGCATTGACAAGGTCTGTCAGCGGTTGCCCCTGCCCAAGAAGACCTGTGACATCACAACCTGTGAGCCCGTGGGACCCTTGATTGACACCAAGGGGAACAAAATTGCAGGGTTTGACTCCATTGATAAGAAACAGGCAAGAGTAAATGGATATTTTCAGGTTTTTCTGTGATTTTGGAAGCATAGGAAATTGAAGCCAACAGATGCAGCTTGTGCAATACATAGATTTAGGTGCAGTATCACAACAGCATTGCTCTCCTGCTCTATTTCAGCTTTCTGATGTGATCCCAGCCATGATGAAAGCTTCACCACAGCAGTGCAGCCTCTTTTAAACAGTGCTTTCTGTCAGCAGTGATGCCAAAAGTGAGAGACGCTGAGCTTGTAGAATAGTGCCTTTAAAAGCAGTTGCAAACGACAGACTGTTCCATGCTATCAGTGTATTTCTGTCCTAGATATTTTGGTGCAGTTTTGTTTGTGTGATGTGTGAGAATTCTCAGGCAGAGTGTGAAACCAGGGGTGGGTTTAGAGAGAGGCACACAGGTAGCTGTTAAACCCTGGCCAGAGGGGTCTGAGCAGCCCCAGGGGACTTGGCCTACACACCAGCATCACCACCCCCTGTAGCAGCACATGCAGCAACTCCATCCACTCTCCCTCACAACTCACTGACACTTGCAGATAGTCTCAGAGCTTTAGGTCATAGAATCATAGAATACTTCGAGTTGAAAGCACCTTTAAAGGTCCTTTAAAGGTCCCTTTTCATCTAGTCCAACCTTCAGCTTTCAGCTTTCTTAAAACCCTAACTTCGCTTTTGTTCTGAAACAGGGTCTTCAGGTTTCAACAAAACAAAAGGTGTCCCTTGGGATTTATTTGAAGGTCACAAAAATCCTGCACCTCTCTCCTGGGCATGGTTTGGGACAGTTTGTGTTGACAGGAAAGTGATAAAATATGAGGAGCAGCAGTACCTCCTCCTGTACCACACACACCCCAAACCCAAGCCACGCAGTTACTACCTTGAGCCCTTGCCACTTCCTCCAGAGGAGGAGGAGGAAGAGCCCACCACACCTGTGTCTCAGGAACCACAAAGGAAGTCAGGAGAGCTCTCTGATCAGGGAAAACATGCCAGGGATGAGGAGAAGAAGACAAAGGGCAGGAAGCAAAATTCTAAGTCAAGCTCAAGGGCTGATGTGAGTAGTTGGTGCCCCATACACACTGGGAATTACCTCACTGAAGTGTCTGATGTTGTGTGTTACTGTCTTAGCTATCTTCAGAAGACAAGCAGGTCCTGGTCAAGGGAGTTAGTGAAGATGGTCAGCAGGAGGGTAGATTTCTGTTGGACAGCTCTGGATAGAGGAGTGTGCTGTGCTTAGGAGGTGTACTCTGTCAGCATCCAGCTGGGTTGTCCAGGTGTTGCATTTTAAGTATCATAGAATCACAGTATGGTTTGGGTTGGAAGGAACCTAAAGATGATCTAGTTCCACCCCTCCTGCCATGGGCCACCCACTACACCAGGTTGCCCAGAGCCCATCCAGCCTGGCCTGGAACACTTTCAGGCATGGAGCATCCAAAACTTCTCTGAGCAACCTGTTGCAGTGCCTCAGCACCCTCTGAGGAAAGAATTTCTTCCTAATATCTAATCTAACTCTCATCTCTTTCAGTTTAAAACCATTCCCCTTTGTCCTATCACTCTCTGCCTGTATAAAAAGTCTGCCTCCCTCTTTTTAAGTAGCTGTAATTTTAAGATCGTTTTCTGGCTTTTCTGGTATTTCAGTTAAGTCCTTCCTGTTATTTATATACTGATACAGGAAGCTATCCCTGTGCTATATCTAATTATATACCTAATTATAGCCTGCAGAAAATACTTGATAATAAGGTGAAAATGGATGCTGTGTGTATGGTTAATGTTAATTACCTGTGGGCAGCCTGAGACTTAATTTGTTTTTTACATCATTGGAATCAACAATGAGAACTGTCTCTGCACTTTAATAATTTAGTAGGAAGATTGGCATTATTTATGAGTTAGTAAGGTATGAATGTCACGAACACTCACTTTTCCTGTATGTTTGAAGGAATACCCACAGAACACCTTCTACAGAGTGCCTCCCACTTGCTTTCCACTCTCCCCCCAGATGATGCCCCATCCCCAGGCTCTGTGGGGTTACAGCATCGTGGGGCAGCCTCAGCAGACAGGCTTCTTGGGGCAGGGCCAGCCCCTCCCCACAGGTATGGCACAGGTGTTCTCCAAAGCAGACTTCATCTGCAGATGCCATTACTTTTATACTTCACTTAGCCTTTTTTCTTTTTTCCCCTGTTATCACTTGTAGATCTGTCTCTGCTAAGCAATTAAACTTTTGTTGGTAGATAAGTAAAAATGACCTGCTGTGCTGATAGTGTGAGAAAGCTGGTAGAAGTTCAAGCTGGAGTTGGAATAAGAGAGGGATGGTTAACAGGAACAAATGACCTCTGGGTTATATCTTCTTTACTTCAGGCTGAGAATCATAGTGGATAATTTAACATCTACTGGGTGAAATAAATTAATCCATGGGCTCACATTCTTCCAGCATTTGTGACCTGTGTTTTTTTTTTTTTTGTAGGACTCTTCTGTTTCTTGCAGTGGATGTGTGCACAGTGTAACATGGGCATTTTACTTGCTCTAGAGGGCAGCAGTTTATGGTGTTTTGAAAAATTCTGTTGTGTTAGATGTAATGCAAGAGAAGTTTAGAAGCTTGGTTCCACTTATAAATGTTACATATTTTTTTTCTGAAGCTTCAAATACAAGTAGATTTTTATTTTAAATGTGTAAAGTCTCAGAATATACAAGCCAGTTAAAGGGAATGCTGGTTTCAAAAACAAATATGTAAGATTACCATTTTAAATCTGAGATGTAGATACATGGTTTTTATCAAACAGCATAGAGCACTTAAATTGCTGCTACCTCATCAAATTAGCTTGGCATAATAAGCTCTTCATATCATGCTTTTGATTTGACACCCAACTTTTGTTTGTCAGTAGTAGTCAACTTTTTTTTGTGACATAGAACATGCCACAGCCTTTGACTCCCCACCCTCCTGTACAAGTGAGAGTCTCAAAGTTATTTTGCTATTTTTTCAGACCAGTGACTGGGTTTGATCCAGCTCAGTGTCTGCCTTTACAGAGATAAGTGTCTCATCTTTACTGTAGAGCTAACCAGACAGGAGCTGATGAGTTAGCAGTGATCTGTACCAACAACAGAAGGCAGGCAGAGAACACATCTCTGTTTTGGGTGGTTTCAGGTGGCTCCAGGCTAGACTCATCAGGTTTTGTCCCATCAAACACCAAGCAAGCCCTGTCCAACCTGTGGCAGTGCCGCTTGCGCTCTGTGCTGCAGCCTCCTTCCATCCATCCGGTCACTCCTCAGCAGCAGCTGCTCCAGATGAAACTCCTGCAGCAAGAGCAGCAGCAGCAGCAGAGGCTCCTCAGGCAGCAAGTGCAGTTTCGGCCTCTCCAGCAGGTTGGTCCAAACCCCCAAGGCTGGTGGCCACACAGACTGGGGTTTTTTCTTCTTTTGTGTAGGCTCAGGGGATGGAGAGCCAGCTGTGATAGTACCACTACAGTAATTCCCCAAATGTTGCTTCACCAGCGCCATTTGCTTTTAAACTTCATTTGCCCTTTGATCTCAGTCCCTTTTTCCTGTGTTTCATAAAATCAGGGTTTTCTTCTGCTAGTTGATGATATTCTTGTCCCTACTGTGACAGAGGCTTTCATGGCGGACTTGCATGGTGCTGTGTACCACCAAGTTGCAGTAAGCAGCAGAGGCACAGCACTGCTCTTCACAATTCAAAATCCAGGAGATACACCTGTGCACACAGACACTCAAGTTCTCCTGAAATAGTTGATGTTTCTTCTCCTAACATTTTGCAGTTGGTGTGGGCAGTTCTGTAACATCAGTACAGAAGGACTCTGCTCTTTGGTGCAGTGCCAAATATGCTGGACTCTTGAAAAGGAGTAACTATGGTACAAGGTATTTAGGAACTAGAACTTGTCTGAAGAATTTTGAGTCATAGGCATAGAATTAGTAGGCTTCTGTGGGATGGCAAGGAGTCCTTTCCACATTTAGAGGTTTGTTAGCATAAAACCCACCAAAAAAGACCTTGTTAGCATCCCTAAACACCAGCATTCCTACAGGTGAGCTCTGTAGAGGTGCTGTACTGCTCCACTAACAACCTGAGCCTAATCCTCTCTATTCTGTGTATTGTTTGCTGTTTTCTTGCCTGTCCTTTCCTTTTAGGATGTCTGTAACACTGCTTGTGTAACACTCCTTGTCATCCCTTCAGGATGGCTTTGACAACATCATGGTAACCACTCTGAGACTGAACTTCTCTCTAGGTTTCCTTTGGCACAAACATGCATTTCTTTCAGCACCCAGGCTGCATACTTTGCTTTGGATGAGAATGATAATGCTTGGGCACTTGACATGATTTGCCATTAATGAGGCATAAATAGTGAGGCAATTTGAAACAGACAAACGTGGCTGTCTGCTGGCCACAAACATGGAGTGTTTTTCCAAGCTGTGCTGACTGGGAGCTGGAGATGCTTGTGTTACCTATTTGTTACACTGGTATTTTGTATGTCATCATCAAATTTGCTAATGAGCATTTTGCCTGCTTCATCTGTTCAGTCAATGGCTGTTTCTTCCCTGCTGCAGTGTTACAGCAGTGTCATGAATCACACAGAAGTCAATCCTTCCATCTCTTCCTGAGCACACAGAGTTCAGAGGTTTGGCATGGTGTTGTCTTGAAGGAAATGGTCCAGTCTCTCCATGGCTCTTTAACTGGGTGTGGAGGCTGTGTCTGATGGGTGATGTTTCTTTCAGGGTCAGATGATGGACGAAGCTGCTATTTTCAATCCACAAGTCCGACCCCTGTCCCAGCTCCCACAGTACCCAGAGTTACAACAAGCGCAGGTACTGCACTACTGCATGGAAACACCTGTACCAGAGCTTCTCTACCTCCCAGCCTGCTTTTCTCTGCTTGGGTTGTGTCCCATGGGTGTTCCCTAGGGTAACAGAGTTACACTTCGAGGCTCTGGCTCTTTGGTAAAGGCCACCTCTTTCTTTGATAGTTCAGATAATATAGATAACAGTGAAGATGGTGAAGAGTCTAGAACAACAGAACAAAAACAAGTCTTGTGAGGAGTAGCTGAGGGAACTGGGTTTGGTTAGCCTGGAGAAGAGGAGGCTCAGGGGAGACCTTCTGACTCTCCACAGTTCCCTGATAGGAGGTTGGAGTGAGGCAGGGGTTAGCCTCTTCTCTCAAGGAGTAAGTGATAGCACAAAAGAAAACAGCCTCAAGTTGCACCAGTAGAGGTTTAGGTTGGACACGAGGAAGAATTTCTTCTCCAAAAGGGCTGTTAAGCCCTGGACCATGCTGCCATAATGACAGAGTCACCATACCTGGAGGGATTTATAAGACATAGATGGACATGGTTTAGTGTTTACTTGGCAGTGTTAGGTTGATGGTTGCACTTAACAAACTGGAAGGTGATTCTATAACACACTGTCTGCAATTCCACACTAAGCTGGGTGCTCTCCTGTTGTTCTTCCTGCAGAGCATACCTCATGGCTACACCATGTATAGCTCCCCAATGCCTCTGCAGCAGCAGCCTGGTGCCCTGCTGCTGTCCCCCAACTACACCTCTCGTGCCTGCCCTGTGGCTCAGCCTGGCACCGTGCTGCTGGAGCACCTGCGGCACATGCAGCAGCAGCAGCCTTCTGGCTACAACCAGCCTTGGCCAGCACTCAGAGGTGAGCCTCTGCAGCTCTCAGAGCTGGTCACATCACAGAGTGTTAGTGGTGACTTTGTCTGGAGGTCTAAAGCTATACTTAAAGCATATCTATCAAAATAAGGTTAATACTGGGTCTAATTAGCAATAAAAATGCCTTTCTCTCTATTTTCCCTGTTTCCCCCCCCCATCTAATTTTTAAGTTGGTCATAGCACATCTTGTAACCTAGGTGTCCTGTGTGTTTGTAGAACATAAACATTCATTTAAAGACAGCTGTTGGATCCTATTTACAGTATCCATATAATCAATTTTTTATAATCAGTTTTAAATTAATGATGATATAACTATGAGATGTTTTGGTCTGGAGAATGTTTTAGCACTTATGTGCAATTCTTGACTGAGTACAGAAACTCGTCACTCTTCCTAATAAAGCAGGAGCTGAATGCTTGGATCTGCTTTTGTTTAGAGGAACATGTTAGTACCTGCACCAGTTACTGGGCACTAGTATAGTACAGCTTCTGTTGTGGAATATTCTTCAGAGCATTCCTATTTGGAAATACAGTCTTCCTGTAAAACATAACATCTAATGGCAGTGTATAGCTGAGTACTCCTAGGCTGAGTGCTCTGCCTATAAATGAAGTATAATCTGTTATTTGTTTCCCCAACCAGACTGAGCCATCAGCCTTTGCAGCCAAATTTCCTGGTTGGAGGGGGGCTGGAGAGTGCATCAACAGCAGGTCCTTACCTGACCCTGAGCTCTCTTCAGCTGCCACTGGAGCCAGGGAGGCAGAAGCAGCAGCAGATGAGACAGCGGAGACTCTTCCAGGTGAGGTGAGGGAGATCTGTGTCCCTGCGTTGGGTGGTGGCAGGAGACACTTGAAACCACACAACCTGATGCTATAAACCCAAACTGCTCTTGCTCATGTGCAATAGTTCCTTGTTTACATTTGGGACTTCCAAAAGAAAGCTCTGGAGATACATGTAGAGTTCAGACTTCCATTGCTGAGGACTGTTAGATGTATCTGGGGCAGGTGGACTGGAGAACAGCTAAGACAGCAGCAGTGGCTGTGCTCCTCCCTGCCTTAGTGCTGGAATTAGACAGAAGGGCTTGCTGCCTCTCTGCCCTATTTTGTACACCCTCATTTTAAGAGACATGTTTAATCTGGAGGTGGATTTATTGCTGGTACCAGTTTATCAGCTAAATATATAGGCCTTGGCACAGGGGAAGTAAAGGACATTAAAAATCCTTCCTGTGACCATTTGATGGTTGGAATGAGTTCCATGTTATCATTTGAATGCAGTAGCTATCTGTGCCAGCTCTTGTCAAACAATAGTGGTTTTATCTAAATATTTTGATGTTGTAGTAAACTAAATTCACCAGCTCTTGAGCATTTTTTATGTCAGCTCTGGTGTGGCTGAGAATGAGAGTGGAGGGCTTGGAAGCTGTCATAGGGTGACTAGGGGCCTGGGAGCCCGCGTCGACTGTCGGGCCTGTGATCGTAGGGAGGGGGAGGCCTGAAGCCATTTCCAACTAACAAACCTTTCCTTCCCTATCATTTCTCTTTTCATACTGCTGTAGCATTAAAATATAGATAAAGCTATTCTTAAAAATTCACTATCTGTGTGCCTAGTGCTTTTATTTTATTTTGCTGTCCCCATTTGGGGAGAGGGGGCATCTCGGAGACCCTCTCAAAGAGATTGTTCTTTTGACCCTAATAAATCCTTAGTTCTTCTGGTCAAACCAGGACAGAACCTGATCTCCCAAATGGAACCTTCAGTATCCAGGGCTATGAGTGAGCCTGGATCAGTCAGTGCTGGACATCAGTCCTGAGAAGCTGTGCACCTTGGCTGGTGGTTGCTGGTGGGTCACTGGTGTTCCAATGCCTGTCTCCTTCCAGTTGCAGCAGCTGCCAGGGCAGCAGCAGCTTGGTCTCCAGCCCGTGCAACCACAGCAGCCTTTGGTAAACAGAGGTGACTGCCAGATATTTTGGGGAGGTGAGAAGGAGACAGAGGTAAGGTAGATGAGGGTAACTAGAAAAAGTTTGCTATAGAAAAATGGAGAGAATACAATCAATGGGATCTGTTAGAGAAGCTCAGAGACAGCTTGTGTGTGTTCCACTCACCTTCCATCCTGCTCTTGCAGTTTCCAAGGCAAGGCTTACAGCAGACCCAGCAGCAGCAGCAGACTGTGGCTCTGGTCCAGCAGCTCCAGAAGCAGCTCTCTAGTAAGCGTGTGTGTGTGTGTGTGGATGTACATCAATACATCTGTGTATGTTCAAGTAGGGAATGACCCTTCTGGAGGTCTTCTGCCCATTGAAATGCTGTCATGTATACACGTAAGTATTTTTGGTGCTGGCAGTGGGTTACCCATCCCACTAGTGAAATTCCAAAGTTCTGGTGCTAGTGCAGCCCAAGATTTCTTCTGGTCTCCAGAGAAGCCCCAGGCACTGACAGGAGCAGGGCTGGTGGCCCAGGCACAGTTGGCTGCAGGTTTTCTCCCCTCACTTCTACAGTCCTCCTGCAGCAAATCCCTGAGGAGATGAGCACCTTGTGCATGCATTGAGTACATAAGGGAATTCATTGGCTGCTGTTTGCTACAGCTGCACAGGACAGGTCTTCTCCTGTATTTCTGTAGAGCCCAGTCAGGAGGCACCAACACTCCCTGTGCTTTCTCCAGCAGGTAACCAGCCCCAGCCGGGAGTGAACCAGTATGGGCACCCATCACACTTCTAGAGCAGAGGCAGAGAGGACATGTCATATTTGCACTGAAGAGCAGGACACTCAGAATCCAATGCCATAGTTCTTGCTAGAAAGCAGACTTTGGGTTTCTTCCCTTTATTATTCATTGTTTTTTTGTGCTGCATTTGGTGTGAGTATGTAACAAGGTGGGTTTTGGGGATGCATTTTTGGGGGGTTTAACTAGATTTAAATGTGGGGTCTTGTGGGCCCATTTGGAGAACGTCATTGCAGGTTTTATGAATTTAGTGCTTTTTAGGTCCTGTTACTTGTAAAGAGAACAAAGAATGCTGGATTTATTTATTTGTGGAAAACACTTTGTTTTTTTATTCTTGTTTGGGTTTTTTGTGTTTGTGGTGGGTTTTTTGTTTAGTTTCTTTTTTTTTTCTCCCCCCCCCCCCCTTTTTTTTGAAGAACTGCACTGGACCAAACTGCTGAACTGAAAGGCACTTCCAATTTTGACATCAAAGTTAATGTGTTCACTCAAACATTCACCTCTTTCTTTGTTGGTAGAACAAACATTGATTTAAATTATGTTTATTTGACTGTAGTTTCCATAGGCACTTTGTAAAGCTCTTTGTTTAAGGTACCAATTTTCTTTTGCTTTTCTTGTGGTAAGAAGGTGCTGAAGTGGAGTTACTGCTCATAGTAGAACTTCAAGTTTATATTAAAAGCCACAATGTGACATTAATAGAAGTATTGGATGTAGTGGTGTTTGGTGATGGTTTTCTTGAAGATAAAGCTTACTGGGTCCGCTGAAGCTGAAGGTGCCAGCAGAACAGGTACGATGCCCTGCAAGTGCAGCCAGCCAATGAGGAAGATGAATCATCTGGCTTGGAGGCATTCCCAGGATTAAGGAAGCCCAAGCCCAACATCCAAACATCTTCTATCAAAAAAAAAAGAGAAGAGTTATTGTTATAGGTGACTTCCTCCTGAAGGGCACAGAAGTCCCTATATGCAGACCTGACCCACTTCAAAGGGAAGTTTGCTGTCTCCCTGGGGCCCGAGTTAAGGATGTGGTAAGAAAGCTTCCTGCCCTCCTACAACCTACAGATTATTATCCATTGTTGACTTTTCAGGTGGGAAATGATGATCTTGGAAAATTGAAGACTGTCAAGAGAGACTTTAGGGCCTTGGGTCAACTGATCAAGGGAGTGGAAGCGCAGGTAGTTTTTTCTTCTATCCCCTCTGTTGCAGGGGCCAACCCAGAAAGGCTGAGGAGGACTCATCAGATCAATTCTTGGCTTCAAGCCTGGTGTCATCAGCAGGACTTTGGATTTTTCGACCATGGGTCAACTTACAGGATGTCAGACCTACTGGCAGTAGATGGGGTGCATCTGTCTCAAAGAGGGAGAAGGATTTTATCAGGGGACTTCGCTGGACTCATTAACCATGCTTTAAACTAGATTTGAAGGGGGGA
>VWZO01005261.1:0-11719 GCA_013396975.1 Bucco capensis | reverse complement strand
CAGCTCCAGAAGGATAGGGAGCTGCTGGAGAGAGTCCAGCACAGGGCCAGCAAGATCATGAAAGGAGTGGAACATCTGCCCTATGAAGACAGTCTGAGAGAGCTGGGTCTCTTCAGCCTGGAGAAGACGAGATTGAGAGGGGACCTCATTAATGCTTATAAATATGTTAAGGGTGAGTGTCAGGAGGAGGGAGCCAGGCTCTTCTCAATGTCATCCAATATTAGGACAAGAGGGAATGGGAGCAAGCTGGACCACAGGAGGTTTAGTATTAACATGAGGAGGAACTTCTTTACAGTAAGGGTGACGGAGCACTGGAGCAGGCTGCCCAGGAGGCTGTGGAGTCTCCTTCTCTGGAGACATTCCAGAGCTGCCTGGACACATTGCTGTGTGAGCTCGTCTAGGTGATCCTGCTCTGGCAGGGGGGTTGGACTAGATGATCTTTCTAGGTCCCTTCCAACCCCTGACATACTGTGATACTGTGATACTGTGATGTCAGGACTGAACATCAGGGTGGGGTTTGCTCCACTCGTGGAGCTCAGGGGATGAATCTTCATGTCCCACTTAATGCCTTTGATAATGCATCTCATGCCAGCTCCCACAAAGGCACCAGGGTCTTCTCTGCAGTTTCAGTGGTTCTGTAGCTGACAGCTTTTTGTGCTGAGGTCACCTCATTGAGTTGTTCCTCTTAGACTGCACTATGCAAGAGTCAGAGGGCATGGGAGGCAATGCAGTTCATGAAATTCAACTCAGGACACAGAAGTCTGAGGACACAGATTTTGTTTGGCTTTTACAACAGTCAGTTGGGTCTCACTCATCTAAAAATTACTTCAGTTTTTTTTTAAGGAGATTGACTATTCTAAGTAGATTTATTACTCTGTAATAGCTTTAGCTGTTACAGACACTAACCAGTGAGGTTCATGTAATCCAACCATTCTGTGGCCACTACTCCATCAACAGTCTTCTAAGGGCTAATTTACCAGTCCAGTCTGTGATTCATCAGTGTAAAATATGTAGGTGACCATTTCCTACCCTTGTGTTGCATGCTTCTCCCCTTACTCTCTCCTTTAAAAGCAAGAACAAAGTTGTCCTGTGAGTGTTGTCCCAAAGTTCTGCAAAGAAGGCTGTGTGAAGCAGCTGTGTTATTCAAAATATTTCACACCTTATTTCACCATTGAACATTTATTTAAAAACATACTAAATATTCAGACATTACCAGAAAGGGAACCTACACCACAACAGAATCTACTCTTTGGTTCTTGTATACTCTTACTTTGTGATCCATGCTCCTAATAGTTGTACAAGGTGGACAGTGTTAAAACTAACAGGAAAAGTCTGTTCTTTACTGAAGATCTCTAGGTACATTCCAGAAAGTAATTCTGTTGCTATTCAGTGTTTGCTGGCAAAGCAAAAGTAGCTCAAGCTTGGTTTAGTTTAAACCTGTTTCATATCTTGAAATGATGCTGAAAATTCTGGAAAATAGGCACTTGTCACAAAGTTAATGGAGAAAGATAGAGTTACCTTTAATTGGAAGCTTCCACACCTTCGAGGTCTTGTACATGGACGCGCATGTCCTGCCCCAAGGGATTACCCCTTTTATACATTTTATTAGTAATTAACATATTGATATCTCTAGCCAACTCTGGCACTAGGTTTTCCAATAGCCCACCCCTGGTGGTCTTCAGCTCAGCCCCTCGGAGAGGGCCCACGTGGGGCTTAGCCCTCTTCTGCTGTTTTGTCTTCAGGCTATCTGCAGGTGGCTTCTTCAAAACATTCCTTCCTTGGCGAGGCATGGGAAAGTCCAAGATAGTACCTTAGGAACAGGCCTAGTGGCTCCTAATATGTGAACAATCCAGGAAGCTTCACATAATTCTAAAAGTCCTAAAAATCTACAGAACACACTTAAATCTTTAGGCATCAGAAGGACCAATGCTGGACCGAATGCTCCCCAAACCCTTCCTCTCTATTCTTGCATGGTCACTGCAGGACTGACTTCTGTAGATCTATTTAGGCACTTCCATGCTTAGGACTGCCTTGGTTCAGACCTGCTCTGAGCATGAGCTCAACCCAGCCCTAGCCTTTGCTGGCAAGCATAGCTGCTGCCTGTTCTATTTCAGATGATGTGGATGTAGGTGACGGTGAAATCGCTGCCAAGATGGCTTCTTGCTGTGCACGTGTATGGGCCAGAGTCTGAAGGCCTAGGCTGCTGGATGAGCAATGTCCCTGGAGGGGAAAGCCACAGGCTCCCAGCTGCTCGGCCTTGGTGAGCCATGGAGAGCACTGAGTGGTCTGGTAGCTCCCAGGTAATCTCTGGTTTGGGTATTCCCACTGCTGTGCAGTGGAGCTGCACTGCTGCTCCAGGCAGGGTGTGCACAGTCCGTGGTGGCCTGCTGTTGATCCTGGGGGGATAGGCAACAACAAGGACTGGAACAGTGATGGAGGAATGTCCGGCATTGTTGTGGGCCCTGCACACATAATCTCCTCTGTCGTGGATGGTGGCTTCCCGGATGACCAAGGTGCCATTCTCCAGCAGAATGTGTCTCCTGCTGATCTGTGGCCGGTCCAGCACAGACCCACTGGGCAGGATCCAGCTGGTGGTTGGTTTGGGACTGCCCTCAGACAGGCAGTGAAGTGACAGTGACTGCCCACTGATGCCCTTCACTGCCCCCTCTGGGTAAGTGAGGATATTGGGCTTCTGGCCCATCTCCAAGATGATGAGCTTCTCAATGTAGCCAACCTGATTCCTGGCGGCACAGCGATACTTCCCTGCCATGTCTCCATCAGGACTGTGGATGGTGAGGGTACCGTTGCTTCCCATGATGAACTGGGAAGTCCTGATGCTGCTGGGAAACCACGTGCCATTAGGCAACATCCAGCTTATGTCAGGTGGAGGGTTTCCATCCACGGAGCAGTTCAGGATGATGGTTTTCCCAGGTTTTGCTATGATTTTTTCATTGTGCGGGTTTTTAAACGTTGGTCTCCTCAGCATTTCGGACACCTCCAGCTGCACCAGCAGCATGCTCTCTCCTCCATCATTGCGTGCCACACAGATCAGGTCTGCTGCATCAGAAGTCCTGATGTTCCTGATCTCCAGTGTTCCATTCCTGTATACTACAATCCTGCTCCCATAATAGGGAGCTGTTAGGAAGATATTGTCAGGCATGATCCACATGACCTGAGGGGGAGGAGTCCCTTCTGCCCTGCAGTCGATCTGCTTCTTGGAATGTCTGACTGCTGTCACCTTCATGACTGTTCTGTTCACATAAAAGCCATTGATGATGGGAGGTTTAGCAACAACCTCCAGCTCATACAGCTTTGTGTCATCCCCTCTGGGATTGCGAGCAACACACACATACTCCCCAGCATCTGACAGCTTGGCTTGGCTGACTGACAGAGAGCCATTGGGGTGCAGGATGCGTCTGCCTGTGGATGAGGAGATCATGTCGCTGGAAGGTAGCAACCAGAATATTTTTGGCTTGGGTTCTCCGACAGCTTCACAGTGCAGTAGTGCTGTGTCTCCTGCTCTCACCTTGCTGTGCGTCCTGTAGTTGTGCTGTATCTGAGGGGCTTCCATCACCACCACAATGTGGATCTTCATTTGGTCTCTGCCCAGCCTATTCTGAGCGTAGCAGATGTAATCTCCTCCTTCTGCTGCTCCAGCCTTGTGGAGATAGAGAGTGCCATTGTCAAAGAGGACATACCTGCGGGAGCGGTGCCTGTTGTCATGTGCCAGCATTGCACTGCTGATCACTGTCCCATCTGGCAGGCTCCAGGATATTTCTGGTGTGGGTGACCCGGAGGCCTTGCAGTCCACTTGGAAATCCTTTCCATATGGCACCAGTTTCTTGAAGTACTGCTTCTGCTCAATCTTGGCTGGTCTCAGTGTGATGCTGACTTTCATCAGTATCAGGTCATCTCCCATTTTGTTTCTTGCCACACACAAATAGTCACCTGCATCCTTCTCAGTAACAGCCTTGATAGCCAGGGATCCGTTGGGGTAGACGTGGATTCGACTTCCCATCCTGTTATGTGGGGAGAAAGAGGAAAAGGATTATGGAACAGGACTGGAGGTGAGCACATAGTGCTGAGAGTGGCTGACAGCATTAATGACAATAGGATACTGAGGTTCTCCCCAGAAGCACTGTGTGACTACAGAACCTCTTCCTCCTGAGTCCTACTTCCCAAAGCTCTTGCACACAGCTTGTCCTCCTTTCTGAGGCATATAACATACAGCCTCCACTGCTGCACAGGCAGTGGCTTTCCTCCGCTGTCACAGGCAGCTGGTACCCTCCATTAAAACTTTGCTTCCATAACTCTGGAGGTTTTGTTTGCTACAGATTTAATCTCATGCACATTGCCAGCAGCAGTCCTTTGGACTGTCTGCCTGTTAAGTTGGCAGTGCTAGTGCTAGTCACACGTTATGGTCTAGGTGATCCTGCTCTGGCAGGGGGGTTGGACTAGATGATCTTTCTAGGTCCCTTCCAACCCCTGACATACTGTGATACTGTGATAAATTCGTTTGTTTCAACAATTCAGAAACCACCCATGTGTCTCAGATTTATGGTGGAAGTGCACTAAATGTTGTGTGGCTGTCATCAGTTCAACTGAATTATGTTAATTATTTAGAATTTGTGGCATGGAAAAGTCTTAACCACTGTCCAGAAATGCTCCAGTTCCCTTTATTAACACCACTTTTTCTTAAAGTGCAAACCATGTTCTAGAGCAAATTAAGAATTCATCCTAAACCCCAACAGAACTAAATGACCCATATTCAGCCCATGTGTGATCAGTGTCTGTTTCCTTTATCCCACTTGGTGAGACCTCCCTCAGTTACCACAGTGGATGTGGTCTGTGATTAGGTCTGCAGTAACAAACTATCACCACAGATGTTCCACCACTGTTAAAGGTGTAAGAGTGACTTAAGTTCACAGTGTGTCAGTGATTAACAGTCTCTTACAAGAGAAGCACCAGAGAAGACAGCGTTGGACCTTTCAAAGAGGTGGGGAAAGAAAAGTCTCCTCATACCTGTGCCACTGGTCAATGACTGCCTTGGAGGGTAACCTCCAGATGATCCTGGGCTTTGGCTCCCCGGTGGCAGTGCAGTTCAGAAGCAACTTATCCCCCAAATTGAGGCGAGTCATGCCCTGAGAGGTGGTGGTGATCTTTGGCAGTGTGTCCCAAGGCTCCACCACCAGACTCACCACCCTCCGCTCTGAGCCCGTGGAGCTTGTGGCTATGCACTCATAGTTGCCACTGTCGGCGGGGGCCATGTCACTCAGCTGGAGGGTGCCATTGGAATACAGGAACAGCTTGGAGTTCACCAACTGCAGAGGTTTCACCACTGTGCCATCAAAGAGGACCCAGTAGATGCTAGGCTGAGGGTTCCCTTTGACAGTGCAAGGGAGTCTCAGGCTTTCCCCCATGGTCCCTCTGACATGTTCTCTCTTCTCCTCAAGGATGGCTGGAGGAGCTGCGATGACCTGCAGCTTTACTGCCAGTGTGTCGGTGCCTGCTGGGTTTTCAGCCAGGCAGGTGTAGAGGCCTCTGTCATACACAGTGACATCCCTGATGGTTAAGGTGCCATCTGGTCCCACCTGCACTTTGTTGTTTCCTGCAGAAGAGCTGGAGACCTGTGTTCTGTTTGCCAGAACCCAGGAAATGGCTGGAGGAGGCCTGCCCTCAGCTTTGCACCTGAGTGCCACTGGCTCTCCAGAGTGGGTGGTGAGGAGGTGCCACCTGCCCCCAAGGATGTGGGGCGGGTAGGCCACCACTGAGAGGGTGACCAGGAGTCGTGCCGTGCCATGTGGGTTGGTGGCGATGCAGAGGTACTGCCCGCGGTCCTCCAGGCCCACCTGGGCAATGGAAAGCGTGCCGTTGGCCAGAACCAGCCAGTGACCCTTGCCTTGACTTCCCGCAGCACCGGTCCCTAGGGAAGCAAGGGGACAACAGCACATCATGTCAGATCCTCTCTCTTCTCCTCCCTTTATGTGGTCCCTATCCTGATCTGCTGTGCCTGAATAACCAAGACACTGGTGATAAGAGAGGGAGAGAAATACAAGTGCTTTGGAGGAACACTGACAGAGCTTTACAGTAAAGCCAGACAGTCCTCAGCAAGGACAGTTTGGACAAAGCAGATGGGGCTCTGCATGTCCAAAAAGACTTTGGTGTAGCTGTGACTAGGATTTGCGTATTTCAAAATACTCTTGCATGGCTTTAACCTCCTCTGATGGTTTGTCACCAGACAGCTCTTCCTTTTCAATTGTGTCACTGCTCTGAACCAGCAGGAAACATGCAGCACATGCTGAAGTCTTCTCATAATAAGAGCAGAATTACAGTGAAATGCAGACCATGTGTTTCTTTTTTGCTCTCCTAAAGAACTAGTTCCTAATTACCAGCAGGACAGCTCTGCCTTTTCCACAGTTTCACTATTTCCCTGACATTTCACAGTACTCTTAAATGAAACAGCACTTGAGCTTGGCACAAAGAACGTCATCTGCCAAATTACAAGGCTATGATGGAAGGTAAGTTCTGGAGAGGTTTATCAAGCTTACCTGAGGACACCTTGCTCCACTCTATTGTTGGCTGGGGGCTACCGGTAGCCTCACAAGGAATAAAAGCATCTGAGTTAGCGAGCACAGTGAAAGCAGCTAATTGTCCTCCAATTATTCTGGGCTTTGAGAAATAATTTCTGCTGAAGGCATCCAAGGCTGTGGTATTGGGAGTGGTAGTGTCTTGATCTTGTCTCCTTTCAGCCCAGCCTTTGACAGAGCCATCCTTATCCCTTCCCCATCGAGGAGCATATGGAGTCAGGACCTGCGATGACCTCTCTGTGGTCAGTGTGCTGACAGGTAACCTGGTGTCTCTCTCAGTGGCCTTCACAGAGGGCTTCTGCCAGAACCTGGTTTCCTCCCACGGAGGCAAGGTGGTTCTCATGGTCCGTGGAGGGGTCACAGATGCTGTTGGGGCTGGCAGTGGGGTGGGATGCTGAGTGCTGGGAGGGGTCACAGCAGGAGCTCTGCTCCTTGGCTCAGTCCTTGCTGCGACTGTGGGCAGTGCTGTGAGGTCCTCTTGGATAACTCCCCCTTCCCTTTTCAGGTGTGATTTTCCACCTGCTGTTGTGGTGGCTTTGATCTGCAGAGCAGGTTCTGCCCCAGAGGCTGTGGCAGGTGGTTTGGTGGAGGTGCTGGAAGCCTTTGCAAGCCGTGGCATGTTGGGGCTGTGGGAAACGTGAGTGCTGGATGGTGACGTGGCTGATGGGACATCCCTCGGTGTCAGGAGGGTCACTCCTGTCTGTGTGGCTGCAGGCAGGGGCAGAGGTGGCCCTGGTGTGTCAGGGATCCAGAGTGCTGGTGCTTCTGTGCCCAAGGCTGTGCTGGCCCTCCCAGAGGGCGCTTCTGCAGGTGTGAGGCTTGCAGGTGGCCATCTCCCTGCTGTCCCAGCTGGTGTGGCTGTGCTCACTGCAGGACTTGTGGTGGTGCCGTGGCCAGCAGTCACACTGTGTGAAGCAGAGGTTTTAGGGGGCCTCCTCCTCCTCTGGCCTCTCTTTCTTCCCACCCTGACTGCTTTACTTCTGGTGGTTTTGGTGTCAGTTTGAGAAGCAATAACAGGTGTAACTGTTGGCTTAAACCTTGTCCCATCCATCTCTTTGCTTGCACTAGTTGCAGGATGAGAGTAAGCACGTGGCTTTGCAGCGGGAAGGTGTTCTCCTGCCCTGCCCTTGCTATCATGAAGGGGTGTGTTTAAAGACAAGAAACCACCCATTGGAATGGGTGTCAAGCGCAAAGGAGACATTGTGAACATAGATGATGCCGCTGTAGTTTCAGGAAGTGTGGTCAATACCTCTGTTGGAGGAAGCACATCTGTCTGTTGGTTTGGTTGCTTCTCCAGAGCCTCTTTTTGTGCACCATTTCCAAAGAGCTGTTCCCAGGGAATTTTTCCTCTTTGGGAATTTTTTGGTGATGTTCTAGGCTCGGTGCTGGGTGAGACTGATTCAAGGGTAGAAGATACTTTGGTGCTGATGGTATGTGTCATTTCTGTAGCAGCATGAGCTGTGTGGATTGCTGCTGTTGGTAGAGTGGCACTAGAAGGATGGACTCTGTGGGTATTTGCCTGAACTGGAGCGCTGCTGTCCAGTTTCCATGGAGGAGTATCTTGGGTGCCCTTTGTGAGGAAAGGTACAACTGTTGTAGCAGCTTTTTGCCTTGCACTGTGTCTCTTCTCCTCTTCCCTGAGGAACATTGTGCTTTGACAAGTGTCTGCTGGGTGCTCCACTGACATGTTCATGGTAGAAGGGGAGGACAGAGGTGCTTCTGGGCTAGATGGCTTGATGGAGCTGCTGAAATGATTTAAGGCTGCTAAATTGGGTACATATTCTGTATTCAGCTGAACACCTGCAGCCACAGCTGCACTCCCTCTGGCAGGGCCTGGCCTCCCAAAAGCATATCTGTGCTTCTTTGTACCTGGAACATGTCCTGGTCTAGCAGTTCTTCTCCTACCAGAAGTTTTCCTTCTTTTTCCATGATGCTGCTGGGCCTGGGATGTAGGAGGCACAGCTGACTGCTTTACACTATTTGCTGATATTTGACTTAAATCAGTTCTTTCACAGGAGACTGTAGTTGTAGGGTTTAGGTATGATTGTGGCCTGCTGTCAGATGACACAGAGTGTGGAAAAGGAGAGGGTAGGAGAGCCACTTCCTCTGTGACCAGCAGAGAGGTTCTTCTTGCAGGAGTGTTCCTTGTGGTCATCTCAGGCCTTGCAGCTCTCACACTTCCCACTGCTCTCCCCAGGGGTGATACAGTGGCTCCCTCTGTTACTGGCATCATGAGTTCTTCTTCTGGAGATCTGAGATAACCAGATGTTTCCTCCTCATCCTCAGAAAGAACTTCTGAGAACTTAGGGACTTGAGTAGGTGGTTGTGTTGCAATTTCTCCTCCTTTTTCTGTCAGCGTCCAGTTCCTCTTCATCTTCTCCAACAAAGTTGCCCAGTGCTGTGGATCTACTCTTCTGGCTGAGGACACAAACTGCCTTCTCTGTCCTCTAAATCTCCTGCTTGTCCTGTCCCTGTAGTGCTTGTAAGCCATTATCCCATGGCTGTTTCTTTTCTGTGTGCTCTGTGTGACCTGTCCTATGGATGCTGAGGCAGCAGATTCCTGCCTAGCTGTGAAGGTAGCTGAAGGCTGATCCTGTGTTGTAGCAGAGGCCAGCAGAGCATCACCAGAGCCTTCACCCTCATCCCATCCTCCCACAGCTACCTGCTTTTCCTTCAGCAAGGTTTCATCCTTTCTAACTAGCACTTGGAAAACCAGCAGATCAACACCATACTGGTTGGCTGCCACACACCTGAAGTAGCCACTGTCTCTCTCTGTCACTGCTTGTATTCTCAGGGTGCCATTGTCAAAGATGTGCCTGTTCCTCACAGAGCGATGGAGGATCATGTGCTCAGGCAATACCCAGCTGATGGCAGCATCTGGAACGGCAGAGGATGGGCAGGGAAGGTCAAGACTGCTGCCAGCAGCTGCAGAAAGGCGGGCTCCATTCACACTGCTGGGCTCCACCTCCGGGTCCACCACAGTGACTCTGAACGTGAGGGTATCTGCATCATCATGAGTGGTGCCTATGCAGTGGTAAAGCCCGCTGTCAAAGGTGTCTGCATTCCGTAACGTCAGAGTTCCCCTTTGGACCACGAGGATTCGTCCATCCTCGCTGATGTGAGGAGCTCTGATCTTGCTGCCATCAGCCAATATCCACTCCACTGCAGGAGCAGGTTCTCCAGTTGCTTGGCACTCTAGTTCTACTGTGCCCCCAACTAACACAGTCTGCTCTGTCTGTGTCTGGTTGTCCCTGAAGATGATGGTCCAGTTACTTCTCATCTTTTTTTCATCAGCACTGGGAAAAACAACCTGAGCAGCATCCATGGAGTAGTGGATGTGCAGAGTGTCCAGCGTGGTTGCTGTCCTGTCCAGCTGCAGTGCCACCTGGCTTTGCATTAACCAGAGTGGGTCAGCTCTCAGTTCGGCCTCTACACTGGTGAATAGTTCATCCTTCTCAGAGCAGATCTGTTTGTATCTGTAACTCATGGAAGGCTCCTTGACTGTGAGGACAGTCCTCTCTAGTTTCAAGGAGGAGTTGCTGTACAGTGCCAGTATGCTCCAGAGCTGCTGGAGGTGATCATCACTGATGGCACACACAAGAGTTGCTGAGAACGATGTCTTCAGTACTGTGCTGTTGCCATCTTTGCCAAAGGAGATGGGAGACATCTCTTGAGGTTTTTGGATGTTGCAAACCAAGTTACCTTGACTCCCTGCTTGGTCAGTCATGTTCAAAACCACAGATCCTATAGGAACTAGGAAGTCCCTGGGAGAGATGGAGCTGAAATCCCCATCCTCTGACACTGAGAGGTTTCTCAGTTTCAAGGAGTCCTCTATGGTTGGCTTCCAGCAGGTGAGGGATGCAGGAGGAATGGTCATGAGGCTCCTCCCTTTATGGCTTTTGGGACTAGCACAAACTGGGCATTGCTGAGCACCAGAACTTCTGTCCTTTTTGCACTTCAAAACATCTGAAGGGAAGAGAAATGCAGTAAGCTTCTGTGAAACAGTATTTATTACTGAAAGACAGGTAGCTACCAGCAAGGTGTTCTCTTGAATAAAATATTAACAAAGTTCATCCTAAACAACCTATGAAAACCTAAAGGAACCTAAGAAAACCTGTGACCTTTCTCTGCTCCTGCACGACTCTTGCAGCTCTTCTGTCCCTGTGGCTCTACACTGTGCAGGGAGGGCTCTGCTGTGGCACCTGGTCACAGCTTTGTCCAGAGACTGGCTCCAGCATGTTGGGCTAATGCTACACTGTTGTAAGCAGCCTCTGTTGCTCCTGCCAGACACATAGAAATTACCTTCCTTCTGCCCTGTGGATGCCCCTGGGGCACACAAGTTTTGGACTGACCAAGACAACATTCCATTAAGGAAATGATGCTTAAAGATTTAAGTGTGTTGTGTAGATTTTTAGGACTTTTAGAATTATGTGAAGCTTCCTGGATTGTTCACATATTAGGAGCCACTAGGCCTGTTCCTAAGGTACTATCTTGGACTTTCCCATGCCTCGCCAAGGAAGGGATGTTTTGAAGAAGCCACCTGCAGATAGCCTGAAGACAAAACAACAGAAGAGGGCTAAGCCCCACATGGGCCCTCTCCGAGGGGCCGAGCTGAAGATCACCAGGGGTGGGCTATTGGAAAACCTAGTGCCAGGGTTGGCTAGAGATATCAATATGTTAATTACTAATAAAATGTATAAAAGGGGTAATCCCTTGGGGCAGGGCTCGCACATTCATGTACAAGACCTCGAAGGTGTGGAAGCTTCCAATTAAAGGTAACTCTATCTTTCTCCATTAACTTTGTGCCAAGTGCCTATTTTCCAGAATTTTCAGCATCAGAAACTGGGAATGGCTTAAAACCACTGAATGGTATGAATCTGTTTACTCCTGCCTTTCAGCCTTTGCTGGGAGAACAAACAAAAGACAATTACATTTATCAGAAACAATAAGATGCTGCAATGTGATTAAAAAGCGTAAGCAAAGCCTTCAGCTCACCTGGTGTCCTCTTTGCCCAATCTGCAAACCACCACAGACTGCAATCGCAGGACCAAGGATTTCCATGCAGATAAAGGCTCTCCAGCTCAGACAGGTAGGAGAACATCTCTGGTGGCAGTGAAGTCAACAAGTTGTTA
>VWZO01005259.1:10505-20627 GCA_013396975.1 Bucco capensis | reverse complement strand
CATTCTATGATTCTATGATTCTATGATCTGGGATTAGATTCCCTAAGTTCCTGGCTGTAATTACACGCTCAGTGCCTACTGCCTTGAAAAGGGGATGACTTGCCAATAACATTTAAAAATAATGCAAAGCTACAGGCAAAGATTTGTGGTTGGACTTTTTTTTTTTCTTAAAAGTTTATCCAGCTAAGACTTTGGTTAAACTCACAGTAGATGATAAGCTACTGCCAGTTCTTGATGTGATGCCAAAGACTAAATGACTACGTCAACACTGACTATATGAATCTGTCATAGATAGGCACTGCAAATCTGTGTCCACTTCTTGTGCTCACCAGTCAGGCTGGACACTGATTAATGACCAGCAGACATTTATGATTCCTGAGTTATTTTGCTATGTCTGACATTCCTTACTAGAGCAGCTACTGCCACTATGAATTACCACCAGGAGCAGAAACAAACACCTCAACAGCAGGATTATCAAGGAGTGCCTGTTCAGTTTCTTTTTCTCTCGCTCCTGAGCTAAGAGGGAAGGGAACAGGCAATGGAGGACAAGCCACTATGAAATGCCATTTCTTTGACTGGGTCAGAGCCCTTGGGATATGGAAATTAAGAGCTCAGTTTATTCTGTTTAAGGCACAAGGAAGTAAAATACGATGTCAGTCTGTCTACAACAGAAACAAAAAAGCATGGTGAAGGAGATTCCTCTGATGCAGCAGAGGAGATGGAAGTAAGATAAAAAGCTGAAAGATATAAATACAGGACAGAGGTAGGTAGATGTTTTAACAAAATGGGTAGGTGCCACTTGATGTACATCACAGAAGGCTGTGGAGAGTTGGCCCATCATTGAAAATTTCCACATCTGGACCAGGTATCTTGGCAGCAGTTCAGTCATCAGTACTTGACCAGAAGAGGCATTGATGCGGGGAAGTCCTCTGGTTTGTACTAAGAAGCAGTTAGGTAGAAAGACCACAAAGATCACTCCTGATCTTAAGCCTGTTTTCACACTACATTTTTATTCTTGTCTTGTCTGTTCTGCCAACAGAGCAACTGGGATACCCTCCGCCACCTGGTCCAGACCGTCTGAACACAACACTTCAAAATACCACCACCAGTCCCACATCCTGCAGGGATACTGGTGAATCAAACAAGTTCACACCTCAGTCCCATTTTTCCTGGGAATATTTTCTCCATAGTTGCAAACAAAAAAGGGCTCTTGCAAAAATCAGTAGTGTACACAAAGTTTATTTTTAATCTCTTCCTTTTCTTTACATCCTGTAAGAACAAGGCCAGCCCTCAGTATCACACAGCTGTCCACAGCATGAACTCTTCCAGCTGTACACTGAGATCTTCACCCCTTAAAAGCCTTGCTGCAGAGCTAAAGCATGACAATTGCTGTGCATCTAATAATAGTGATTTCTCCCACATGTGAGCATAAGGGCAGACAGGAATCTAATAACTGTCCATGGGAAGGAAGGAAAAGAAATGGTCACATTCCAGAGACAGGGAGCAGTTTATTAACCAAACAATTTTTGTTAATCTGTATGTGAAAACAGATGGACAACCCTGGGGAGGCAGCTCTGCAGAAACACTGTGTAGAGGAATTTTTAGAAGCACATTCTTCTGTTACTATGCAGGAAAGCTTCTGCTGCTTATGCTTCCCATGACAGTATTAGTCTTTGACACACAAAGCAGGAGCCCAAAAGCTTGGCCTTGCACCATTTAGCTCAAAGGAATTTTTTTCCATTGGTTTTCAGGGCTTGATCCTGCAGCTAACAGAACAGAAATTATCTGGTTTGAATGCAGACAGGAAGGAAGAGCCTTCGTTCAAGCTAATAAAATCCTTGATTCTAAATCCCTGCTACAGCACAAGTAACCTCTTTAGAACTGCTTGAAGCAGACATGAGAGGAAAAAATGTAGACAGTAGGCAGTGAGGAGCATCAATTTTTATTTTTATAGTCCCATAAAACGTACAACACATCAGAAGAACTGGCACTATGTCTTCACTCATATCATGCAGCGGTTATCTGCAGAAACAAAAAACAACCTGTGCTTTAGAAGCATTGTGAGTTACCCAGGATGGGGAAGAGATAAGGGGAAATTTACCCTGGAGACACACCATTAAAGAGAGCTACCCATTCAGAGGTACTCTGTGTGCTCCTTTTTCTCCATAGCCTCCCCACCCCCAATTCAGTCTCCACCCAACCCCACCTCTGATTTTGTGTGTGTGTTTCTGAGAATGCACATTACCCAAAAGATTATTTCCAATCTCTAGTATTTGTAGAGGGGTTATCTGCTGGCAGATTGTACATACAGAAAATAGATTATATCCAGCTGTTCAGGACAGATCTGTCACCGGACAAAACACACTGATCTAATGCACTGGTTTGGACTACACATCGTGGCTAGGCTTCGCGAACGAAGATCCAGGGAGGGCTCCATCCATGCTCCTCATCAGCGCCTTTTACAAGAGCGCTGATAAAAAGAGGATAGCGGATAGCACCCTCAAGCCTGCGCTATGGATTTTTTTTAGGTGAGACACAGCATGCGCAGAGCTGGACCCACCCTTTAGTCCTAAAGTTCATCTGCCAGGGCCTAGCAAGCTTGGACGCTGGCAGCGAGGTCCTTAGGATGGAGGTTTAACCTCTTAGATGGAAGGCCTTCCAGGGCTAAATGAGCTCCATCTGCTCGGGTTTGGAATCAGAGTTGTCCCTCTTCTAGGATGAGTACCAGAAGGCTAATGAGCTCATCCTACCCATACAAGGATTATAGGAACATGGGTATCACTCCCCACACTTTANGCAACAAACAAGAGGAGCTGGAAACTACTGTGCTGCTGGAAAGCTATGACATAGTGGCCATTACTGAAACCTGGTGGGATGAATCCTATGACTGGAGTGTGACTATAAGTGGTTACTATAAGTGGGACGGGAGGGGAAAGAGGGGTAGAGCAGTTGCCCTCTATGTTAAGGAATGGATTGAATGTGAAGAGTTGTCCCTAGAAACTGGCCAAGAGCAAGTCAAAAGCTTATGGGTTGGAATTAGAGACCAAGGTAACAAGGGAAACCTTGTGGTTGGAGTCTACTACAGGCCTCCCAATCAGGAGGAGTCTGTGGATGAAGCATTCCTACTCCAGCTACAGGAGGCATCAGGCTTACAGGCTCTTGTCCTGCTGGGGGACTTTAACCACCCTGACATTTGCTGGAAAAACAACACAGCAAGCAGTAGGCAATCCAGAAGGCTCCTGGAGAGTCTCGGTGAGAACGTCCAAACACAAGAAATAGACACCCCTACACAGGGGGGTGCAATACTTGATGCAGATGAGATCATCAGGGATCTCAAAACTGGAGGCTCCCTGGGCTGCAGTGATCATGCACTGGTGGAATTCACAGTCCTGAGGGTCGCTAATCAGCCAAGAAGCATAGTCAGGACCCTGGATTTCAAAAAAGTAAAATTCCAACTCTTTAAAGAGTTGGCAGGATACCCTGGGAAATGGTCCCAAACCATTCTATGATTCTATGATTCTATGAATGCAGGACATGCAGCCCCCAACATGACAAAACATGCAGCAAGACCTATGTAAGAGAGTACATTTAATTCAGACCTTATACTGAGAGAGGGCTGGATGGTAGGGCAGGGCAGGAAAAATGGCCATGCTCTGGATGTGCATTTGAGCAGGAGCAGAACTCAAGCTGGACTGCTGAAAGCAGAGGATAGCACTGAGCACCAGAGCAAAGGGGATAACGCAGTAAGATGAATCGTGCCACCACAAACTTTAAAGTTTTTTGCTCATGAAGCCTCCCTGCCCCCAAGCCCTCAGGAGCAGAGGATGTTAAAAGATCAATGTAAAAGCAAAGGGAGGAGTGGGCAAGCAACGCAATCTCTGCAGACAACACCGGGAGATTCAGTCCACTGGCGCACTGCTCCCGTCTGTCAGCAGGTGGCATTAGTGCAAGCACTGCCTCACACCACTGAGCAGCTTCTGGACGAATCCTACCGGCACTATGAGCCAGAGCTGCATCAGCCAGCGTGGGCTGACCATCACTCAAGTTGCACATGCCGCAAGACTAGACTTGCTTTGGTTGTAGATTAAGATCTTGCTGCCTCCTAGTGTCATGCTGGCCAGCTCAGGCCCCTTGCTTTCCCTGCCCTCCTTCTACAAGACACTCAATCACTGACAGTATTCTATGGCTACAGCCTAAAACAATTAAGAAATGTAGTGGAGAGAGTCGTTCCAAAGTATCACTGAACTGTTTCTGGATGACATTTTCAAAGTATTTTTTTAAAAGCCAAGGACATTTTACAGAGTATCTGTTTCATGAATTAGTTATTTTAATTTTCCTCTGCTATTACATAATTTTTCCAAATGTCACAGAGTAGTAACTGCTACATAGATCAGTATTACTGAAGGCTGGAAAACAGCATACAAGAAAAGCTGCACACTTTCATGTTATATTAAATGAAATGCCTAATCCATTTTCTTGCATACCAACTTTTTCAAAATCTCAAAACTGCACCAGTCTATGTTTTTTTATAGAGAAAGCCTGAAGTGCTGTCTCTCCCTTGTCTCCCCACTTCTTTCTCCAGACTTCTAGAAGAGAAATTGAGACAAAGGACTTAAAGTTTCCAACTGCCTCCACAGGGATGAGATCTGTTTATGTTTACTATACTATGCTAAGAATGTCAATATTAATAGGCATGTGCATATTAAGCCTTTACACAGAACCAAGGCTTTAAAAGGAGAATGACTTCGAAATGGATGTGAAATCTCCAAAGCTAACCAAGTGGTTTAGATAGGAACCTTGAATACACTCAACAGAAGTCCCTAAACCTTGTAGGAAAAACTCAACAATAGAGATGCTCTCTCTGTACTCCTGCTCGACTCCTCACTTCTGCATTTGCCAAAGTAGGCCACCTTGCACCTTGAAACAGCAGGCACCCATTGTAATTCCTCTCCCATCTACCAGGTCACTGATGGATTCACTGTACCCTACCAACAGCCAAAGTCAGTCCCACCAACTTGAGCCCAGCAACTTCCCTCCCCAGCAGTGCCTTTGGGCTAGAATCAGATGTACCATCTCTTTTTATTGATATAATACCTTACTCATCCTCAGTTTGAAGACTTGATATTAAATGGGATTGGAAGATGCACTAGGAGCTTGCTCCACATATCAAACTGGTGTTGTGCCTCCTCTGGGCATCCAAGCAGATGCCTAGAAGACAGTAACAAGCAAGCATGTAGTACATGAGCCCCTCACCTCTCTTTCCAGAGTGCAGAGAAAAAAACACTTGCTACGCAGTGTATACACACACGCAAGTAAGAAACACTGGGAGTTGCTATGTCTGAAGACTGAAGAGCCATGAAGCACCAGTGGTGGGGGTGAAGAACTCATACTAAAACAAGACAGCACAGTGCTAGCTAGAGACCTGGCTGGCAGGTGGTTATTTCCATGAAGGATTGCAAGACCTCCATTTCCTTTCCTTAGCAAATCATGCAGTGCTCCCATTAGGATATTTGAATGCCTGGTGAACTCTTGCCTGATCTTGACAATAACTAAAAACTAGGACCCTATGTTGGCATCTCAGGCTTTTACCTTCTCTCCCTACTCACAAAATCCCTTACTGTCTCAGTCTCTTCTCCTTTCCTGCCCTGCTGTGTGCTGGCAAAATCAAGCACCTCAGCGCTTTACTCAGACAAAAAGAGGAGACACCACATGTAGAAATATCTGCAACTAGAGAGCAAGAAGTGACAGCCATGGAGCCCAATGGAAAAGACAGCCAATTGTAAATCTGGTCTGGAAAGGATTCTCTGAAAAATACTGACAACAAACTACATCCTGTGATTCTTATTTAGGCAGATCAGAGCTTTTGCTGAGTTGCATAGGGCTGCAGCCCTGGAGTTGCCAAACTGCACACAGAGAGAACTGGACGATTCTCCTGAGAGTGATTGAGGATTGCTTAATACATTGCACAGTAAACAACACCCAAGATATTTAGACAGTATCTCCAGCAGCAGGAATTAGTTGGCTCAGGGGACTCTTGATTGGATACAAGTCCAGATACAGAACCATGATGCCAGGGTATTAAAAATGCAGCACTTTCAATTGCAGACAAGTGAATGCTTCAGAGTCATTAGTATGGTATTAGCAGGGGGTGATTATTTAGAAAATCTGTATACATACTAGTATCAAACTGTTTGATGCTGATATTCTGTATCTTGAACCACTACAAACTCTGCTTTTGAGTGTCTGTCTTCAGTATCTCCTAAAATTCCTGGGGAAAATTATGAACGTTTGTAAAATCCTGATTATCTCCTAATTAGACTGCATTCCCCTGAGATACCACTGAGAGTAAAGTACCTTTCCAGAGAGGAAGTCCCTAAAGAGATGAATCAACCAGAGAGCCTGACCATCAGCTGGGAATGACTAGGGAGTGTTCCAATGTGGAAACCAGCAGCCACAGAACAGAAAAACTCTCACTTCACAATGAGAGATGGTGAAAGGGAGAACACCCACAGGAGAGAACACACAGACTGGAGGTGAAAGTAATAGGGATTTTCAAAGAAGCCTTTTGCATAATCCCACAGAAAGGTCCAGAATGGTAAGGAAACAGAAACTCCCACCAGTTTTCTTTTGATTTTGGCTCAATCCAGGCTTTTTTTTTGGAGGGGGAGAATTATTGTTGTTACACTTCATGTAATTTGGTATCCCTAGGAGAAGAAAAGATATGAATTTGGAGCATCCCTGAGTGTGGGGTTCTAGGAGAGCACTTGCTGGAGTGCAAGCCCACTTTTTCCTGAAGGCTAACTAGCCTAAAAACCCTCTGTTACAAATCACCTCTGACCTTAAAGTTTTATTTCTGGCACTGAGATGCTTTTCATTAAATCTCCTCTGCTCTCACAAGAGACTGGTGAACTGAGGAATACCTTTTCAGGGCTTTGGATTGCACAGAGGTTTCTCTCCTGTTTGGAGCCATCTGTTTTCTCACATCAGGTTGGTACTTAACAATGCTGAGACTTTCCCCTTTTGCCAACATGGATAAAGAACTATAGCTGGGCAGAGGCCCCCTGAAGGACAGCAGGCTGTAAGGAATTATTATGGCAGTACCTATGGCTGCCAGGATTTTTACAGCATGGTGGTGTACTGTACTGGCAGATGTCATCAACTGAATGGATAAGCCATAGGCTGGCAAAGCACAAAATCAGCTTTTAACAAAAGTAGTCTTTTCTGAAAATGCAAACTTTCCTATTCATCTCAACAAATTGGACTAGTTCATTCAAAGCCAAGACACAATCTGGGAGCCGTAAAAACAGGAAATCTAGTTTTTCCTCTTCAATCTATAAATAAAACAGTAGATGCTGAAGAATGACACATGCTAATCCCACATCTCTGGAGGAGCTGGCAATGGGGAAAAAAAACTATTGAAGAATTCTTTTTCCTAGATGTGTCATTTTGATTTTTGAATGGTTAATGTTTTAACTGATAGGTATACCAAGGAAAAAAACTTTCAATGGCTTTCAACTTCAAAAAATGGAAGATTCTGATCTAGTTGGGGATGTCCCAGCCCACTGCAGGGGGATTGGACTAGATGACCTCCAGAGGTCCCTTCCAACCCAAACCATTCTATGATTCTATGATTTGTTTTCTTCCAGATACAAGCTAACACATAATGAAAAAATAAATAACTAATCATCTGTCAATTGGACTCTATTTCCTAACACATAAAGTAAGAGTCTGAACATTAAGTTTATAGAATAACGTATATATGTAAGAATAGCCTTCTGCTTACTGAATGTACTACTACAGCTGCATGTAGTAACCAACCAGCATGTTTTAATGCTACCAATAAGAGCAAATGAACATTCCTTTGCAAATAAGAAAGTGCAAGTGTAGGAGATCAGAATTGATTGCAGTTTATAAGGTTTTCTTCTCTTCAGCTTAAATAATTCTGAATTTCAACCACTGGAGTAAGATGGATCCACGCAGAGGTACACTCTGAATCCTTGGTTCAAAGGCAATCCACACAACAGTGAATAGATGCCATTGCCTTACTTGAAAACATCTGTAAGCATTGGTTATCTCAGCACTCTTTGTTGTAGATAGGTTTTGTAACAGAAGAGGCTACCCCAACTGAATGCCAAGGAATGAATTTCTCCTTTCCTTGTCTCCTTACTCTCCAGTCTGTCTTCCCCTTTCTCCTCCCACCCATCACTCATAGAACCTTAACTGATGTTGTCAGCCCGGTATTTATGGCATTTCTGTGGCTATTGGGAAATTAAAAAGAAAACCAACCTAGGCAATTTATCCTGACAGGAAAGAAAAATCATTTTATAGTGCTCTCTGGGAATAACACCAAAATCAAGCAAGTCGTACCAGCAGAGAGGCTCACTGGATTTTCCTTGGTGGCCTGCAGCTCAGTCAGGATGGCAGGCAGGTTGGATTATGAAGATCTAGTTCACTAGTACAGATGAGTGCTTCTCCCTGGGATTAATTAATGATAGCTCTGATACAGGCTGCCTAAGATATGTAGGGCAGGGAGAGATAGATAATGTGGATCTACAGACTCTGGAAGATAACTGGGAAGAGGGGGACAGAATTCTTGCAGTGCCACCCACAGCGCTTCACATTTTCCCTCCAGAAATTAATACTGTGCTTTAAAATACTGAAGTATTCAATACTTCAAATACTTCAAAACATTAATCCATCTGGGAGGCAACTTTGCCTAGTGGTGCTCTCACTGACATAAGTCACCACACACAAGTCCATTCCTGTCTTGTCACCCTGGACATACCACTGACTTCTCCATGCTCCCTTCCCTACACTTAAGAGGGTATACAGCTTCCTTTGAAACATACTGAACTTCAGAATAAATTTTATCTTACAAGTGTCTTTGATTTAAAGTATTAAGCCTTAGAACCTGTTTTGGAAAAAGTATCTGTTTAACAAATAATAATAAAAAAGACTCAATGATTCTCCCACTTTACTTATATGTGTCTTTAATTTTTTTTTTTCTCACTCTCTTCTCACATAAGACTCCTCCTCTAAGGCAAAAATAATAGGACAAAACTGAGATACACTTTAAAACATCTCTTCTATTGAAAAGGACAGAGGATATGCCTGGAAATATACTAAACATGCATACACATGCTCCTGGGCACATCAGTGCTGGTTAAAATCACCTGCAATAGACAAAGATGCTCTGTCACTTCACTGTGGGGTAGAAAGGACGATAACATTGGCTGTTCTCTTTGTCAGCTGAATAATTAATACTGAGTTTATTGAGGGCGATTTTAAGTGAAAAAAAACCACCATAATGGCATTTTAGCACAAAAAGACTATGTTAAGGACATAGTAAACGGTATCACCACAGCCTTCAGGGCTTATTCTGGACAAAGTCCATGCCTGGTGAAGAGATTCTTCACTCGCGGGTGCCTGGCAGCAGAACACCAGCAGCTTTCTCTGCTATTTATGACATCTTTAGAACATTAAGCTGACTTCTCCTGGCTGGGGCTCTACGCCCCACGCTCTTCCCGCGTCGCTGTGGAAGGTGACTCGAAACGGTACAGAAAAATCCGAACATCCCTCCCTTTACAGCAGATGTTCCACGGGTGGGGCCGAGGTGGGTTTGCTGCGAGGCTCCAGCAGACAGAGGCGACCTCGAGGCACCAGGACGCTACCTAAGGAACCGATCCCTCCCAGGGGCTGAACGTGCCGCTAGCGGTCCCTCCACCGTGGAGACCGACNGGGTGGCCATCGTCACCGGCGGCGGCACCGGCATCGGCAAGGCCATTGCCGCCGACTTGCTGGCCCTAGGTGGGCGCGGGGGGTGGGGTGGGCTCCGCAGAGAGTCCCGGTGGGGTAGGGTGAGTGTTGGGGGAGCAGGGCTCGGCGTGAGGTGAGGAATGGAGTTTGAGGGGGCGGCTCAGGGAGTGCTTGGGGGGTNCCCCCTTACCTGCCGCCCGCCGGCTCCGCCCTAGGGGGCCGTATGATGCTGTGCTGTAGGACGCTGGAGCTACCCAGCTCTCCGGATGCCCGGGCACCCCCGGTACCGCTCCTCCGCCGCCTGCTCTCCGTCCCTGGCGCGGGCGGAGCCGCGCGTCACGTGGCGGGGTGGTGGGGGGCGGGGTG
>VWZO01005237.1:0-26865 GCA_013396975.1 Bucco capensis | reverse complement strand
GTCTTGGTGATTCTGTGATTCTGTGATGATGTTTCTGAGGTTACCCATAAATGCCAGAAATATTAGAAGTGTAGTGGTCATGTCTGTTCTGTTGTCTGCATCAGAAAAGTTAAAAGATGTGACACATAGGCAGCATATTCATGTCTCAGATCTCAGTATTGATGGCATAATTTATCAGCTATTCAACACCTAGTTTAAGTTCTACAATAACCTCTCCCTCGTTTCTTTCCTCCCTCATGTAATATTAATAAAGCTTTTCCTTATGTTTCTGACCTTCCATACACTTCTAGCCTTCAAAGGCAGCTCCAAGGCCAGAACAGATGCATGGGAGTTTCCCGACTTGTGAATTTTTGAAAGGTCAGCTGTGGGAAACACCAAAATCCCTTCAAGAACTTGAGATATTTGCAGGTATGCACAATATACTTCAGGTACAGTGAAGCAAAAAACCCCACCACAATATACCTCAGGTACAGTGAAACAAAAAAAACCCAACAGACAGTATTGTTTGGCTTTTTGATGGCAGCTGTATCTATCTATAAGTAAGATACCTGCTTTGCTGTCGGTCTGACAATGTTCCCACCACTAGGTTTCCATGAATATAGAAATAAACTCTTCCTTTACTCCAGGGTCTGCTCAGATTACTGCTTCAGTACTGTCTGAAGTATCCTGACAGTTCCACCTTTGCCTAAACCAACTGCATGCTCCTTTATTTGCACTTCTTGCTCATAGTACAAAGATAATTGTTCCACAACAAATCTGTCTTATTCTAGCTGACAATGGCCTAAATTTTCTCAGCTTCATGAGAGAGAAGCATGTCCCAGTAAAGTACCTGGACCATATGACTTTTCCCATTTGCAGAGACCATTGCTATCCCTGTAGATAAAGGATGTTGGATCATGGCTGATGGTATCTTTAACAGGCTATTTGTTCTTTTCCATTGTTTAGCATTAAAGTGCCAGTTTCCCACCATGGATCTACGTTTGGGAAGTTACTAGTTTGTTTTATCACTAGCCACCAAGTTTGGTAAAATAGAAACAAAACAGGAGACGAAAGAGAAAAAAATATTGATCAGATTATTGATCAGATTGTTCTTGTTTCTCATGTTTACCTTCGAAATTCAAAACAGCTCAGTTCAGCCTTAAACAACCTTTTTGGTTTGTTGGTTGGGTTGTTTTTACCACTACGTTAGCAACTGAAGTTAAAACACAGTGAGGCAGTGCCTATGCTCAGGAATAGACCTGCCAGTTCCACTAGGTATAAAACATCCACAGGTTTAAAGTACTGTGAAGGAGCACAGACAAGGAAATGGCAGGGGAACAAATCTGTTTTGTTTTGTGTAATGCAGCTTCCAAATAAATTTTCCTTTGGTAGCACTGTTCCTGGGATAGCACCTGCCTCAGCAGTTCCTATTTTTGCAAGTCTAAAAAGCACAGCTATTGAGAGTTGCGCTGTGACAGAGGCATCCTTAATAGGCGCTGTGCATCACCAGCAGGAACACTAGTGTCCAGTCCTTGGGGAATCCCTGATCTAGCTTAACATACTCAGAGACAGTTTCTTGAGATACTTGCATGTTGTTTGCTTACTTTTCTATGTTTCTGATGTCAAAAGAGCCTCCGAGAAAGCAGGTCTGTTGTGGAATATTAGAAAAACTAGTTTTCTGGTCTTGGGCAGGGAACTCACCTTGTCCCTTTGTATCACGTACATTGTGCGAAGGACAGAAAATGTTACACTACTGTTAATGAGTTTTGCCTTCAGTTGTACTGAGTAATGTTGGAGGTCCTGTCCCTGCTGTCCATGTGCAGTCACTGAGGCAGGGAGGACTGCAGAGTCACGGGCTATTAATGGTCAAGGCTTTGTGCCCATCCTCTTTGGATTACTTCTATCACAGTCGTCTGCTCCTTTCCCATCAATATCAGCTGACCTTATGCAACTGAGACAGCCCTTACATTATTTTAGGTTTTAAATTATAGTAATAAAATTTTGAAGTACTCTTCTGGTTCATGGAACATGATTACTACTTGTTCTCAAGGGCAAAGAGTCCCAACACAGCAGCCATTCTGCAGCACTGGTAGTCCCTGCCTGCTGTCAAAGCTGTATCACCACGTGGCTGCTGGTGGAGTCACTGTGGATGGGTCTTTAGTAGAGTTAGTGTCTTCTACTCTTCTGTTCTGAGGCTTAGGATGTAAACAACAATTCCATTATATAAAACAGATTGCATTCATTTTTTACTCTATTTACCTGTGTGTGGACATCATGATCTATTAAAAAATGTAGTGTCATGTTAAAATTTTCTTTTGAAGAGTCTGGGAGCTAGAACTTGTCCTCCTGTGTGTTATCATCAGTAACTTTAGGGTAATTCAAGTATTTTCAGTATCATAGAATAATGGAATGGCTGGGGTTGAAATGGACCTTAAAGGTCATTTAGTTCCAACACCCCCGCTATGGACAGGGATGCCACCCACTAGACCAGGTTGCCCAGGGGCCCAGCCAGCCAGTCCATGGACACTTCCAGGTCTAGGGCATCTGCAACTTTTCCAGATAACCTTTTCCAGTGCTTTACCACCCCCTAGGTAAAAAATTTCTTGCTAACATGTAATCTAACTCTTCTCTCATTCAATTTAAAAAAACATTCCCCTTTGTCCTATCATTATCTGCCCACGTAAAAAGTCTCTCTCCCTCTTTTGTATAAACTCCCTTTAAGTAGGCCACAATAAGGTCTGCCTGAAGCCTTCTCTTCTCCAGGCTGAACAACCCCAGCTCTCTCGTTCTGTCTTCACAGAGGAGATGCTCCAACCCTCTGATCATCTTCATGGCCTTCCTCTACACCCATTTTAAAAGGTCCATGTCTTTCTTGTGCTGAGGGCTGGACGCAGTACTCAGGTGGGGCCTCATGAGGAGAGAGTAGAGGGACAGAATCACTTCCCTCCACCTGCTGGCCACACCTCTTCTGACACAGCCCAGGATATGGTTCTGGACTGCAAGGGCACATTGCTGGCTCATATCCAGAGTTTTGTCCACTAGAACCCCAAAGTCCTTCTCCACATGGCTGCTCTTAATGAGTTCTTCTCCCAGCCTGTACTTGTGCCTGAGATTGTCTTGACTATGGTGCAGGACCTTGCACTTGAACTTGTCGAACCTCATTTGGTTCATGTAGGCCTAATTCTCAGGCTTGTCCAGTTCCCCCTGAATGGTGTCTCATCCTTTTGTTGTGCCAATTGCACCACTCAGCTTTGTGTCATCTGCAAACTTGCTGAGGGTGCACTCAATCCCACTGTCTGTCATTGACATACTGAAGAGCACGGGTCCCAAGACCACTTGTCACTGGTCTCCACTTGTACATAGAGCCATTGACTACAGCTCTCCAGGTGTGTCCATCCAACCAGTTTCTTATCCACCAAATAGTCCATCCTTCAAAACCATATCTCTTCAATTTGGAAATAAGGATGTCATGTGGGACCATGTCAAGGCTTTACAGAAGTCTAAGTAGATTATATTGGTTGGTCTTTCCTTGTCAGCTGTTGCAGTCGCTCCATCATAGAAGGCCATTAGTACTCCAGGTTTTATATGTTCGTGCCATACATTTTACACCTGCAGCAGTGTAGAGGCTGTGTTTCTGCTGCTTCCATAAACTGAACATGATTTTCTGTATGAATCTTACAAGCCTGTTCATCTTGGCAGATTGATGTGTTATCATCCCTCCTTATAAGCTCTTATTATATTGCACCTAAAGGACATCATGTCTCCTTAAAAGGCATTAACTTGGGACTATATAACCTCTTAAGAGCTTTCTAGAGGAAAAATTAATTTTTTCCTTCAAGTGATACATTTGCAAATAAAAGGAATGGAAGGCAATACTAATGCCTTCTTTCTGTACATCTAGTCCAATAAGCTCTCTAGGGAAAGATCATAATACCTTCATCAACAAGAGACTGGATGGGTAAAAAAAGTTCAAATTAGTTGGTGATTTTAACATTTAGTCTATTCATACCCTTTCTGAGTCTCAGGGAGTGTGACTCCACCATGTGTCCCTGTTTAGGAAGAATTGCTGTGGACTGATGAGTCACAAGGGAGATAATTATATAGGTGATGCCAGGCACTTTGACCACAAAAATCTCTCTAACCCTGATGTCCTATTTATGAACTGTCCTGACTTCATAGGGCAGCAGAGAGGATCTTTCCTTGCTGAGAAAAATCATAGAATCATAGAATGATTTGGGTTAGACGGGGCCTCTGGAGGTCATCTAGTTCAACCCCCCTGCAGTGGGGAGGGACATCCCCAACTAGATCAGGTTGCTCAGAGCCCTGGCAAGCCTCACCNATTGATAGTGGGGATTGTTCCGACCCAGGTGTAGGACCCTGCACTTGGTCTTGTTGAAACTCATGAGGTTCACGTGGGCCCTCCTCTCCAGCTTGTCCAGGTCCTTCTGGATGACATCCCACCCCTCCAACTTATCAACAGCACCCCATAGCTTGGTGTCATCTGCAAACTTGCTGATAGTGCACTCAACGCTGCTGTCGATATCGTTTATAAAAATATTAAACAGAACAGGCCCCGGTATGGAGCCCTGAGGGACACCACTTGTCACTGATGAAACTTTCCCACTTGTATCCATCACCCAACTATCACACAATGACAAAATTTACATGGAATAGAATGAAATCTAATATTAACATGTGTGTGATTCCTTCCTTTCCACCAGTGGTTGATTAATGCTGGCAGTAGCCTGTGAAACAAGAATGCAAATCTGCATTCTCTTAGACACAGAGCAACAAGAAAATAAGAAATAAGCTTGCTACACAAGTCAAACTGGAGCTACAATTTGGTGTTCAGTTCCTTAGGCAAAAATCATGTGTTACTTCTGAAGATACAGGCCAATACTCTTTTAGTGTTAGTAGTGTTTCCTATTCCAACAACATGGCAACAAATTCAAAATTGTCAATTGCCTCTAAGAAAGATTGCTGTTATGACTCGACCACCAGATTTGTGATGATCAGAAGATTAACTGGGAATGACCAGTATGAGGTAAATGACATTCTGAAAAACAAATTAGAATGGAGAGGTCATAACACACAGTCAGATGCAGTTGAAATTTTGATACTCATGTTTTAAATTAGTACCAGCTCCATCTTCTAAATCCAAGTAACTTCACGCATTTCAGAGCTAGCCATTTATCAAGGGCACTGTGTACACAGTGCTTCACTTTTCTTCTCCCTAGTATTTTTCTAAAAGTGAATCTTACATTTTTGCAACAACATAAGTGCTCTGGTGGCAATAAAAAGACCATTACTCTTTTCATATAAAACATTGTGGTCCCCTTAGAATGATTGCATACTGAAATTCTCTACATGCATTTTAAAATTCTCCTGTGTTTTTCTATTTTCCTGTCTGTTACAAGATTCTGTAAAAAATTTGTAAATGGATCTGAATCACATCTGTGACCTAGTGACTGCACATTGCAGCAAGAAGGGCCAAGATAAAAGGGATGAGTTAAAACATATATACCTGGGAGAAGTTGAGAATTCTTTTGTGATTCCTCTAGCATCTGCAGAAATTCCTCAGTTAAAGCAATAAGGCTGATCGTAGCTTGGAACAGTTGTAGAGCTGCATTTTGTCACTGAATCAAAGTCTTAGTCACAGATGAGATGGCGTAAAAACCAGGAACTGTTCATGAACTCCTGTTGGTAGATTTTTGTTACAATATTGAATTACATATCAGAACCCTGTGAGAATTGTGCACAACTGATGTGTGCCATACTTCCGTTATCACTCCTCATAAATGTGATTAGCTCCTAAAATTAATTCAGAAAGCTACAATGTGGCTGGCAATTGTGTGGACATGGAAGGCTCTTCAGCCAGACCCCTCCCTCTGGCTCTGAGTCACAACCAAGGAGAAGAGCCTGCCACCAGTGCTAGAAGCTGGCTAAGTGGCATTGATCTTTGTACAGATAAAACTTACATCTTGATCATCAAATGTAGCCATGTTGGCAAAGGGAGGTAAGCAATCCAGTGTTTTAAAGCTAATTAATGATCAATTTGTTGTGTGGATATGGAAGAGACTGATCATTGAGCTTCCATTGATCTTCAGAACATTTGAGAACAGCTAATAAGTACTATAGGAGATGCACTTGATAATGACACTGAAATTTGTAGAGCAGCAAAACAAAACATGCAAGGGTGTCTGCATATTCTTGTTGCTGTAAATTGTAAATGTAGTCTTTCATAATGTAATGGAAAAGAACACCCAGAAGCACAAATAAGCTTGTTTCAATTTAAAATGTTTATTCTATTTATACTCCTTGGAGGGGAAAAAAATCTGTAAGTCATGGGTAACACAGTTTCAGTTTTTGACAAGGGTTGGTAGCTGTGGTACAGATTGTGTGTTCTATCCTGGACAGCAGATTTCTCTAGTGTTGGTAATTTGTCTATGATGATAGCCATGTGGCTATTCATTCCATGCTGTATTAAAATATAATTCTTCAATATATTTTATTATGAGGTTCCCAAATCTTGATACCAGTATAAAATTTCTATTTTTATTTAGGAACTGTAGGTCATTCCAACAGAGAGGTACATAATAGGAGGAAGAGCTAATGGGATAGTAACCTTTCAGCATCTTGAAGGTGTTCTTAAAGCCCTGTGAGTGATTCTCTCTCCAGCACTCTATTCAACAAAATGAAAAGATTAATAATAACAAGTGCTTGGTTGGTTTTTTTTCAACCTCACTCTAGAGGTTGCTCCTTAGGAACTGCCACCAGCTTTTAAATCAGTGTTAATGTCCAGTTTCATGGAAAGATTAAACAGCTTTGTAATATACAGAAGCAGAATAATTTCACATCACAGAGACTTCAGTCTAATTTAGTAGCTTGATATTGCTATAAACTGAAACAACTGGTTTCTTCATCTGTCATATTTTATTAACTAGTGTTATTTTGGGTATTTCTACAACCTCTGTACGTGTTCAGTACCTCTGTCATCTTCTTAGCTCTTAGCCTCAGCAACACTCAAAGACAACACAAGACTAAAACGTAGTTACACAGGTGATGAAAGATATGGCAGTGTAGCCAGGTGTTGGCAGTTTCTGCTTCTACTCTGTCAGGAGAGGAAGAAAACAGGAATTCTCAATTTTCTGAATAATTGCCTCAGTCATAGTAAATTTGAAACATATTGTTCTAGGGTTTGTTACAAAGTCCACAGTACTTTACCTGATGAAGAGATATATAATTACACTGCTTCACAGCAGTTTTACTGGCACACTAGTGCAGGGTTTGAAAGACCTCAGCTGGAATTTTATTATAGAGAAATCTATGGGTATTTCAAATCTCAGGGACCATTTGGGAGTGGCAGGCAGGTCTGGTTTGTGGCTATGAATTTGTCTGAATGGTTTATGTGCCTCCTCCCCGCNGGGAGGTCTGGAGACACACTATTTTTAATGCCGCGGATGTTTTTGAAAGGGCACGCAGGATCACTCTTGAGGGGAAAAGACAATGTAGAAAGAATCGTGCCTTGCAGGTTCTACCTCCTGGGGAGTCCTTCTGCTGTGCCTTTTGCAGCCGCTCTTGCTTGTCCTGCATTGGCCTTTCCAGCCATCAGCGCGCTTGTAAAAAGCGCTGATGAAAAGCATGGATGGAGCCCTCCCTGGATCTTCGTTCGCGAAGCCTAGCCATGATGATTATTATGTGCCTCCAATAACTGCAGAGGGTTTTTATTAGCTACCTGGTTTCTTTTACCTGAAACATTATGCATTATTTGTATTCCTGAAGGTCTGAGTAACTATTTTTGAAAACTCAAAGGGAAAACCTTAACTTTCTTCTGCTAAAATAATGTGGGGAGAGAGGTAGATGTATTAACAGATTTTAACACCCACTGGTATGTTTTCTGATCCGCTGCCTGAAGTCTTGTGTGTCACACCCACAGAATTGCATTCCCTGCTTCAGTGGCTATAGGTGAATTAGAAATTTCTCATAGCAAAGTTTAAGGAATTAATCTAAAATACTGCAGTTTTTAAATGCCCAGGGATAGCTGAGAATTCATAATGCCTGTTTAAATTCTGTACAGTATACTACATTTAGAGTTTTTCTGCTCAAGCCTGTTTAAACAATTTAAAACCTAGAAGTTTATGGAAAAAGAACAAATAAAATAGTTATGAAAGTTTAGTGGTAATCCACAGTAGATACTTAATTACAGTGGGTTTTGTGATGTTATCTTTACTTACAGCACTGCAGGTTTTCCATTTTGAGTAGCCTGTGTGCCATCTTAGTTTGAGAAATGTTTTCTTATGAAATTAGTGATAGTTGTGTGCTTTATTTAATGCAACCTCCTTTAACTCTTTGTTATGTCCGAAGAAATTATAAGACTATGACATTATTTCAAAGAAAATTTAATTTTCAGTTGGTTTGAGAAGAAGGCCAGTAGTTACCACCTATAATACATATGTAATTGAGCATTAGTTGCTCACTAATAACAGTAGGATATATCTGGAGAGACATTATTTTTATATATTGTGTTTTCCTATGCATAACAAGCTGACATGAAAAAAAGGAGCTTAGTGGTGTGAAGCACCCCACGTGACCTTCTAGTGAATTCTACTTCAATCTCTAAGTGGAAACAATCTTAAATGCAGTTTTGTTTCAGAGTACACCAGTTTTTTAAAGAAAACAACAAAACCCAAAACCAAACGCATGCCTGTCATCCTCTAAAAGAGCATATTCATACTTATCCTGTAACGTCTGCCAAACTGATTTCCATATTTTTATATCTGCTAGCAAAGCAGCATCGACATGATGCTGGAAGCACAAGCTGGATTCTAGTACAGCTCTGTTAGTAGCAGGATCATTGTCTAGTTTACAAAGGCAGGGACAATGTTTTCCTTTAATTATACCTCTGTAACCCCAATGACTGTAGCAGTTTGCAAAGGGATTTCATTTGGAGCCAGAAGAATGGCTGTCCCAAGAACTTTGTGTCAATTGTAGAATCTTTGTGACTGAGTACTACAGAGAAATAACCTTGCATGATTTTTAGGCTCTTGGCTGAGCCAGTAATACTGTGAAGCAAAAAAAAAAAATCTTAAACCAAGCTTTATGAAGGACTCTATCCCATGAAAAATTATTGTCTGTCTAAGCAACAGTCAGTACAACAAGTCAGTACAACAAGTTCTAGAATAAAATTCCGTGTTTTCTAGTTTTTATGAACTTTTCATTAAAAGATATGGAACTGCGGCAATATCAGTTTGCTCTCTTTTAAAACGTGATGTAAAGTCTCCTCAGTTAATATATCAGGTGCAAGATTTCAATACTAACAGCCTTTGAAACCAGTTCTATTGTCCACAAAAGCCATAGTTTATTACTATCTGTTCTTGAGTTCTTACTACCGTAATTTCCACAGCTGAACCCACAACAATGCAGAAGTCTTCCTTTCTACTGTTTTTTCCCAGTTCCCAAGGTGAGAAATAAAAATGATGGCCCAGATTATGCATCCATTCTGTTGTTTGTGACTCAAACAATATCTTTAATGCTGATAACCTCCTATAATAGCTGTGGAGTTGGTTTATTCTGTGCACTGGTCTGAATTCCCTTGCCATATGAGTAGTTCTTTTGTTTGCTGTACAAATAGTTGCTTATTTGCTGTACAAGTTAGTCTTTAGATCATGATTTCTGCATGTGTATGTAGTTCTGTACTCAGTCTGATGATATGCTATTCCATTGAAGACACTAGAATAATCAAATAGATGATGAAATAAAATAACCTTCATTCTCCCCTCCCAGTACTGTTTGCATTTTGAATAACAATTAACAGAACTAGTAAGGCATTATATGAATGCTCAAGGCAGAAGTTGTTACTGCTGTTAATATGCCTTCTGAAAGAGACATCAGCATGTGGTTAAAGTATGCTTGCTAAGAACCTTTCTGAGCTCAAAGATCAAGAAGTTACATTTGTGTCTCAAAGATAATTCATTTTTCTTCCTTAGTTTTTTTAAACTTTTTTTTCTCCTACAAAATCATGTTTCTCTGAGGCTATGTATCTTCATGGTATTTTGCTTTCCTATACAAGGGAATCTGACTAGTCTTTTATAATTTGAGTTAATAAGCATAAAAATATAGATTGATCTCAAATGCATATAAAAGAGATTGCAGTGAATTATTAACTAATGTAGTTATAGACAAGTTTTACAGTCACAATGCTCATTTTACCCTGGTTACTTAATTGTATATATACAGATACATCTGTCAATCTTTTAAACAAAAAATACTTCACAAGCAGTTTGATATAATATTGTTGCCAAAAGTGAAATTGACCTCAAACACTGAGTAACACCTGCCTCAGCACTTCCCCCACCTTCATTAATGAAGATGAGTCCTCTAGGAATAAGCCTTACTTGTCTGTATATGCCTTTGGGTTATCAGGGGTAACAGCCCTGAGCAGTCCCTTCCCATGACTTTTAGTTTTAAAGCTAAAATGTTACAGATCTGAAGAAAGTGAAGCTATTATTTAAAATGAATATGGAAATATATTGTAACACACTTTCATAAAAGAAGTGTAGTTGATCATGAACATCAGAGAATCAGAAAACTGCAACTACCTTTTTCGTAGAAAAATCCAGGGAAATCATATTTTTGCAGAGAAGCAGAAGCAAAAATATTGGTCTGCTTAAGACATTTTTCAGAAGTCCAATTGGCAACTAGGTGTTTAGAAATATCTTGAATAAGGAAAAATTTCCTTCATAGAAGTAAGACACAATAGATAATTGCCTCTACAAAAATAACAAATTTCTTCTTAGTGTTTTGTTTATGTGGTTCTTTTTGCAGGTGTTGCCGCTTTGGATTCCAGTGTTTCTGGGAAGATTGGTTTGCGAGCAGTTGTGTATTATTTCTCCACTACAGTCATTGCTGTCATACTAGGTACTCTGTGATACTGTAACTTCTAAAATCCTCAGCTTTGCCTAAATACAAGTATGCATAGTTGTGACATTACTAATTTCCCAAGACAGGATGGAAAGAAGAGGCAGGAATCATACCAAATACCTTGACATACTTGTAGTCAGATACAGTTAGAAGTTAGTCCTTCTGTTCAGGTTGGGCTGTATTCATATCCAGTATGAAGCCACAGGCAGTTTCACCATGCATTTTAGCTCAGGGAAGATTAGAAACTGTCTGCTTAAGTAAACAGTGACCAGCAGTGGGAAATCTGAATGAACATCAGTGACCAGCCTTAACTACGAAGTGAGTTTCCTCAATATCAAAATCAGAGATTTTCACTGATTCTCAGTTCTGAGAATGTAGAATGTGTCTCACGTTCTAAAAAGAAACATGTATTTATTTGAAGGACAAAGTGTACTTCACATGTGGCCTAGTTGTAAAGAAAAGCAGTTACTTATCAGTAGGAAAAGCATCACATACAGACATATAAGGCTGGATTAATTTCTAGGGGTTGCAAAATTGAGAATAATATATCACTGCAGCTACACTATTTAGGCTATCTCATCTGTCTGGGAATTTTCTGTGTATATATGGTGAGGAAAATAAAGACTAATATTAATTAATGTCTGTTTAACTTTGAAATTGTCCCTGCCCTAAGCGGGGGGGTTAAACCAGAAAAATCTCCAGAGGTCCCTGCTTATTCTAAGTTATTCTGTGATACTGTGATATGGTTTGGACAGAGTTACACAGATTCAGTTCTGCTTTTATTCACAGGAAGCTTTATTCCTGGTTGGCTGAAGGGTTATCACAGAATCACAGAATGGTCTGGGTTGGAAGGGACCTCTGGAGGTCATCTAGTCCAACCCCCCTGCAGTGGACAGGGACATCCCCAACTAGATCACGTTGCCCAGAGCCCTGTCAAGCCTCACCTTGAATGCCTCCAGGGATGGGGCCTCAACCACCTCCCTGGGCAACCTGTTCCAGTGTTCCACCACCCTTGTGGTGAGGAACTTCTTCCTAATATCCAGTTTAAATCTACTCCTCTCCGATTTAAAACCATTGCCACTTGTCCTTTCACTCCAGGCCTTTTCAAATGCTTCTTTTTCCCTACACTGAGATTTAGTAATTTCATTGCCGTTAGGTTTGTTTGGATTTGGTGAAGAAGAAAAAAATTTAAAATACACATTTGGAAAGGCCTCATATTCCATATAATAGTAAAAATGCCTAAAATGAAGCCACTGAAGTAAATGGAAAATTTATCATTGATTTTAGTACTCATAAGGTCAAAGCTAGTATTTTTTGCGCATTGTTTTTCACTTCAGTCTGTTGCTGAAGGCCTTGTCTTACATAACTTTGTTGCTAACTAACTTTACCAAAACATCCTGTTCTACTTTGGGGTCACAGCACAACACACTTGCATTCATATCTGAAAGCTGATTAGTAACAAGAGGAGCTGCATAAGGGAAAAAGTTCAAAATATCATCATGTAAAAGCTGCAGAACACTTCAGCTGAACCATAGCTGAAGTAATTTACCCTCTTGGTGTGCAGTAGGGAGTTAGTACTGTACATGCAAAAACCAAAGATGGAGTGCCCGAGTCCGGTAGCAAGGCTGCAAGTAGCTCCTGTGTTGGGGGAACCTACACATTTAAGAGCACCACCTGTAGACTTTTTTTCTTTTCTTTTCATTTTGTGAAGAGCCCTGCATGAGCATCCAGGGAAGCATTTGGTGAGTTTAGCTCACAACGAATTTAGCTATACAGGATACACTAAGGCAAGATGCACCAATGCCTCTGCTTGCACTGAGTTCTTCTTCTGGTTGTCCTTCTGCAGGGATTGTCTTAGTAGTGACCATTAAACCTGGAGTGCCTCAAACAGCAAATGAGATTGACAGAGTGGGCAATACCCCAGAAGTCAGTACTGTTGATGCCATGTTGGATCTGATCAGGTGAGGTTTTCTTTTTTAATTTCCTTGTTGCGGAAGTCCAAAGACATACAAACAAAGTTGTGATGTGTTATGCAGTAAAATGCTTTCTAGTGTTGTTTGGATGAATAAGGAGAGAGTAACTAGTATTCCAAAAGGTTAGACATTTTATGTTATATGCACAACAGTTTGTTAAAAAAAATTCTCTTTACACCATGGACTTTGGTTAATAAATCAATGACACCAAAAATACCCTCCTTCACAGGAATTGATATGTAATTATGAAAAAGATTAAATAGACAATGGTCATAGACATCTATGACATAGACAGTGGGATTAAGTGTACCCTCAGCAGGTTTGCAAATAACACCAAGATGAGTGGTGCAGTTGACATGGCAGAGGGACAGAATGCCATCCAGAGGGACCTGGACCTGTGTCAGGGTAATCTCCAGTATCAATAGAGACTGGGGCAAGAGCTCTTCTTCTGGTTCCTGTTGAGGACTTAGGGGGTACTGATGGATGAAAAGCAGGACATGAGCTAGCAGTATGCACTCACAGCCCAAAGGCTTAATTGTATCCTAGGCTGCATCGATGGAAATGTGGCTAGCACATCAAGGGAGGTGATTCTCTCCCTCTACTCCACTTTGGTGAGGGTCCGCATGGAGTACTGTGTCCTGCTCTGGAGTCCTCAGCACAAGAAAGATATGAATCTGTTGGAGATGGTCCAGGGGAGGGCCACAGAAATAATCAGAGAGATGAAATACCTTTCCTATGAGGAAAGGCTGAGACAGTTGTGGCTGTTCAGCAACAGGGAGAGAAGGCTCTGGGAAGAGCGTATTGCAGCCTTTCAGTAGTTTAAGGGCACCTACAAGAAAGACAGGAACAATCTTTTTAGCAGGGTCTGTTGCAACAGGACAAGGGGTAATGGTTTTAAACTATGGAAGGGTAGATTTAGACTAAATATAACAAAGAAATGTTTTACAATGAGGATTGTGAAACACTGGAACAGGTTGCCCATAGAGGTGATAGATGCCCTATTCCTGGAGACATTCAAGGTCAAGACTCTGAGCAACCTCATTTCCAACCCAAAACATTTCATGTGTCTATGAAAATATCCAGAACAGATTGAATGATTGGCAGGTTCCTGACTAGCAGATTCTGTCATCCAGCATAGATAACCACTTGAAATTGCAGTGTTGATTTCCCTCTTCAAGGCAGAATACTGATTAACAGATTTATTGTGCAAAGGTTTCCTAGGATTGCATAGTCAACAAGTTTGGTGCATCACTCCTGTCTAGGCAACCTGATTCTTCCTCTCTTTATGCGGGAAGGGGGATGGGGAGATGAGGCTGGTTCTGCCTCTATTTGACAAATACTACAAAATTGGTGTGTCCTGTGTTTCTCATGCAAATGATGGAGATGATGCAGCAGGGGAAAAAAACCCCACTGGGTTTAGTAGCTTACCAATAGAAATGTCAAGTACTAAAATAAGCCTGAAAATTCAACAGTAGGGAAGCAATCAGCTGATAGTTGGGAGTCCTGAATCTTGAATTTCCTTGGACTTTATATCTGATGATGCTAACTACACTTCTTTCTAGTTAAAAGAAAAAAACTCGATCTGTTTTGCAAGCAGCAGGTTTTTACATTTTGTTTATATAAACAACTTGTTCTTAGTATGCTATAATGCTGAAATGCCTTTACTTTTTCAATAGGAATATGTTCCCAGAAAACCTTGTCCAGGCCTGTTTTCAACAGGTAAGTTCAAATGTTCCTCTCTGCTACTATAGTTTTCTTTGCTAACTACTACTACTACTACTAATTACTCTTCTGCATGTCCCCCTGAGAAGTCCAGGAATATCTTAATCTCCCACAAAAAGCCTTCTTTTTAAGGTGTCCTTGTTTCATTTCCATCATGATAAAGTGTTAATAGCTATTATGTCCTTGATCATTCTTTGCAAGAAAAACCAAAGCATTTAAGAGCTGGCTGCAGAAACCAAGCTGTGTGTAAGATGAGATTTTTCCTTTTGGGATGGGCAGAATTAGAAGAACCTTGTCATGAGGCTCTATTTCCTTGTTGTTAAAACCCCTCAGTGTCTGATGAAATCTACCAAACTTAGCCCTTACCATGATACGTTTCACATGGAATGTCCATTGCCAGACCTGATGATCCATCTTAAGAAAAAGATGGCCAATTGGTAGAATCTATTCAACACATCTTTCAGAAAAATTGAGATTTGCAAGATGAAACAGGAAATACTGTCTATATATCAGATTTACTTCAGATTTAGTTATCTTTATCTGTAAATACATCAGCTGGTTTTTGTGATGCTCTCTGCCTCCCTTTTTTTGTCCTCCCCAGCAGCTGTCTAACAGTTTATCTGAGATTTGTGTGTGAGGTAGTTAACCTTTCTCAGAAAATGATGTTAAATGTGCTGTGCACAGCACTGAATGTATTTCCAGTTTATAAAACTGCTTTATGTAGTTTTCCTCATGTGTTAATTACTGTCACCTGTCACTAAGGGGACAGTCAGACTCTTTTAGGGATCCTTGGCAAAATGACAACAGCACTAAGTCACAGTTACAATTAAAGCTTTCTTTTCTTAACAGGATATTATGATTAGTATAGCATAGAATTTATAATCAGAGTAACACAGGATTTCTATAGGCAAAATCAGTGCAGTACAACTAGGTTACGGCTTCTAATCATCTGTATCTTCTGCAGATTGGGTCAAAACATAACAATCATAACCTAGACTTGAAAAACACTTTAAAGAATGTGAGTCATTCCTGCAGTCCATGGATGCATCCCTGGTCACCAAGGAATCCCAGTCTCTGTCCAGTAGCAGTTCTGGTCCAAATTTCCCCATAGGACTTTAAACTGCTTGGTTCTACACGCTGTGCTCTGGGTTTTATTACACTTCCCTGTTTTGTGATGGAGTCATCAACAACACTTGGCTGACTGGTTGTGTGCCTGGACCTTTCAGGCCAGTGAGGAGTGAAGTAGTCAGCATGGCATCCAGGAATCCTGAGACTGGTAGGGAGGGGAAGAAGAAATCTGTCTGATTCATCTACTTGATGCACATGACGTTTGGGGTTTGATAATGGGGAGAAAAGGAACTCCTCAGCCACAAAGAATAACTGTTTCTCTTATATAATGGCATTAAGTGCTAATCACATTACCAGGGTCGTATCAGGTGTATCTGCTCTGCAGACTTCTGGGGTGGTTGTCAGGAACTCTTTCTAGACTGTTCCATCAAAAAGTCTCCTTGCCGTTTTCAGGAGCTGTATCTCATCCCCACAAGACTGCACCAGGTCCAGTGCACCCAAGAGCCTGGGAGGCAGAGTTCAGAGCATATTATCTGAATCACTTGTTTGATTACAGCATCTGAACTAAATAACCATGATTGCTCACATGAACTGTGGAATAACATGTTTGTCTATGTTTGCTGCCTTCAAATTAGATCTGTTCATTTTTCCCATAAGCTTACCAGGCAAAAGGTATGCCTTTGTCCATCCTTCAGTTTCGTTATGTTTCTAAATAAGTTCTTCTATTTTTTTAAAAAACTTTTCCAGTATAAAACCAAACGAGAGAAAATTGAAGCTACAACTGGCGTGCGTAAAAATAGCTCCACATTTATGGAAGAATCTGTTACAACTGGTGCAACATCCCAGGCTTCAGAGGTGTGACCTTTATTGTTGTATTCCTTCATCACATATGAAGTTGGGAGAAAGAACACAGAACAAATTTGGTTTGGTTGATGTGGGTAATGATTAAGAAAAGGAAGTAAACGGTACCTATATTTTGCAAGGGCACAAAATTTAGTAAACAGTAGAAGTGATTATGAGTATCTTCAAGTAGGTTTTAAGAACACCAGAGGACTCCACTGGTAATTAAGTTGTCCAAAGATAATAGACGATGTGAGGAAATAACCCGTTTATATACTCCATTAAATGTGTATGTTAATGAATTGTCAATTTTCTGAGACATTAAAATAGTCACTGTGGAAAGGCTGGATGTGTATCAGCACAAGATGTTCAGGCAGCAATGGGATAACTGTGAGCACTACAGAAAGAAAGGAATAGAAAATGATAATAAAAACTTTTAATGGAAAGCAGAACAGTGGAAGGCATTTCTTAATTAATAGTTCATTACTCTGCCAAAAAACGTGTAGAGAAACAATAGTGAAGAAGATGTTTAACAAGCCTCTGATTAGAGGTGTTGAAAGCTTATGGGTGTTCATGTTTTATAAGCCTACCCTTACACTGGAATTTCATAGAATATGAACACAGAACTATGAACAGTACCACATAAATAAGCATTTTATTGTACTATTTCCAAGTTTCAACATGAGCTATATGAAAAGACATTAATTAAATCTTGAAGCAGGATGTAGTTGTGAAGAAATGCCCCCTTGCCTGCATATGTTGATACTGCACAAACCAGAGGAATGTGTGAATGAATATCTAGCTATTTACTAGGATTTTAATGTTACGTGCATCGAATTCTGCTACACTTTATGCAATTTCACTGATTTCAGCTGAACAATAGATTTTAAAGTTGGGGCAAAATTGGGCACCTTTGTCTCAGTTCTTACACAATGGGCTATTTATCTTAAATCCTTAAGTTGCTTAGAAATAACCACAAGGATTCTGCATCAGCTGTGTTTTTTTCCCCATAGTGGGGAGTAAGTCTTGAATATATTGAAGGCATAAGTGTGGATACCTTGACCTTGCCATACTTTATGTAATAGATCTACAGAAAGGGCAGCATAAATTAAGGAATGCTTTATACCCTGCTAGAGTTTGATCAGCTCCTTGCACAGCTTTAAAATACAAAGCTTTCAAAGACAGTTTAGTTCTACCCTCATTCCTAAACTTGCTCACTTGGCACTACCAGAAAGGAAGTAGAGTGACTGGGGAAGAGCACCGTGTCTTTTCAAAGAAAAGTCTAAATATATTTTCATTTTACAGCTCTTTAGAGTAAATTCGGAACTGTTTAAAGTAAATTCAGTGTCTTCACATAGTAACTTTTTTCTCTTGAATCTAATCTATAGAACAAAACCCAAGAATATAAAATTGTCGGCATGTATTCTGACGGCATCAATGTACTGGGGTTGGTCGTGTTTTGTCTTGTTTTTGGACTGGTTATTGGGAAAATGGGAGAGAAAGGACAAGTGCTGATGGATTTTTTCAATGCACTGAATGAAGCTACAATGAGAATAGTTCAGATAATTATGTGGTAAGTCCAAGGGCATACTGGCATTTTCTAACAACTTCTTTAAGTGGGGTTTGTCATTGAAGAGGTAGGAGGAAGGTCATACTTTGTGTTTGCTTTTGTCTAGAGCTTAACAGCAAAGAACTTTAAGAGAAAGGCTAGTAAAATTTTCCTTTCTACAGATTTTGATCCTTTTGAGAAAACCAGAGACACATCTTCCACTTATTTACTATATACTGAAGAAACAGTGCTATTGGCACTTAAGAAACCTGTGGTTTTTCACACATTCTTGCTAGAGATTTATATCAAACCACTACCACTGCACTAGTGATTTGAGGACGTTAGAAGCATTACCACCCACATGTCCTTCTCAGCCTTGAACACTATTCCGTGATATCTGTTATGTTCACAGGATAGCTATCCTTGGCACTAAGTTCCTTTAGAAATGTATATTAATCTACAAGCCACAGGACAAGCAAAGTCCAAAATAAAAATAAAACTTAGTATCATTTACATTCTGCTAATAGTTTCTGTGAAAAACAACACTCTCACAATAGTCTCATAGTATTTTCAGAAAGGAAAAACAATTTAAAAATGCAGCAACTCATCCAATAGTATTTGATTTGACTTCACAGCTATTCACAAAGCTTTTTCCCATGTAGATGACAATTACAGGATCAGAACTAAGTATAAGAACACACAATCCCTTCCACACTTTGATCCTACAAGTGCAATGCCTTGTGTGATTTATGACAATACTCTGCTCATATCCCCATGTTTCACACAAATGGTAGCTTATTAGATCTGGCCCTTCCATGGATTTTTCTTCTGTGCCAGCACACTGAGATGCCTGTAAAAGAGTAAACATACTTAGGATTAGTTGCAAACTTCTTGTTGTCTTTAAAAAAAAAAAAAAAAATTAGTTTCTGCAACGTGTGCTGTGCTAGGCAGCTGGTTCAGTCTACAGCTAACTCTACAACCCCATGAAATAGGCTGCCTCACTCTGCAGCACATTACTGCTAACAAGACCTGAGAGTTAGCACATGACAGAATACAGGATCCTACCCATAAGCTGGCTATTCATTCTCTTGTGTGTGCCTGAAGCTGTGGTTGCAGGCTCCCTGTGTTTCTACCACTTGAATAAGGTAGAGTTTGATGCCGGCAGTGTGAGGCATTGATTCTGCTTTCGCCAAGCTCAGGGCTCAGAAGGAACTAGGAGTCCCTGCTTTCTACAAGGACAAAGTACTACTTTATTTATGAAAAAGAACACATATGTTTTATAAATATACTAAATTATGGTTTACATTTTATATATTCACAAATTAATTTATGCTAGTCAAAGCTCTGAAGTGCAAGTTGTCTCTGTGACAGCCTGCTCTCTGCTACCAAATGCAGTGGAGCTGGTGCTAGCGTAAGCCCTGATTTTTGCCTTGAGTTTTCCGTAGGCCACAGCCCATGAAACTAGTCATGCCCATCAGGCATGGCCTTATGTAGGCTTGCTGAGGGATGTGGACCCCTCCATCAAGCAACAAAATGATGACTGTACTATCCCAACATACTAAACTCACGCTTACTCTGTGCAGGTGACTCGCACACAGCCCCCAGTGCTGCAAGGCAGGTGCTGTAAGCACAGGAGGCCTTTCCCATCTCTGTGTGACTGCAGAATGCACAGATACTGGTCTCAGCCTTGCAGACTTCAATCTCCAACAAAGCTATGTCTGTGCCTAAACTTGTGCTGCATTTGGGTGAAGCCCATACGCCTTCTCAGCTTCTGCATATTCTGTGACACCAGGTCATACACTGCTTGTTACACTACAAAAAGGATTACATTTACTTTGATTTTCTGATCTTTTTTCATCATTTCTATTGTAGTCTTCCCGCTAGCAGATAAAGTCAGTTGTATAATAGAAGAAAATCTTCAGTTGTGTAATAGAATATAAATATATATTCCGTCAGTTGTAAGAAGTTAAACTGTGTAAGAAATTATTCCATGGTGAGCATGCAATGTTTCTGAGAATTCATTTTCAATTGTTTTATTTTTGCTTTCTAGGTATATGCCAATTGGTATTGTGTTTTTAATTGCTGGGAAGATAATAGAAGTTGAGGACTGGGAAATCTTTCGTAAACTGGGTCTTTATATGGCTACAGTACTAAGTGGGTATGTGATTTCTTAAAGATTAAATTGAATGTGTTTAGTTTTTTGAGCTCAGCTGATTATAACTCAGTATTCACAACACCCAGCCTCTTCAAGGCCAGAGATAAAAACTCTTGTCTGTGAAAATTGTTTGAGGATATTTAGAATGCATGTTTTGCTAAATGCATGGATTTGTTTTAAAAGCTGATTGCCTTGTTTTTTAAAAAAGAAATAGCAGAGACTGTTCTTGTATTTGTTGTTTCATCTTCTCAGCTTGGTGCCCTAACACATTTCATCATTGTATTTTTAAGAGTAGTGATGCTTTTGTTAGATACTAGAAGTTGAAAAGGGTGATGTCATGAATTTTGGCTTATTGAAGGTTGCCAGCCATTGAAAATACATGAGTATCTGGACTAAGTTATGAATCTCTGTGGGCCCAAGATGGGCCAGCATAGGCCTAGCTCCACTGGTCAATGAAAATGCATAGTAAATGCGGTACACAATAAACAATGCTGAAATTGATCCTTTCCCACCTCAGTGCAGGGCAGGCAGCTGACACTGAGAGAATCCCTGGGGATAGCACTGTATGTTAGTTATTCCTTCAAGGCAAAGGTAGCTGGTGAAGCTGCAAAAGCAGCAGTTGCTCTCTGAATAACTTAGCCAAGCATGAAGACATATTTTCTGTTCTTTTTCTGCACCCTTGGCTGCTTAGAACAGTGTGGAATGTAGAGGAGGTTACACCTGCATGATGTGGAGCCTCAGAAGAGGCAACTTAACTGCTCCAAGTGATACAGGTTGTAAAACTAGATAATTCTCTATCTCTGAAGCCTATCCTACAATGAACTCTTTTGATAGATAAATGGATATTACAGTCCTAATAGATTAAACACATTTAAATTTCTCTTTCCAATTCAGTGAAGCATAAGTTCTAGGCTGTCTGAGTTTATTGCCTTAGCATCCACTCGTATAATTCCTTCAGTATGCTAAGGATTTATTCATGTTTTATCTAGAGGCTAGATCCGAAGTTTTTCAAGAGCCGCTTTCCTCCCACTTTATGCCTATGCATGCTATTCTTCAAATGTCATTCACATGCTCTCTAACAACAGAGGGAAGAGTAATATATATGTCTTAAATGCAAACTTTTCTATAAACAGTGAAGAAGAATCTCCTCTTTTTGCATTAATCTTTGCTATATAATCATATTTATTTCAAAGTTGTTGTTTTATGTATTTTATGCATAAGCCAGTGTGTTTGGACTAGCTGTTAAATAATTTGAGATATAATGACATTCTAAGTAAAAATATTATCTCCAGAAATAGCACTGAATCATGGCTTTTTCAGGATATTTCAAAGATTAGTGCAAGCCGTATTTGTCTAATGCATAATGAATTTTTTTTGTGAATTTCCATTTACAGTTGGAAAAGAAAGCAATTTTTTAAAGAATGCAAAAGTTGATGTTTACCAAGACACTGTAAATCAAGAGACTAATATTTCCTATGTAAATTATAAATAAGACCATGACTACAACTTAAGTAGAAGTCATTTATAGAAAAATGCTGTATCACTTCTGCAGGTTTTCTATATTGTTCACTTCAATGAACTGAGAGCAGAAATATGATGGATGAATTATTACCACCCTTTGACTTCAGTTTTAGATCAGATATCAAGTTTTATGACTGTTTACTTACTTGACAATTTGTACTATGACAGAGGTTGTCTTTCTTAAGATATGTGAGAAGACACTGAGCCTTCTGCAGCATAATTTGATTGCAAATTAAGCTACAACCACATAGTCTCCCATTTAGCTGGTAACTGTGGGCATTACAGCACAACAATTTTAAGAAGGTTCCCAGATGCCATCAAAAAGATTTCATTTGATAGGGGTGCTCACCTTTACATCCTTCAAGCAAAAAACTCTCTGATGCACTGAACTCCCTTGCACATTGCCATGGATTTTCCTGATGGGTGCTAGGGTGGTTCTCTGCAGATTTCTGTCTCTTATGGGATGGCCTACAGCAGGTGATGGTCAGGATGTTGTGGAGAACAGCTAACAGCAGCACATTCTCTACAGTGGTGACCATGAGGAAGAGCATGTTGCAATCAGGTCGTGGGAGCAATGCACACACAAGGCTATAGGCTGGGGGAAAAAGGTGCTTGTTCTACCTTTTCTAGCCTGTAAGAATTCCCCATTTTCCCACCTCTCAGCAAACAGAAGTTGTACTCTTTCCTTGTTTTGATTTCTTAAACACTGCTGTTCCATCTTTTGTTTTCATCCTTGTTTGCTTGACCTTGTCTGCTTGCAGTGTGTTCTGTTCATCAGCATTTTCTGTATCTGTCTGTTATCCACCCTTTAAGCTTGATCCTGAGAATTACAGATTATCTTAAACATATTTCTTATATTTCCTATCAAGAAAAATGTGCAAGAGCATGAGGTCTGGTGTGTCTTTATCCTCCTCTTCCTTTAACTTCCCTCTCCAGCTCTTCTTCTATCTCACCTTCTTTCCAGCTTTATTATTCATGATGTTTCACATTCTCAGCCTTACCAGCTCTCACGCACCATTGACTGCAACCCATCTCAGAGTTTATGTCCCATNAGGAGAGGAGAGGAGAGGAGAGGAGACTCTCTATTGCCTGTGCCTTTGTTTTTTTTCTGAAGAAGCAAGGCAGTTTCACCTCTAAACATTATAAGGAATGCCAGTTTGTGATTCTGAGGGACAAGATTCTCCCTATATTAATACTGAGCATTATTAGACTTTCTCTTTTCAGTTGCTGATTACAATTTTTGGTGAAAAAAATTCTGCTGCTTGCTCTGAGTTGCATTTTGTGCATGAAAATAAATATTACTTCAAATTTGTTTCATGAAAATCAGTATTGGTAGCAAAAGCAGACATGCACAAATACTGCTCTAATGAAGCCACATCTGGAATACTGTGTCCAGGTCTGGGCTCCCCAGTTCAAGAGGAACAGTGAACTGCTGGAGAGAGTCCAGTGGAGGTTACAAAGATGATTAGGGGACTGGAGCATCTCTCTCATAAGCAGAGGCTGAGAGATCTGGGACTCTATAACCTGGAGAAGACTGAGAGGGGATCTTAACAATGTTTATCAATATCTAAAAGGTGGGGGCAAGAGGATCGAGCCATTCTCTTTTCAGTGGTGCCCAGCAACAGGACAAGGGATAACAAGCACAAGCTGGAACATAATACATGTTGCATGCTGTTATATACACTCCACTATATTTATCGTTTTTTCGCATACAGAATGAAAACTTTTAATGCTTATTGCTTTTAAAAATTTTTCCAAGGGACAAATAGTTAGGTTTTGTGTGCAATTTGCCTATTTTTGGCATAACAAAGGGTACCATGATTTATCATTATCAGCTGTGTTGAAGTCATAAAGTACTATTACAACACAGTAACATTGACATGAACATCTTGTGAGGACAGAATGAAAATCCCAGGGTCATACTTATCATCACTTACGGGCTTTATGTTTCCAGGCTGTAATAATTTCTTTTCACTAGAAGCTGATGTTGCTATAATTGCTTGCAACCTTGGAACATAGGAGATAATTTACAGGCCTGCGGAAGATAACAATGTGATTAGGAGTAGTGAGCATGGATTCATCAAAGGGAAATCATGCTTAATGAGCCTCTTTGCTTTCTACAGTGGGATGACTGGGTGGATAGACAAAAGTAGAACAGCGGATGTTGCCTGCCTGGAATTCAGCACAGGTTTTGACAGTGTCTTCCATGACATCCTCATAGACAAGCTCAGGAAGTGTGGGCAGGATGAGTGGATGGTCATCTGGATTGAGAACTGGGTAAATGGCTGGTCTGAGAGGGCTGTGATCAGTGGCATGGAGTCTAGGTGGAGGCCTGTAACTAGTGGTGTCCCCCAGGGATCAATAGTGGAGCCAATATTGTTCAATTTATTCATCAATTATCTGTATGAAGGAATAGAATGCCTCCTTAGCAAGTTTGCTGATGATGCAAAATGGGGAGGTGTGACTGGTACACCAGGTTGCCATGCAGCTATCCAGAAGGATCTTGATAAGCTGGAGAGGCGGGCAAAGAAGAACCTTCTGAAATTCAACAAAGGCAAGTGCACCTGATACAGAATAACCTCATGTACCAATACAGGCTAGGAGCTAACCTGATATAAAGGACCTCTGCAGAGAAGGACCTGGGAGTCCTCGTAGAAAAGTAGTAATGCATCCTTCTTGCCAATTAGGGCAATGGTATCCTGGACTGCATTGGCAAGAACATTGCCAGCAGGTCGAGGGAGGTGATCCTGTCCCACTACTCAGCCCTGGTGGGGCCCCAGCTGAAGTGCTGTATTCAGTTCTGGGATCCTCCGAACAAGAGACACGTGGAGCTCCTGGAGTGAGTTCAACAGAGAGCTTCAAGATGATTAGAGGGCTGGAACATTTCCTTTATGAGGAAAGGCTGAGAGAGCTGGGCTTGTTTAGCTTGGAGAAGAGGAGGCTGAGAGGGGACCTTATCATTATATGTAAGTGTCTGAAAGGAGAGTGTCAAGAGGATGGAGCCAGACTCTTCTTGATGGTGCCAACCCATAGGACACAAGGCAACAGGCACGAACTGGAACACAGGAATTCCACCTAAACATGAGAAAGAACTTCTTTACTTTGAGGGTGACTGAGTACTGGTACAGGCTGCCCAGAGAGGTTGTGGAGTCTCCTTCCTTGGAGATATTCAAAAACTGTCAGGACAGAATCCTGACTAATGTGCTGTATGAGACCCTGCTAGGTCAAGGAGGTTGGAGTAGATGACTTATGGTGGTCCTTTCCAACTTTAACCATTCTGTGATTCTATGACCCTGTGACTCTTCACATATATTTAATTTAAAATATACTCACAGCAGGCATTTTACCTCTAGTCTTAATACCTACAAAGCTCTGCATTCATATGCATTCACAATTAATGCATAATATTCAAAATTAATGCAGAAGTTGAAAGATTTATTTCTCCCTGGGACCCACCCAAATATCCAGGCAAATACACCTGAACAGCTAAAGTCAAGAGGGCAATTTGATCTTCTGCATGTCAACACACTTAGTTTTAAACATGCTTTCAAAAAAAAAAAATTCAGCTTCTTACAACATTAAAGATGGTGAGATGACATGTATCTCATTTGTACAGTCTGAAATACCTCACTACGTTTTAACTGCAGACCTAAGCATACACAGATTGTGGGAAGATTGTTTAAGGATGAAAGAAACAATTAAACATCAGATATATTGCAACTAGTTGGAAGAAAAAAAAAGTTTCTTTTATACTCTTTCTACAGGTTTAGTAATTTATCATTATACGTACACAATGAAGTATACTTCCTACACAGTTTCACAAGTTCAGCTACGCTAAAGATAATATCTCTGGTCACTAATTGTTCACAGTCCTTGACAGTGATTACTAATTTCTTTCTTTGTATCCTGACGTCCTTATCAGGGTTGAGGTCCTTATCAGGCTTCGTGTGTTCTGTCCTTCTTCAGACTGATTGCTCGTCTCAAGGTTTTCTTCCAACTAGTTGCAATATATCTGATGTTGAATTCTTTCTTTCATCCTTAAACAATCCTCCCACAACTGATTTCAACATGAACATGTTTGAAGTTTCTGCAGAAACATGTGAACTTCATCTCTCCTTGACTAGGACCCGTATTTACTTTTAATTCTGAAACCTGTTCTATATAAAGGCAAGTAAACCTCAAAAAATAATTTGGTTTGTTTTTCTGTTTTGTCTCTATTCTGCATTGTAAGGATTTGGCAGGAAGAGTGTAGTGTTTTAGCATTATTTCAAATCACTCTCTGCATATCAGTTTAATATTTATTTTTCTCATCTTCATCAGTTTGAAGTTATTTCCAATATATTAGTTAATTCTTCTTCTGTTTTGGAAAGAGACAATAATATCTCTCTCTCTTCCAAAAGAAAATGTACAACAGCACTACTCTGCATTTTTTAAGATGGCACACTCTGTATTTTGAAAATATGTGCCATTGAAGTCATCTTTAATGTTTCATAAATGTACTTGAGGACAGAACAATATACCTATTATCACCAATGTATTAAAACAAGGCAGTGAGGTGGTTCCATTTGTTTAACTAGTCCATTTTATTTTACAGACTTGCAATCCATTCCACTATAATTCTACCACTGATCTACTTAATAATAGTAAGGAAAAATCCTTTTCAATTTGCCATGGGAATGGCTCAGGCACTTCTGACAGCTCTCATGATTTCTTCCAGGTAAACAAAAGAAATATTTATCTTATGTAATGTTCATAGAAGTAATTGCGTTGTTTATGCTCTGATTTTATTGCTACTTTGTTACATACCCTGATTTCAGCTGGACAATTCTCAAGTCCCTAAAGGCTGCCTCTCCAGTGAATTCGCCTGAGTCAACATCTGCTAGAAAAGCTCTTAGGGGAAGCTCTGGGAAGTTTTAGGCAGAGGGATCTCCCCAGGGGACCAAGTAGCCGCTTCTCTGAAGTGGCTAGGAGTGAGGAGGAGTGCTTAGCTGCATTCTGACACACACACCCCTCAACGAGCAAAGCCGTGACTCACTGTGGGCAGGACCAGCAGTGAAGGCGGCACCTTCAAAACCCAGCCTTCACAGGTTGTGCTCATTTTTATTTATTTTTTTTTTTATGATGGTGGCTACTCGAAG
>VWZO01005235.1:2602-27062 GCA_013396975.1 Bucco capensis | reverse complement strand
ACAGTCTTCAATTTTCTTTTTCCATGATCATCATTTCCCACCTCTCATCCTTTCCTCCACCCACCATTACCATCCACCACCTGAGTTTCCTTCACACTTCATCACATCTGCCACCTCACCTTAATCGGACTGCACGAGCAGATTTTACTGCGGGGTGGGGGGGGAGGGCGGCCGGTGGTGTGAGGGGGGAACCAGGAGGGTTTGTATCACTCTGTATTTTCATTGTTATATATTTTTCCATGTTAAGAAGTTATTATTTATAACTCTCTCCCAGTGTGCAGCGATTTCTTTCCTTTTTGGGGAAGGGGGAGGCTTCCCAACGGGGCATCTCCCAGATCTGTTCTTTCAAACCAGGACAAACACCCAAGTGCAAAAATTCACAAACAAGCTTGGGTGACTAGAAATTGCCAAAACAGTACCTAGAAAATGCTGTGCTGCAATATTTAGATCCATTTGTGCATCCACACAGACCCAGGGTTGTCCAGGCACTTCATAGCTTTAGGTACCTATTTTCTGTTCAGTGACATGCTCTGAGATTATAATAGCTGCATTCCAGCCTATTAGTCATCTTATTTGCTGCATGCCCTGATTGTTATGTTGTAGTATTTCATTTGAGATAAGGATGTGTAAGGCACATCACATTCAGAACACATGCAACTGTGGAACAAGCGCATATACAGATTGAAGTCTGAGTTTGGTAAATCTAGTCCCTACCTACACTTTGGCAGAATTTATACAGTCAATTTTCTGGACATTATTGACCAAAAAAAAAAAAAAAAAATTGTTCGATTTCCCACCTTCAAACAGTCCTTCCACAACACCAGTAATCAGTCCATGATCTGGGAAGCCATCTACAGTCTCAGGGACTATTAAGTTCAGGGCTTGTTCCTCCTTCTGTCTCACCATTTATGTCCACATTGAGTTTGTTTTGCAAAGGGATATTTCTGTATTTGCTAAATACACTTCTGGTAACGTGCAAGGAAAGTTCTTTTATTATCTTCCAGTGTTATGGAAATAACCTCTGAAGTGTCGTTAATCTTAAACTGGAAGACTGGCTTCCCAGATACTGCTATTGAGGAGGTGAACAGGTTAAGAGCAGGAATAAAATCTACTAAGAAAGGAAGTTATATTACTAGACTTTGTTCTCAAGCACTTCTATTAGCCTATGCAAGACAGCAGCCGAGGGTAGTCAGTAGTCACTGCAAGCAACAATTCTGACAGTTCAGCTGGTATTTAAATTGTAGCTAAACGAAGGAAAGAAATGCAGTTATATCTAAAATGACCTGGGAGTCTCAAAACACTTTTGTTACTACAGGATAAAACTGAGATCAAGCAGTGCAGAAGGAAGCATGCAGTCCTGAAACTTTCTTCAAATGTGTATGGGAAAGAAATGGAAAGAGGCAGAGAAAGGAGCTGTCAGAGTGGGGACCATTGCTGGCTCTACCTGATAGGCTCTAGGAATTAAGGAATTTGTTTTCTTTCTCTTGCCTTACTTATTTCTTGAACATGAACAAGTCATTTCACTTGTCTTTTTGTTCTGTAAAACTGGTATTATACCATCTCTTGTGTACTTCAAAGGCATGACAGAGTAAAAGATGGAAGGAAGGAAGCTGAGGAAAGAAAGAAGTCAGACTGACCCACTCAGCAGATTTGGAAGATGGGGGAAAGGTAAAGCTATTTATTCCTATGCCAGATTACTGAAATCCTGTGGTTGGCTGGAACAGAAGGCAGCCAGCTCATAGGAACTACATGCTGGATGCCTCTCCAAACCCATCTGAAATGACAACACTGCCAGGATTAATGATTAAGATTAAGAAAAAAAAGAAACATTCTCAAACTGTCACAAAACCAATCTACTACAAAATATACATCTTAGATGAGGAGTCATTTTTTCCCCTTTGGGCATTAATGTTTTCAGTCAAAACAAGCAAAGATTTCTCCTGGAGCAAACTCTTTCCCAGGACAGAGCAAGATGACAGTGTTGTGGGTCATGTTTAGAAAGCCTAGAAGACGTCTGGCTTAAAACCAGACCATCCACCTTTTTCTGTGGCTAACACCAGCAGCATGATACCTCAGCAGCCCTTGGTGCTCAGTGTGCTGTGGGTGGCTGCCATAAATCAAGCAGTAGTTCAGCTTTCACCAGCACCATTTCACCTTTGACCATCATTCCTTTCCTTTTTGCAAAAGTGTAGAAGAAAATTATTTATGTCCGCCATCTTTGGCCCTCTGATGCAGATAAAATAACATGGTCCCACACAGCTTCAGTGTGAAGCAAAAGCATAGAAACCTTTATTAGCCTGTGAAGCAAACTTTTATAGCCTAACTACAAGCGGTGTGCCCACTCAGTACAAAATATGATTCGCAGATTCTAGCCACCCTGGATCTCTTAACTGGCTAGTTGCAGGCCCACAGCTGAGGAGTCCATATCAGAAAGCTACAGGTTGTTTTCTCATCTCTTGGAGCTCTTCCCAGAAAGTTCCTTTCTTTTCAAGTCTCTTTCCCCAGTCAGCAATCTTCTCATGGCCTTGAGTCCAGAGGAGAAAAAACACCTACTTATCAGAGAAGAATTAGTAGAGCCAAACTAAGTAAGAAAAATACCAGGTGTCTTAGTAAAACTTCATCTTTTCTATCAGGATGGGAAAGTACAGAGCTTTTAGCAAAAGTGAGAGAAACTTTTTAGGGGAAAAAAGGTGCCTCCAAGCAGTTCCATTCCACACAAAAGCTACTGACTTCAACAGCTTGTGTAAGGAAACATCTGAGTAAACAGTGAGTTCCTTCTTAGCCCCAAGGTCTTGAGCCTCTCAAGTTGTAACATTTGGCACTTTGCCCTTCAAGTGTTCTTACCAATGTCTATCCTATACCTGCTGGTTTAGTCTCAACTATAGGAANGGATAGCGGATAGGACCCTTGAGCCTGCGCTATGGATTTTTTTTAGGTGAGACACAGCATGCGCAGAGCTGGACCCACCCTTTAGTCCTAAGGTTCATCTGCCAGGGCCTAGCAAGCTTGGACGCTGGCAGCCAAGTCCTTAGGACAGAGGTTTAACCCCTTAGATGGAAGGCCTTCCAGGGCTAAATGAGCTCCATCTGCCCAGGTTTGGAATTAGAGTAGTCCTTCTCCTAGGATGACTGCCAGAAGGCTAATGAGCTCATCCTACCCAAACAAGGATTATAGGAACATGGGTATCACTCCCCACACTTTCCCGTGGGCAATGAGTTTAATGCTCCCTCTGCTGTCAGCACAGTTATCGCACCAGGGGCCACAGGAGACCCCAAGTGATTTTCAGACTGTGCCTGGAGACTAGGGACTGATCCGTTGGAGAACAGCCCTGGGGAAAAAGATCTAGGAGTCCTGGTGGATAGGAGGATGACCATGAGTAAGCAATGTGCCCTTGTGGCCAAGAGGGCCAACGGCATCCTGGGATGCATTAAGAGGAGTGTGGCCAGCAGATCAAGAGAGGTTATTCTCCCCCTCTACTCTGCCCTGGTGAGGCCCCACCTGGAATATTGTGTCCAGTTCTGGGCCCCCCAGCTCAAAAAGGATAGGGAGAAATTCACTTCCTTTTAGATGCATATAACATCACTTAAAACTCCACTTCTGTACATGAGAGGTATAGATGAAATACATACTGATGCTGAAGAACAAAGCACCTCATTAGCTCTCCAAGCACAATGCACTGCAGTTTGTCATTATCTAATGCATTCCTTGCAAGCCAGTGCGTGGGGGATACAACAATCCTTGGGGCTGCATTGCAGAGAAATATTATCAACATCCAAACAATACCAGAAAGAGGTTATTGTCCAGAATTTTTTTCATTGGCATCTCCTTTAATAAGAGATGGAGGGCAAATGGAATAAACAAATAAAAAAAAACCACTATTGAAATGTAGAAATAATTGCAAGAGGAGGAACTAGTCTTCAGTGTATAACCATGACTCTCTGTGGTCAAGTTAATAACTTCAGTCCCTGAATGCCCACTTCATAAATGCACTCTTGGCTCATCTGCAAAAAATCTTCTTGCCGCTGCAGCACCAATGATTGTCCTGCTTGGTGATCCATTTATTGACATCACTTTGAAGCTATATACAAAGACTCTGTCAGTTTAATTTCAGAAATCTCTCTTGTAGAGTAGATAAAATTTTACCATTTTTTAGAGCAGTCAGAGTCTCTAGGGTTACAATCCAATAAACAGTACATCCTAGGATGAGTCATGCATCAACACGTTGCAACATGAATTTCTCACTGTTAATAAAGAAGTTCAATAAAACAGCAATAGCAAGAGAAAGTTGCAGTTCACAAAGCATTTTAATATGACTTTTGTTTAACTATGATTGCTCTATGAGTCATGGTTATACATTGAAGACTAATTCCTCCTCTTGCCCTACCTGCTACTGCAAACTGTAATAAACACACTCTGCAGGGGTCATTCTAAATGTCCCATGTCACCCTCCAAAATCTGGAACCCTGCAAGGCTCTTCTGCTATATATCAATTGTCAGGGGGTTGGCATATCGAGGAATCCACCAGCACTGCAATAGGAGATTCATTTCAGTGCTTTTGCCACAGGAATTCAACAGCTGGACTTCACAGGTAACCTTGAATAAGCTACATTCTCCTGTCCTGCAGCTGTCATGTGGCATAGCACATCCTCTGCTTGTAAGGATGCCGAGAAGCATTAGTGCTCACAATACAAAGATACTAACAGCCCACATGGCCAAGCACAAATATCATGGGAGCACTGCATAAAATTCTAGTCCTGTGCACATAACACAGTACTTATTAGTAAACTGTCTTTCTTTCAAACACTCCTATAAATTATTTATCAAATCCAGTCTCATTTTTGTATATTTATTCAGCCACTTTTCTGCTGTACTCCAGAGGCTTCTGTATATAAGAAGTCACAAATGTGTTTTGCTTTGTTTTAAATTTTGTTAAAGAATTGTTTCCTGACTAGTTTTAATCAAAACTAATCTCACACACACAGAGACATGTATGCACAAAGACATCACTGTTACCTTTAATGTTAGTTGTTGTTTTTTTATAAAGGACTATTCAGTTGTTAAACCTTGTAAGAAAAATCATTCCATAAGAAACCCAAGCATCACAAGACAAACACAGAAGCCATGCCTCTCTTACACAGAAAATGCCCACATTTGAACTAACATGAGAGTTCAAGCAATGTATTTTATCTTCATGCCGCCTATTTGTGAAGTCCTCAGGTGTCTGGAAGTTCTGGAGGTTGAGTGTGAGGAACAAGCTAGAGTGAAAGAAGTGTCACAGAGTTGGTCAGGTACAGATAACAACCAAGTCGTGCTTCCCAAGAGCCTTGCCCATATATTGAGTGTCAAAGCTGTCAAAGAGGGTCCACAGCCCAATGTGGTAAGTACACAAGGCTGAGGATAAGCTGCCTTAGGGCGGGATGTTACTGGTGTCACAGACTGACAGACAAGCTCCTCAGGACATTCTCCTAAAGCCTGAACCATTCACAACACAAGAAAAAATACGGCTTCAGGACACCTTTTTGAAGCATACTACTGGCACAACAGTTTTCTGGGTTAGTTGAAGGTCAGTACCTCTCAAGCACTGTAAGTAACTTGCTTATTGCTGGTTGAAGTCAATATCATTTCCATGAACATGTGACCCCCAAGATTTTTCCCCTTGTTCTTCCATGACTGTAGGGGCACAGGAAGAGTGTTTGCTAACAATGAGCAAAAAAAACAGTTACAAATTGAAGCCAAACAGTAAATCAAACTCTGATGTCCCTTCCCTTGCTCATCTTTTGCCTTTTATTTCTTATTTTATTAGTAAGCACACCCAAAATAGACCTTTTCCTTGTTTCAATTTGCTTATTTCTTTGTTCCTGACAGAAGAAATACATCCTTCCTGCAGGAGAACCAGCTTTACTCTTCTATAAATAACATCTACTCATGTAGATGGAAGTTTCTTTGAGAGGTTTCCTAACACAACTAATTTAAAAAATGGAAGACTAGAAGAGCCAGAAGCAAAACTTTTTTGTCTCACAAAGGTATTGAGGAGCAAAGACACTTGTTTGGGTAAGTTTTCAAAGGAACATTTAGGGAATGTGAAGTCACTACTTATTTTGTTTGAAGCACAGTAGTTGACAAGCATAGGGTTAAACCTGTCAGTAATCTAGCAGAGCAATGACAGATTTGCTAACGTGCACAGTGTGCTAAAGTGCACTGTTAACCAAACCTTGTTCTTTCCTAAAAATATGCTCACATACAAAAGTATATCACCTGTTGCTGTGCTATGTAACCATGTTTCAATACTGAGCAACCTGGTGATTTACAGAGGCCTGGAGTATAGAAAAGAAAGAGCACACATGGCTTTTATCAGCACTATAAAAGGGCTTTGGCAGAAGACCTGAGAAGACAGGGTCAGTTAAGGATGAGCTGAACCTACTGGTGGATGTTTCACACCATATATGAATCGTGAACTGCAATCGAATGAATTAATCTAAATCCATGTAAGTTCTTAAATTTCACAGAAACATTTAGTATCTTGCAATTTTATTTGTATAGTCTTGATTTTTAAAATCTGCTTTGTATTTCAGAGAAAAAAAGAGAATTGTTAATTTCTGATAACAATTGTGCATCAAAAAATACCCCAAATCCTATATACATGGTTTTTTCTGCTTTGTATGAAGGATTTGATGTGTGAAATGAGACCATCCCAAACTCTGCTAAGAAACAGCACAAACTAGACAACTGCAATCGTACATTACAGAAAGCGAAAATAATCAGTGTCAGGCACAAGGAATAGGTATTCACAGTGAAACAAAGAAAATTAATATCCTTCAGTCTATAGACTGATGATAGGTTTGCAATGTTTGTTTTTCTCCCCTGTGAGATTATGTCTTTCAGGAGGTGACATTCACTTAAGGGACAACAAACCACTATTTATATAAATGTCCATCAAGGAAACTCTCTAAACAATTGCAAATATTGACCAACATGCAGCATATTAATTTAGCTTCACTGTCATCATGATATATTGTAGACAGCTATTGTGGAATGGCAGATCTTTTACATTCATACTTGACACACTACAACTGAAAATGGAATTTCCCTCAATGACAAAAGAAGCATTTAATAGTTACTTTGCTTCCCTAACAGAGACATACGCCTTCCTAATAATGTAAAGACAAGCAGGAATTTTTCTAACAAATACTAACAGATTTTTTTGTCATAATACCTATGTAAACAGTACAATCCCTTGCTAATAAAAGTTTCCTGCTTTCTCTCCACATGGAGCATATCCCATAAATCCCAAAACACAAATCTTTGTTCTGCTACAATCATTTAAATGTGAAGGCACATCAAAGCTTATCAAGAGCAGAAGCATTTTCCTCAGTTGCAAGAGCTACTTCAATGTAGGGTTTGTTTGTTTTCATTAATACAGCATCTCGAATTCAACTGCAAAGTAGTTACAACAGCCTCAAATCTAAGTTAAGAAGGTGTTTGGTATCGGTTCTTGAAACACAGTAAGATAGCACTGAGAGAAGCATATTGCTTCCTGCTGCCTCTGAGCTAAAGAACACAAACTCTGGATCTCCTCACCATCACAGCGTTCTTTATAGAACTGTAGCTTTACAATCCGAGGACAAGAAGAAATCTGTCATGCTCACTATAAAACATTCACTGCCATGAAACAGGCATGACAGTAGTATTTGGAATAGTATGCAGCAGAATAAGACCCAATTTTCAGAAACGTTAAGTAGGTACAGTTCCTTTGACCTCCATAGAGTTTTGGATGCTCAACACCTAAAAAACAGACTGTGGGAAGAACTCAGAGAACAAAACCAGATGACCACTTTGTCTTCCTCCCACATAGCCACACCCTTTTTGGGTCTAGTAGTTCAAGCATTATACTCCTAGTTGGCATCATTCATACTTCTATTCCCAACTGAGATTTAAAGGAAGAGTGTGTGTGTGTCTGTGTGTGCATATTAGTGCTAAACAGGAAGATGTAGCAGAAGGAAATTCGTAATGAAAACATTTTTCTTTTGTAATGCATTTTAGTTTTGTCAACAGGACTTGATTTTGAACAAGTTTCCGTGCTCTAAATCCCTGTTTTATTCTACTTACTGCACCCTTCCAAGCACTCCAGCAGAAGAGAAGGAAAGTCGTTGTGAGACAGGATAATTAGGGACTTATACTGTAATTGTTAAGAGCACTGAGAACAAAGACCATACTAAGACAAGCTGCCTGAAACTTTTTTGGCTGTGGGAAATGGTGTTACCATGGTAATCACTTTCAAACTGTCCAGCAAGACTGCTGGGGAGCTCTGTACTAAGAGAGATGTGTAAGCCAAAACGTACTTCCTGAAAAAGAGAATACTGGTATTCACTGATGATTTGTAGGACTTCCATGTTTTGTTTTAAATACATATTTCTACCTTGCTTAAAGTTGGAAAGCTGAGCTCATTGTGAACATTTAAGATCCTTCCCTATCACATCCTGAATCTTGCAGGCTGATTTGAAAATCAGATGAGGGTAAAGGAAAGTAACTTGAGAATCAGAGATACCAAATTAGATAGAGAGAGCTTGGTTATGGCCTACATATAAATGCTCAGGGGTGAAAGTGCAAGGAACTATACTTTTCCCACACTGCAGATAAATAAATTCACAGTGTTTGTGCTTTCCCATGTTGTCCCCTTGGGTGCCAGTGCTATTGTGTGTGCTGCAGGAATGCAGCCCATCACTCAGCTGCACTGTCCCTCCAAGTGACAAGGATGTGAGCCTGCCAGTTACTGCAATTAAGTCTTAAGATTCACACAGAAGCTGTGCTTTTCATTCTGGAGATCCACTCCCGAAGTGCCTGGTCTTTATCATGATAGCAGTTGTTACACTAATCTGAGGTCTCACTGTGCTAATTGCTGCATGAAAAGTCACGGTGGAGCCAACTCCTGCCCCATACTATCTAGCTGTTAGATTATCCTGCTAAGGAAAGTGGACAAAACCACACACATCATTAGCAGATGGGAAGAAGTGATGTGAAACGAAGGGTGACAGCCAACAACAAAAGGGCAGATGCAAGTTTCCTGACCAGCAGCAAAAGAAGTGGGGCACAGTGTTACAGCAGTGGCCCTGTGCTTTTCACATGGTGGCATGGCATGACCTCTGCCTTCTAGGGGACGTGTTTCTGAACACAGCAAAGTGGGACACCAGAGCCTAGGAACTACCCTGCTGCTTCAGCACCCCAACAACTCAGTTTCCCTGGCAGGAGCAGGAAGGGTTTTCAGTAGACAGTATTAATGTGCCTCCTCTTTGTTGTGTTGTCCACTTTCAGATAACTATCATGATCGTTATCCCAAGGTATGAAACAATCAATCAAAAAAACCCAGAGAGAGGATGTAGTCTCATTTCGGATAATGTTTAGATTTGTCCATTTTATGTGAATCAAGCCATGCCACAAAATAATCTAGAAGCCACTTTTAAAAGGTTTTTAAGTTCACTGACAAAAGCCATGAGAGACCCCATTTGCACAGGGCCTATGGATACAGTTACATAAAGGTGGAAGGATCTCCAACATTTTTCCTCCTAGTGCCCTATATTCAAAACCAGAAGTAACTGTCTTTATGTACATGATTTTAACTGTATTTCTGTGCTTAATCTACACAGGACATTTATCAGTCAATCCTTTGTATTCTAGCCTCAAGTTATAAATCAATCCTTTACCTCAACACTAAAATGTATCTAGTAAAGCAGCTTCTCAGAATTTTCTCATCATAACCAAATATGAAACCCCAAGAAAGGAGGGAAGCACATTTTAGAGCTAGGAAACCTTTGTAAAGGATATAAGTCTTGCCATGATCTGTCTCCTCCTAAACTTATACAGCTGTGAATTCAGCACCTCCAATTATCTCAACTGCCACTATATCCAATTTTGCATCAAGGGATACTCCTGCACTTCCAGCATTTTTTTCCACCTCAATTCTCCCAGAACTCAATGGAAAACAAGAATAACTCACTAGGGTGTGATCAAGTCTTAAAGGTATTTAAAAGACATTTGAATGTGTTTTCTTCCCACCTTTATAATTCCCTGGGGTTGTTTTTTGTTGGTTTTTTGTTTTGTTTTTGTTTTTTGCAGGGACTAGGAGGAATGAGTATTGAATACAGTTATTTGTCATACCTAAAGGGTCCAACTCTAAGAGATTTCAAGCATAGCAGAGACACTACAGACTGTAAAACTGTAAGCAGTCTTCATTCCTTATCAACATCTTTCTTGAAAAATGGTAATTTTTTAACCTTGCAATACCATTTCTCAAGGGCCTGATCAAATGAAAAGTCTATTTTGGTCAATGATAATTACAGCTGCAGACCTCAAGGTAACCTTTAGTGTGTACATTCCACCTTGCACATAATGCCAATTAAATGGTTGACTGTCATTCCTTAGGTTCATCTAAAATTACATTCTCTTGGAAGATAAAATATTGCTGATACAATTTACAGTATGTCTCTTCAAACTGCAATATCCAACTAAGATTTATTCCTTCCAGGTCAAAAAAGGCTGAAAGACAAGAAAAATCTAAACCTTAATTTGTGAAATATCTTTAAAAAAGAAGAAACACAGGTATAAGACAAAATGTTTGGGGGTTTTTTTTCCTTCCCTTCATAGAGAGGTTGTTTGCATTAGAGTGCTGAGGTTTTCAGTTTTGTGGTCTTTTATGTTGGTTGATTGTTTTTGTTTGGGGAGGGCTGTTTGTTTTTAATTTCCTGCAATTTATCTCTTCTTTGTGTTGCTAGCTCTTCCCTTGTTGCTCTTGCGTTAAGCTAAATCTCTGAGGTTTAGAAAAGTACTGATCTTTCAAATGCACAGGATAAACAGCGTCTCAGTCCCTCTGTCTTGTCATCAGTGTTGTTAAATGCTTTAAAAACAGATTAGGAAAAACTAATTTGCAAATTTGTGTCTGAGACAAATCTAAGAACTTACTTATGCAAGGAGGTTGCTGAAGAGTAACTTGGGGGCATCAGCTCATAGAGCATCAATTTAGTGACCTTTGCCCTGCCACCCAGGAAACCACAGAAAGTTTATATCTGCTTTCTTCTTCCCTATTAGATTTACATCTGTAAAGTAGTGGAGGTTGCTAATGCATTTCTTCCAACTATTTCTATTAGGACATCAGAGGCCCACAGTTTTCCTGACAGTTTCATTTGACAGTGATTTGCACACCTATTTCAAATTTCTCATCAAAAGTGTTTGTTCTTTGCTATTTAATAACATAATTCTTCAAAGAAAAAGCAGAATTTGAATAGTTTGTAGTTAATTTTGTCAGGCTCTGCTCAGTTGTTAGAGATTTTAATACCATTACATTTTTACTCCATTCCCTACTTCGCAGAAAGAAATATAGTACTTTACAAAAGACAAACTTTTAAGCCAAGACGGCAGCCAGAGCAAAGGGAGCATAATTTCAGAGCACAGCCCTTCTTTCAATATCTCATCACAAAAATCAAAACACATTTGCCAGTCATGGATTTTCTGTTGCTTTCAGTTAAACTAGTTCCTGCTAGCATAACATTAAAAAAAATCCTTTCTGCATCCATCTCTAGTAATGCCCTTTGCCTAGTTGTTTTTCTGTTACTGTTTCCAATTAGGATAAGTGCATAGCATGACTTTTGTCAGCCTAGATCAGCTTCCATCCAGAATGCCTTTATTCATATTCTTTTATCTCCACTCATTACTATAACCTTATGTTTTAAGAATTTTAAAACCTATTAAGTGGCACAATATCCTATAACCCTGTTTTAGGGGATATGGCTTAGTGAATGTGAATTTTTTTTTAATGAAATTCATGGTGGTGATCAAAAATAACAGTGTAAAATCTCAAAAATATTTAAAAAGCAAATACAGAAGATCTAACTGCATGAGACTAATAAGTGTTTGACTGTACAATGCTGTTAGCCAAATGAGCATATTATGAATCTTTTCTATTGGTGACAAAAGTGCTACATTTTCTTAAACTCAAGATAATGGTTTCTTCTTAACCCTCACCCTCCAAAACATATCTCCAATGCCTCAGAACCTGTATTTATCATTAACACAGAAAAGAGTACTATCAAGTGAATCTCTAAAACTTCCTGAAGTGCACAGATGACCACACACTACATACAACGTTTGTCTTTTCTTCATTTGCCTTAGGAAAAGATCAGACACTCACTTGCGGTGGATCCAAGCATAGATTAGTTTATCATCAAATAATGGGAAGACATTTTCAGTTCACTTTTATTCTCCTACAACCTATAGATACAATCAATGACGTCAATTTATATTAATTTCTTTGCTAAATGAATTTGAAAATTACAATGTAATTACAATGTTTCAGCCTCATCATTAACCACTGTATCCTGTATTACTGGTGCCAACACTTTGCAAAAACAGTTATTTTTAATCTTACAGTTCTTTGTAGTTTGAAATATATCACTGCATGGCACATACGTCAGAACAAACCATCCCTCACTCAGGTTAAGTATGTTAATCATCGGTATGTTTAGTCCTGTTTACACATATGTATGTTATTAAAACAAAGTATGCCTTCCAGCTTCCAACATAAGACAAATTATCACAAATCAACTCTGTATTTCATGTAATACTTAAACATGTATATTTCAATGGAACTATCATGAATAAATTTGTAAGCAAGAGTAATCTCTAGTTCATATTCACATCAGTTTTTAAGGTATTCAAGGGAACTAGTTCCCATGTATTTACACAGATATTCCCACATGGTTGGTAATAATCTCCTAACACTGCTGAGAAAAGCTGACATTAATGGCATCATTTCCCAAATTGCATCACCAGCCACGTGGCTGCAACAGTAAGGATCACCATCAACTATGTGATCATTACAAAGCCCCAGGTGAGAGCAGACTAACAAGCACTGTCACCAGAGCAGGGGACTGGGATGGGGGCAGGCGTTCCCACAGCCTCTGTGGTGACCACCAGGTTTGCTCCCTCTCTGAAGCACAACTATGTCCAACACAGGAGAAAGATTCTTAGTTTCAACCCACGCAGGAGAGACTAGAGCATGCACTATGTCAATTTTAGAAACCAATATTTTAGCACAAATATGGGAACATCACAAAGTGAAGACAAGTGGTGTATTAGAGTGGTCAATGTGCCCCAGAACCAGGATTTACAGGTTTATTAGCGGTTCTCACACATGCTTCTCTTCATTAAAATCATCTTGTGATCACCAATATGCTCTTCTTTTAAGACAGATTTACCTAGCTAAATGGAATAAAGAATAACAAGGTGCCTTGATGTCATAAAGAGTGACTACATCAAAAAGTTGCATCAGCATAGGTAAAATGGCAAGTGCACTTCCTCAAAATTATGCTGGCCAAACTTCTTACTCATTCATTCAAGTAAAAATAAATTATCACATATTAAGAGTTAGAAAAAATGAGATTTTAATAAAAGAAGCCACTAAAAACATTTGAAGAAAATACACTTTCAATCAAAAAAAAAAATGCCAATGGCAATATTTACTACATTTTTCTCTATGTCTACATCTTTACTTCAGCCTCATCTCAACAAAGAGATGGACAAAACTTGGAAGTATTTCATAGCACTTCATGTCTAAATACAACTGTCTTTTAAGAAAAATGAATGCATAAATTGTCATCACTGTGATTACACCACGGTGACTGCTCCTCCTCCTTTAAACCAGAGGTACTTTCAGAGCCTCTCCCATCATGTGGGACTTGACCATGAGATTCTCACGATTACACATCTAGAAGCTTTCTAAGTGCAAGTTAATTAATAAGAAGTAAAACATCCCATCTTGGTTACTGCTAAAACAACATATTGTTCCGTGAGCCAGTAGAAATGTGATGACTAGTTTCCTATAGACATGTCCTAGATTTATTAACCCACTTATCCCTAAGCACTGTTTGGCCAGATGAGTGACATATGGGCCGTGATGTTTTCACAGCTACATGTGTGTTGGCTGACTGGCCAGTGAAGGATGTGCATGATCATTGACCAGCTGGCTGATGCCCAGCAGAGGCGACTGGGAGCCAAGAGGTAGATGCCTGTTCTCAGTAGGGAACATTAATTTGACTGTTCTCTCTTACCCAGCTGCTGATTTCCATTAAATTTGTAGAAACTTCAATATATTTGAGGCATCTCAGCCCCTGTTAAATTTTGCAGCCAATAAGTTCAAGAGTTACAGTGGACTAAACAGAAGAAAAAGAGAAAGAATCTGGTAGACACACACTACAAACATACATATTTCCTTACTGTCACAAACCTGGCTACATATATGCCATCAGGACTGACCACAGACCTCTACCTCATTTTTACTTTTTTTTTTTTAACTTCTATATTTTTGTTTCATTACTCTCTCACAAATGCTACCCATCGTTACTAAATCTGGCCCTACTATTTTTCCCTGTCTTGAAACCCTCCTTCCCCTGTTTAGAAGCTATTTTTGGTTTCAGTTCAACCAGGCTCAATAGCAGTAGTAACTAGACAGTGGAAACTTATTAAAAAATACACAGTTAATAGAGATATAATAACAAGCTTCACATTTAAGTGTTTTAGATAAAGGGATTTATATATGTAAGATATATAAGATTTGTATATAGGTATTTTAGATAGAGGGGGAGAGAGAAATGCTTGTTAATAATTCCATTGTTAAATCACAAATTCTGCATGTAACTGTGTTTGTTACCCTGCCATGTTAACCACTCTTATGGCTACAGCTCTTTGGCACTACAGTGTGCCCTGCACTGAACAGCAGTAATGCAGGAACAACCTTGTGCCCAGTTGCCAAGAATTTCGGGAAAGTGTTGTCAGCGTTTCAAGTTCTGAATCTTTCTCAACATGACACAGGGTAGCCTGAGCAGTCTGCCAGTACTAGAAGCTTCTTTCTACCTACATCCATCAAGGTGCAGTTTATATATACTTTTAGAAATAAACACCCTAGAGTTTAAGCCCATCATAAAGGTCTACAGAAAACACAATCCCATTTTCATGCCTACTACACAGCAGGTATTTCCATAATACAAAATGATGTTTTTAATACTTCCAGCAAATGCAGTCAAACATAAATTTCCAGGATTGCATGAGTAAGGGTGATTCTCTAGACCTGAAAATAAGCAAAAAAAAGGGTTCATGAAGCTTACTGGGCTCCTATCCACTGACATAGAAAACAGTAACTTCTTTTGTTATTCAGATGACAGCAAGATAGGAAGAAGTGTTGACCTGCTGGAGGGTAGGAAGGGGCTGCAGAGGGATCTGGACAAGCTGGATCAGTGGATTGAGGCCAAAGGGATAAGATTCAACAAGGCCAAGTACCAGGTCCTGCACTTCAGTCACAACCACCCCACACAATGTTACAGGCCTGGGGAAGAGTGACTGAAAAGTTGCCCAGCAGAAAAAGACCTGGGTGTGGTGGTTGACAGCTGACTGAACATGGGCCAGCAGTGTGCCAAGATGTCCAAGGCAGCCAACAGCATCTTAGCCTGTATCAGAAAGTGTGGGCAGCAGGACCAAAGAAGTGATCATCCCCCTGTACTCGGCACTGGTGAGGCCACATCTTGAGTACTGCACTCAGTTTTGGGCCCCTCATTACAAGAAAGACATTGAGGCATTGGAGCGTGCCCAGAGAAGGGCAACAAGGCTGGTGAAGGGTCTAGAGAATACATTTTATGAAGAGCGGCTGAAGGGACTGGGGTTGTTTAGTCCGAAGAAGAGAAGGCTCTGGGAAGACCTTATCTCCCTCTACAACTACCTGAAAGAAGGTTGTAGCAAGGTGGGGGTTGGTCTCTCCTCCCAGATTACCAGTGGTAGGACAAGAGGAAATGGCCTCAAGTTGCACAAGGTGAGGTTTAGATTGGATATTAGGAAACGTTTCTTCACAGAAAGCGTTGTTAAGCATTGGAACAGGGAATTGGCGTGCCCAGGGAAGTGGCAGAGTCACCATCCCTGAAGGTGTTCAAAAAATGTATAGATGTTGTACTTAGTAATACGGTTTAGTGAGCATGGTGGTGATAGGTTAACAGTTGGACTTTATGATCCTAGAGGTCTTTTCCAACCTTAATGATTCTATAACTGAATGCAATTACTAGATAAACTCCAACAACCTGGACAATTAGAATAAAACTAAAAGCGAGGTTTTATAAACAAATCCATATGAACTTATACCTGAGATGTCATAGCAATGACAGATTTGCATGGCATTGTTTATAGGAATATTGTGAGCAAGCCACTTTAAAAAGGCTGGAGAACGTCCAGATGACTGTTTTTAAACTATTAGGTCAAAACTTTCTTTAGAATAGGTATGACTCTAGTACTCCCACTGTATAAAATATTAGATTTTTCTCATCTCAGAAGAGGAAGAGTGTATTCCTAGCCATTACTTCTGTAAAGCATGGCCTAGGGTTGCAATAGTTCCATGAAAACATCAGCTCATTACTCCCACTAGATTATTAACAACATAACACTGAGCAAAAGAAAACAACATTATGGTACTGAATAACTACATGCTTTTTCCAGACCTTGAGTACAGTTCAGACTAGTTCCCTTATCTCAGCGAGTGAAAGGTTCAGAGGAGACAACAGGGAAGAACAGAGGTATGGGTCAGCTGGGCAGATTATGATCCTTCAGCTGGGAGAAGTGACAGCTTCAGCAGCAGGTGGCAAAAAAGGGGAAAGGAGGAAGTAGAAGGTGGAGAACGATGTTCATGATCTCTTCTGATATCGGAGATAGGGCTCAGAAAATGAAGCCATCAGGAGCCAGTTCAGAATTAACATGCACAGCATTTCCTCATACAGCTCACCAAACTGTGGCACTGACCCAAGCCATGCCCTGGAGACATTTAAATAAGAGCTGGCATAGTGTGGAGGGGCAAACATACTTGGAAGGGAGTCTGTGTCGTGCAGCTTAGATAGATAAAACACATCAAGCTCAGGAAACCATCCTGGGCTGAAAGCAGCTAGAGAAGCAAAAGCTACCAGGGAAAAGAAGGAAGGTGTGGGGAAAAGGCATATACGTTCAACTCTTTGCCTATGAGTTGCAGTCACTGTTGGCTCAGATTGGCTGTTATAGCTGGAACTGCTTCCCTAGGTTAGTACTTGCTAGCTGGCTTGCAGCACAGCAGTAAACTCTCTACTGGTGCTTTGCGACTCAGATTCAGCACTCCTGCTTTTGCTGAAATAGTTAGAAATTGTCATGAATAGAAAATGTTGCCCTAAAACAGTTACCAAGGCCTGTCCAAGCAGTATTCTTAGCACCCACAAAAAGCTGAGGCCACATAGGAAAAGAAACCTACCAAGTCCATCACTTACAGTCCTGAGTAAGTCAAGCCAGATAAAGTAATAATGTGTTATCTAAAATGGGCTACCCAACCTTTGAAAAAAATAGTTCACCACTTCAGTTTTCAGAAAGTTGTAATGACACAACCACACACTCAGACATCATCCACTAACCAATCAGGCCAGATTCACCAGTCTGCTGTTGCAACGCAAAGAGTAGCTCTGCTGTAGTCTTGGAAAGTCTAAAACAAAGCAGTAAAGCAGAGAAGCAGTCCTGGTATCTGTTATTTTGAAGGCACAGAGAAAAACAAACAGGTTCAGGAGGTACTAAAACATTTCCATTTGTAACTGATAAAACTGAAAGTGAAATACCCACACTCCCCACAGCTACATCAGCAGATCTCCTGCCCCAACAATTTCCAGCCAAAAACCATCATAGCACCACACAGTCACACTCTCTTCTGATCAAGCATTATTATTCACTATGCACAGAGCCAGGCCGATGTGGAATGGGTTACCAAGCCAATTATTTACAACAGAACTCAAATTCATCAAAATAATTTTACTGGTTTACACATGAAGCAAGATACAACCCTCCCTCTGTGACCTGCTGAAGAAAAGAGTGCAGCTGTTTTGTTCTCCTACCTGTAGGTTGTTCTTTTTTCTATGATAAAATTGCACAGTTTCTTTTAGCCAAAATCATGAAGCCTTACTAAGCTTGTCACTACCCTAAAGCCAGCACATAATCATTCTATATATATTTGATATATACTCAACACTCACAAGACAAAAGTATTATCAGACATAACAGCAGACCCAAAGAAAACACGAGCCATCAAATCTGTGTCATGAACTCATAAATTGAAATGACTTAAGCACTGACAACCAATAGAGATCCTTTGGGGAAAGGCAAAGAGGGCCAGGTGCAGTCAGTGCTTACATGGGAGGAGTTTCAGCTTTCTGTGCCACCATCTGGGCAAGGCCCACTTTTCCTGCTGCACTGCATTCATTACTCACTGTGTGATAACTATCACAGCAGCTGTGATGTCTGCACAACATCCAGGCAAATAAAAAAAAAACCAAAAACCAACTTTAAAGGATGTATATCACTCTCAAAAACGTATCAGCTGTTAAACTCTTCCTGCAAGTTACAATGCCTGCTATGCAGCTGACATCTTTGGAACATAGAATTGCATGACACTTCATCTTCAGCAGAAGCAGATTATTACTGTGTCTTCCAATAACAATTTCAGCTGATGCAGTGTGATAATCTTCGTAGGAAATAAGATCTTGCCTTTGAAATCAGAAGGCAGTTGTGAATACTGCCTTTTGAATACAGGAGGTTATTTGACTCTTATCAAGACCAATAAGGAAGTAGTTGGTCTACAGGGAAATACAATACATGTTGGATTTCAGACTCCACTGCAGATAAAGTGCAAGTTCACATTGGCTAAGGAGTAAAGGATCTTATTTTTAAGGTTTCATTTAAGATCTCAACCCACAAAAAGCATTTCTAATTCCTAAAGCATTTCTAACATCATCAGTACTGCACACTAGCTGTGAGGAGCTCTTGTGCTTCCCCTTGCCAGTATAGCATCATTTCATCTTGCTGGGCTGCACTACGGGCACAAGCCATGTCAAGCTCTACAGGTCACAGCAATCATATCTCATTTCATAGTCCCATAAGACACTGCACTACCTCCTAAGAACATTCACAAGTTGTTACAGGACAACTTGTCCATTTAGTCTTGCAACCACAGAAAGCAATGGTCCAGGTCTGCAAAATCCATTCCCTGGCAACAGACTACAGCTGCATGGCATAAGCTTCCATGTTAGAGAAATCAATCCTACCCTCCCTAATTACCAAAACCAAACACTGCTCCATTTTGTGAATCCAGTATTTATCTTCCTTGGTTCTGCCCAAGCAGCTACCATGTAATGCTGACAAGCCTCAAACACTAGTCTGAGGAGACAGATACAGCTTGTGTTCAGAGCAAATGAGAAAAGATACAGAAACAAACTGTGCTTGTGCAATCATTCTGCAAATGGACTCACAGCAACATACGCTCTGTCCAAAACTTTCAAATAAGACATTTTCATGAGGCTTTACAAGGGCTTGCCTCACATGTGTTGGCAATGTTCAGAAGAGGACTGATAACAGCTTGGCAACCCTTTGACAACCAACAGCCCGTACTGTCAGAGATCTGTTAGCCATCTGTCCAGATATGGTTAAAGTTTAAGGGTGGTACAGATGTCCTGGATGTTTGCAAGGCCATTAGTGCTGTGCTGTCTCCACCACCCCTCAACACGCAAAGTGTTCCTGAATTAGCTGCAAGATTTGAAGGGAGAATTGCATGCCCTGCGGATGGTACTAACAGGATGTGTACAACACTCCTATTATCTCTGCTGTTCCAAATGGGACAGTGAGTTCCCTATAAGTAAGAAGAATAACCCCATGTGGATCTTCCTGCTGCATTTCACTGTATCAGGAGGTTTCTGGAGGGTAACCATAAAGTGGTATAAAACAATTATTCCAGCCCCCTCTGATATTCTCCTCAGTTATGTTCTCACATCAACAGAAGTGACATATTAGAAAGAAATTTTAGCTATTGAGAACTGGGGATCTGACTCCCCCTCTTACTTCACTCACGGACAAATGAACTTCAGGGAATTTCTGCTTCTGGCAGAGAAGCTGATCCTGCTTATTTCATGCTGCCTTCTGCTGAATCTTGTCTTCTTGTTGGGAGTCTGACGGGTGGTTTCTTCCATGTGAGCAGGTGCAACTACATATGATTGCTAGCAATACTTCTTTATTCATAATAAACTTTATAAACAAAGATCTAAAATTGTTAAGGAATTTAGAACCTACAAGTTCACTAAAAGCCAAGACATTCTCACATTTCGGTTCTCCTGTAGAATACTATCCTGTAGGCTCAGGAAAGCTAAAAAGCCACAAGCAATAAGACATGTACCACTCCCAGACCTCAGAAGCTCATGCACATACCCCAGCCAGTGTGCTGCAGACAGATCCTCAGCCTCCTCTACCACTAAGTGCCTCCAAACTGGCAGCTGATGAAGAGAAGTTGCAAAGATGTAGAATTTTCTGAACTACCACTGTAGTAATAGTACCTAGCTATAAATACAGTATCTGTGTTCAGATCTTTGGCAGCTGCAAAACAGATCTTTATACCATGTTCATGGTATAGAAATCATAACATGATGTTCAAGAACTCCAAGTTGTTATACACTTGATACATTTGTATAAACCACTCATTCTTTCCCATTTATAAATCAACAGAATATTCCAGGTTATACTTCAATGTAAATGCAGTCTTTTAATTATAAATCAATCATGTTCATCTTTTGTGATAAGTATAACAGCAGTGGAATATACAAAAGCTATTTTAATTACAGAAGTATAATATGAAATCCAGTAACAGGACACCTTACTGGCAATTACATATCAACATACCAACATTAAGGAGCTTCAATATCCATGAAAACAAAGAGAGAAATCAAAAATATTTCACTATATTCAAGTAATTGTTTCAGGTTTATATTCCAGAAAGGATTAATTGTATTGCATACAAAGTGACAACAAAATCTGTTTCCTACTCATACCTCTACAAAACTCCAGAAGTTGAATCAAAGAATAATCATCCATGTTAATTTAGATTTATTATGTCTAATTAAATGACTTATGGAAAAGAAGTTGATCAGACTGCAGATATACCCAAAGAAGAGTTACATGTGTAACTTCACGTGACTCTGCATACTCAGGCTCTAATTACATTATTGAAGCATTATTTTCTCCATAAAACTCCTTCATTTAGTATTTGAGCATTCAGTATTTATTTTTATCCTCTACAGTAAGTACGTAGCTGATGCCTCTGTCACTCACTCCATCTAAACTACTAAACCCAAGTTATGCAGGAAAAAAACTAATTCTGGTATTTCCTAAACATGCTTCATGGTGCATTTACCATGTTCTTTTAATATAGTTTCTTCAGATGTGATCTCCTAACTCCTAAATACACAAGCCATATTCAGAAAAACAGTTTCCCTAAAATTAATGGACATAAATTTGCATCCTCAGGCACAGATCAAACATAGAAAATACCTGTTCAAAAGATTAAAATTTGGTAAGCTATAAGCATCTGAAGAATGCTCTTTTACAGAGAAGAGCCAAACAACCTTAATGTCAAGCAATACAATCAGCTCTATTATTAGCACTTAGGTATATACGTTGCCTATAGTACTCCTGTATTTTGTACACTTTGAATCCTAGCACTGCAGGTCCTGCTTCAGGCAGGACCAAAGACAGACACCCAAAATCAAAGCATATGGCATAGTGAACATTAGTTAGCATATGCTTGTATCATATTTGTTGTTTAAGAACAGAGAACCTACAAAATTTTTCTGAGGCCTAAAAAATTTGCTTGTTCATGAACAGAATGGTAGGTATGATTTACTTTACTTTCAAACAAAACCAGGCCATTTTTATTTTTTATATTACTTACGATATTTCATTGTTAAGAAATCATGTCCTATGGTAATCACCATCAGTTTCAAGAAGTGCATCTGCAATCAGAAAATTGTGCCTAGTCCACATTTCACAAAAGGTCATCTGCCTGTAGCCATTTTTCATAAGTAGCTTTTACTGCATACTTCATTCTCATCATAATGACATTATGACAATGTCTAGCATATAGCTCAAGGCAAACAGACATAAATTCTTTGTGCCAGTGAGGAGACGGGAGGAATCATTCTCAATCTTCCAAACACACTTAGGTTAATGAAGTGTTAATTAAAATATTTTATGAGTCAGGTCAGCTTAATCTTAAGAAATTCTCCAAAATATGGTAGCTTTTCCTAAGCTAAACTGTCCTGTTTCATTTCTACTTCATCCTATTACATTCAAGCTGAAGGTGAAGCTTTAGACAATCTTATTTATATCACAGCTCTCTTCTGTCTGCAAATCTGTCCCTTGCAGAACCATTCTGATGCAAGGACCAAGCTACCACTGAGGGCTAGTAGTAACATGTAACAGCGGAAAGCACCCTGAGGCCCTGTAAAAGCAGGCCAAGTATTTCTATTCATACAATAAGTTGAACCAATGACAAAATAATGGCTTTCTGAAATGTTAATTTGCATAAACAGTAAGACAATTCAGAAGTGGTTTTACAGTCTTAGTAACTGATGTGATGAATGCAGCAAGACTAGGAGCATGTGCTTGCATGGTGTACCATGCCCAAAGAACATTTCTTTCTCAGAACAGCATCCGTCAGGCCTAGGAAGCTGATTCATCATGATAGATGTGAGTCAGGTGTCTGTTACAATGTCATAATGAATCACTCCTGGACTTGAACATATTCAAAATGCACACACATCACAGGAAAAACGTTCTTATGCCATGAGTAAAGAAAGCACTTTCAGAATGCAGTCACTATTACATTTTTTTAAATCACAAAAAAACCATGAAGGAAAAGCACAGCTCTTAGTGTTGCAGAGCAACAATCCAAATCAGCAAAAGACTTTATAACCCACTTAGACTGTATTTCCCTCTCAAACAAGGAAGTCAACTTCAATGGGTATCCTGTCTCCTCAATAACTACCCAAAGTGATCCAGGACTTGCAGGTGTTATCACAGTAGATATGAATCACCTGTGTTTAGACAGGTATGAGAGCAGGCTACTGCTTCACATAAGCCATAGCTGCACCTGACCCCTTGCTGCAGGAAAGCAGTGCCATGCAATGTAGAGCAACAAGAGCTCATGCAGAAGAGGGGAACTGGTGAGTACAATAGTACCGCTATTCCCAGACTAGGAAGGTTGATTATCTAAAAAGAGAAGGAAGAAGTCTGACTCATAAACGAAATAAAACCAGAGAGGTTTGATTGTGTCTGAAGTGAAAATCAGAAGAAAAAGCTGTTTAAAGAAAAGGATTCGTCAAATTAATTTTGTTGCTGAAAAACTAAGTTTGGCAGAAATATTGCAACAACAACTTTGTGACAGTATTGCTCTCCTGCCTGTAGAATTACCTTTAAAGCTACGTACTAATGCCAGATTATGTTATGCCAAGGGCATAAGATTTCTTTACAATGTGCCCACTACACTTACAAGCCATTTCCACTTGGGCTTACCATGCCAGGAAATAGCAGCAGTTGTCTCTCTCCTGTGTAGAGCTTAGCCAAAAGATTTTCCTCTTTCCAGAAGGGAAGACGCAACTGGCAGTTGCTAAGAGCCTCATGAACTAATTAAGGATTGCCTTCCTCATCTAAATTCTTAAGGTGCAAGGTACAGTCTGTAGCAAGTCAAGTTTGCTGGTCCCAGCCTTAGAGAATGGGCACCAGCCCCCAGATGCTGTAAGGGCTGAGGCAGCTTACTGGAAGTAACCAGTTGCTCAGCTAGTCACCCACTGTGTTCTTCAAATATTCTCAGGGAGGCAAACTGTTCTGCACCATATGAAACAGCCTCAAGAAGACAAATATTCACAGGACTTCACTTCCAGCTTTTCTTTTGATATGGCTGCAAGGACATATTTCATTCAATGCAGATAGGCTTGTGTCATTTATGAACAATGGGAAAACAGTGAAGAAATTAATAAGATTTTTGCCTATAAACTTCCCAATAACTGCTTGCACTCCTTCAGAATTATGTGCCTCCCTTCTGACTCAAAATACAGGGCAATTCATCGTCTAGATTAAATCAGATTAAGTGGTTGCAAAAGTCTGTTGTATTGTGTACGCTGCTTCTGAATGACCTTAGCATCCATACCAAAATGGTTTCTGATTCACTCCATTAAGCTAAACTCTCAATTGTCCTGGAGAACATGCTAATACTCCAATGGATACCAGACTGAGCCACTTCCAGTCCGAACAGTCAAATGGTCGAACATAAGAAAAAGTAAAGTTTTGGAGATTTGAGGCAAAGAAAAAGGAAATTGCTTTTTTCAGGCCATACAAAATACTTGCCTAACACAGCTGGAAAATGGACAGTCACAGTTCATCTACCTGAAAGGAGGTTGTAGCGAGGGTTAACAGTGTGAGGACAAGAGGAAATGGCTTCAAATTGCACCAGGGGAGGTTTAGATTAAATAAAAGGAGAAATTTCTTTACAGAAAGGGTTGTGAAGTCTTGGAATAGGCTGCCCAGGGAGGTGGTGGATTCACCATGCCTGGAG
>VWZO01005233.1:0-26404 GCA_013396975.1 Bucco capensis | reverse complement strand
AATAATCCTGGTGCTGTGTACGCCAAACTATTGTTTGAACTATTGTTTGAACTATTGTTTCAACTATTGTTGAAGAACCCAAATCTGTGGTGGTGACACCAGCCACGGAGCCATGTGTTGATGGACTGGATGTGGTTGTTCTTTCCTACATCATTGCCTGTGACTGGAAGAATAGATGAAAAGATAACTTGTGCCCCAGAATCTTTCACCACTCGTCCCAATGCCCTGAAGTCTCTTTTTATTCCTCTTGGACTACTGGTCGTTACTTCCTCTCCTCCCACATGGAAGATCAGTAGTGGATAGTAGTCTGAGGATTGCACCAGGCTGGGGATGTTGCAGCAAAGCTGGCCGTCTTGCTCCTTGGCCATTGCACAGCCTTAACTCTAGCCATCAGAACCCAAACTGACACAGAGCAGGTTGCAGGAGTTTAATCTTTGCAGCCATATTCATCATTCTGCCCCTGGACCCTGCAAGAAACTTGAGTTCTCTGGTCACTGTTGTGTGATATCTGAACTGTTAACCTCAGCCCAATCCTTAACTGGCTGGTGACTCAAGCACAGTTCCCATGTAACCAGCCAGTGTTAGTCCCTACCAGAATGAGGAAGGCTCCAGGATGCTGGCCCAGGGTGCATTCTAAGGCTGAAAGCATAAGGGATTGCAGGATTGTCCAGTTCTGCATCTTGCAAGGGTGATTCTGGGGCAATGGTGGAACTGTCATGGTTTGTGATCAATACCTGATTATAGCAAGATTTAGAAGGAGCAGATCACAGAAGCACATGCTCATTTAAGTTGGAAGGGACCTCAGGACGTCACCCTGTCTAGTACCTCACTCAGAGCAGGATCAAATAGATCATGGTGCTGCAGGCTGTGTCCTGCCCAGATCTGAGCATCACTGAGGACAGAGTGTCCACAGACAGTGTTTGACCACTGTCAAAATGAAAACATATTTCCAATATCTAGCCCTTTCTTTATTCAAAGCCTGTTGCCTTTTATTCTGTCTCTGCACCTCAACTGAGTCCCCTTCAGTCTGCTCTAGCTCTCCGATTAGGTAGTAGGAGACAGCGTTTAGATTCCCCCAAGCCTCCTCTTCCTGTGCATGAGCAAGCCCATTCCTGAGCCCCCATTTTTATGTCATGTGCACCAACCTCCTAAGTACCTTGGTGGCCTTGGACTCTCTCCAGTATTACAGATAGATGGATAATTGTATAGGAAGTTTATTGCTAGTGCAAAGAAGTGGCTTATAGTCTTGTTTAATGAAAGAATTTACTCTTACTTAAGTGCTGGTCTTCCCTTTAATTATATGGTGATTTAAGCATCAAAATAGGAGCGAGGAACTGAAATTCTTCTGTGACCTGGGTATTTGTTACAGTGAATTGTTGAATGGTTTCTAGGAAAGCTAGAATGAAGCATTAGAAACCTAAATGTCCAAATGTCTGTAAGTGCCTCTATGTCTGAGGAGATAGTAATGCCTCTTAGCATCAGTAGAAAACATTTGTAGCTACACATAGGCAGCAGTCTTTGGAAGGGTGAGTGGAGCTCAGGTCTTCTGCTATTTAATAATCAGCGGAATCATGGACCTCTTTTGTTATTTTGTAACATGGAAGTCCCATGTTGTCCTGCAGCAAAACATAGCCTTTTATAAATCACTGAAACATTTCCAAATTGGATTGTCGTCATATGAACTCCAGCAGCACTGTGGTGACCGCAAAGCTCTCGTAGCTGCTTCTGGATCAGTAACAGAGAAAGCTGACGGAACTCCTGGAAAGGACATTGACTACTGGTTCAGTCAGTAAACTGAAGTAGATAGTACTCTTATTCTTACATTACTCTCTTTTTCCCTAAGACATCTGAATACAATGATATCATGTATCCTGCCTGGACATTTTGGGAAGGAGGACCAGCTGTTTGGCCAATTTATCCAACAGGTTTAGGGCGCTGGGACCTTATGAGAGAGGACCTTAGAAGGTATGTTTTGGAAATAGTTATGTGTGGAAGGAGGTTTGATGAAAGACAAACTCGGTAAAAGCCATCTAGCACTGGGCAGCAGTGGGCCAAAAATGAAGCCCAAGACCATAGGTCTGTTGGGCTTCAATCTCTCCTGCTGCCTCTTGTTAACTACGTATAGCCTAACTGCTGTCTAAGAATTCTCCATGGAAACCTTGGATGATGTAACTAGAAGTTGTAATTAGTCTCTCTGTTTCTGACACTTAAGTAAGGAATGCAAAGGATGAAGTATATACATTCTTCATTCTGCCAGGACCAGAATAGTATAATTTTTGGTGAGATAGAGTTTGTCAATAAAGTAGCAGTTACCTTTTGCCTGCAGAAATCTCCCCTGACATACAGAAATATTTTCCTTTGTTTCCCACTACTTCTCTAGTTGCTGGTTTTTTTTTTTTTTCACTGCAGGGATGATCCAAGATGTTTGTATAAGCTTCTGGAAGGGTAAAAGGAAAGCCTTCTTTAGATCTGCTTTTACTCAAGTGTTACTGTGCAATAGAGAAACCTGGAATCATTCCCAAGAATCAAGAGTTGTTACTGAGCTGAGAGTAAGGCAGGTGTTTTTTGACTGAGAGTGTTTCTTTTGACAGGATCTTTGACTATTAGCAGAATAAGGGACTGGTTCCCATAGAGAGTGACAAAGTGTGCAACAGGGAGTGAATGTAGAAACATAACAAGAAAAACCCACCATGATGTTAATCTCTTGACATCAGAATGCAAGGTTGAATGTTTCCCTCTTCAAAATCTGAAGATCTGGGGGACTAATCACAGCTGAAGCCCAGNACAAGGGATTTTCAGACTGTGCCTGGAAGCCCAATGTGATATGCTATGAAAACACTTATTGTTGTTTTCTCAGTGAACCCCACTCTCATCACTGGGTTACAAACAGATGCAAAGCTTGACTTGCCCAAATCAGTTTGGGGATCAAGACATACACATCAAGCCAGGTGCAAGAGAAAAGTACAACAGAGAGTTCCCCAGAGGAAGGCAGGTGACTGCAGTGACAGAAATATAACATGTGAACAGCTATTTCGAAGGACTAGCTTACCTTTAAAATTAAAGGTATTTGGAAAAGCAATGAACCTTTGTGGTTTAGATGCAAAACACTAGGTGGGGTTTTCTTGTATTAGACTGGTTGGGTTTTTTAATGGGAAATGACAGCTGCTAGAAATTCTGTGATATTTTGCGCTATGCGTATTCAATGAAGTACAGAAAAATAAACAATACAAAAAGGGGATTAAGATTCTAGGTAAATTTAAATACCTTTAAAGGTTTAGTGAGGAGATTGTGTGCAATTAATTGTTTTGACTGAGCAGTATTCTGAAAAGTAGCCTACGTTATGGTGCCTTAAACACAATATTCACAGGAAACCTGTTTCATTGGATGTGGCTATAATGAAGAAAGTAATTTCCATCAGAAATGAAGAATAATAAAAAGAGAACACACTGTGAAAACTGGTGAGAGCGCTGTTTCATGGTTGTATTAAATAATTTATTCCCATGTAAAAAACTATATTTTCAGATCTGCAGAAAAATGGCCATGGATGAAAAAGATCTCTAAAGGCTATTTCCGAGGATCCAGGTGAGCATATTTTCCTGTAACGAGATTCTACTAACATATGCTGTGACATCTGGGTGTATGCAGAAATTTCTCTATCTCCAAGACCTAAACAAGCCTAACCAAGAACATTGGGTTTTCTTGGGGTTTTTTGTTTGTTTTTTTAAAAGAGGCATTTTGTACTGCAGCATTTCACCATTAGTGATTCTTCATAAGAATTTCCATAGTTTATTTTAATAAGTCTAATACTGGAAACAGAAGTGATGGATTTGCTGTGTGTCTACACTTAGCCCATATCCAGGGCTAACCTATAGCAGTTGCTCTATCACCTGATGACCCCTCCCCAGCAGAGAAGGGAAATGAGGAGGAGGGGAGGCCTGTTGGCTGAAATAAAAACAGATTTAATGAAACAGCCAAACTAATACCAATATAAAGTATATGAAGTTATACTCAGCCCAGTGAGTGGATAATGGTCACAACAAACAGGAGAGCAGTCCTCAGGAGCAGAATAAGCAAGCCTCTCCAAAGATAGGAAGGAACAGGAGACTCCCCTCTCCTCAGCCACTTTCCCTCTTTATACTGAGCAAGATGTTTATGGTATGGGATACAGCTGTGAGCCAACCCAGGTCAGCTGCACTAGCTGACTCGTAACTGCTAATGCCCTGCAGCCTATGGCTGGCCTGTCATTGTGTCCCAGCAAAACCAGGACAGTATGTTATTTCTTAATGAGTAAAACTGTCATGCTAGGAGCCAGCTTGTTTTGTTCTATAAAGTGAATTGCAGGTGCATGATACAAACTTAGAGATTTGATACTGATGTGTATGCTTTTTGCCAGTGTGAATATTGTATTTGCTGTGTAAGTGCTCAACACTGAATCAAACGTATTTTTGCTATAAGTTACCTGAGTGGTGGGGATTTTTCCCTCTCTCCAGTAACAGTTTGAAAACAATGTAAAACCCACTACTTGGTTTCTCCCAATAGGGAAGGATTTGATAGCTTGCTAGATAGGCTCAGGAGATGATAAGTGAGTCTCAGGGATGTTATAATCTTGTTTATCAGTAGTGTTTTAAATTAGTGTTAGAGCAATCCATGCTGAGGATGCTTAGCGTCCCTCAGTTCTTTCTGACTTAGAAGGGAGTTAAAGTATTTGGCACCCATCAGGATAAAGCCTGCAGGAAACAACACCATCTCTTCTGATTTATCCTGGGAATTACTTGAATACTACTATTAAATATTTAGTAAATGAAATAAAGAAACATGGCCTCAAACAATTTCAGAACACGTAACTCGTTCTGCTAATATGCTTTTGGACAGAAATACACCATATGGTAGGCACTTAATGTTTTTGGGACACATAGGGAGGTCAGCCTCATAAAAAGGCAGAGTCTTGAGTCCTGTAGTTTACTAGCTGTGTTGGGTCATGTGTATTGGCAGTTACTGATAGCATTTCCTTTGCAGAACGAGTCCTGAGAGAGATCCACTCATTCTGCTGTCCCGAGAAAACCCAGAACTTGTTGATGCTGAGTACACTAAAAACCAGGCTTGGAAATCTGAAAAGGTGTGTGGGTGTTATCTGTCTACTGAGTGTGGAGGCCAGAAAGGGTAGCATTGCAGGGTGGCTTTGATGATTGAGAAGCATCTTACTGGAAAGTTGTGGATGATCCTCTGGAGTGGAGGAGGCTTGTTGTTTCCTTGAAGGCTGCATGTCTCTGATGGATAAAAGGAAGGAATCTCTAGAGCCTGACAAGCCAGACGTTTTTCTTCTGATGCCTAAAGATTTAAGTGTATTTTGTAGATTTTTAGAACTTTTAGGATTATGTGAAGCTTCCTGAATTGTTCGCATATTAGAAGCCACTAGGCACATTCTTAAGGTACATCTCAGACTTTCTCATGCCTTGCCAAGGACATGATGTTTTGGAGAAGCCACCTGCAGATAGCCTGAAGACAAAACAGCAGAAGAGGGCCAAGCCCCACGTGGGCCCTCTCCAAGGGTCAGAGCTGATGACCACTGAGGGTGGGCCATTGGAAAACCTAGTGCCAGGGTTGGCTAGAGTTATCAGTATGTTAATTACTAATAAAACTTACAAAAAGGCGTAATCCCTGGGGATGGTGCACCTGTCCATGTACAGGATCCTGAAAGGCTGGAAGCTTCCAATTAAAGATAACTCTATCTTTCTCTACTAATATCTTGCTGCATGTCTATTCTTTAGGGGATACGGCATCACTTCCATCTCCACTTTTTGTTCAAGAAAACCAGCACACATAGGAAAATGAATGAGGCAATCCCCTTGTTTTCCATTACAGCAAAATTAGCCAGCTCTTCTCCTTCTAGCCCTGACCTGCTTGTGTGGTGTTATCAGTCTTTTTACACCTTTTTCTGTCATCTCTATTTCTTGGTCTTGTTGTCAATAACTTTCTAGTAACTGTTGCTGGTAACTTTTTACTTTCATACTTAAGTCTATAGTCCAGCTCTCTCCAGACAGTCTTGTCTAACCCAGTTACACTTGGCTTCAGATAGTCCATTGTCCCAAGCTGTTTTCCACTCTGCAGCTGCCAGCTATACCTTATCATTTAATTCATTTGTGCTGGCGTTTGCTTACAGGCAGTGTGTAATTTACCAAACTTTTTTTTTCTTGTTTGAAGGGCTGGGAATTCTTCATTACACTTCTAAAAGCCCACCAGAGAAGGTTTTCTCAGAAGTGGGAATGGAGGGTTTTGAACTTCAGCTTTGTTTCTAGCTAAGAATGAAAACAAGTAAGAAATCACTGTATAAAGCTCACTGGTCTTTTTTTAATTTTTTTAATTCTCTTTAAGGATACCTTAGGGAATCCTCCTGCAAAGGAAGTCCCACTGGTTGATCACTGCAAATACAAGTAAGAGTTTTGATTAGTAAAGCTGTTCAAGGGCTGTGGGTTATTTCTTTCCTTGCATTGTGTAAGATCTCATTGTATTTTAAGGTCTAATTCCAGCAACCAGTTCCATGCAGATAAGAAAACCCTGTGAACAGAAATAAAATTTGGTAGCTTAGCATGGTCTGTTTCAGTTTCAGCTTTCCTCTGTCAGGCCAGGAGAAATGAAGTGCTTTGGGGAAAGTAAAAGTCTTAGATCACTAATAAACACACCAATCAATTATTTTTTTAAAATCAAAATGGCTTCCTGTCAAATTTTCTTTATGTTCCTATAACAAACTGAATGTTCAAAATTACTTTTTTGATGCTACAATGGTTGCATTACTGTCTTCAAAGACATAAGGAACTGAGGAATCATGTCTTCATATGCATACTGGAGCAAGTGTTGCCACTAGATATACGTACTAAAAGAGAGAACCTGAAATATGATTGAGCAGATACAGTATTGATTCATAATTTGTATGTTGTTTGGGAGAATATGGTTGTGCTTAGCAAAGGTTTTTATTTTTTAGCTACTTCAGGAAGGGGGTTTTGGTGTAATATTCTTGTGGGTTTCTGTGTAAAAATATAAACTCTTAGTGTGTATGCTTTTGTATGTCTGATGTTTTAAAACTATCTAGTTAGGATTCTGCCAGCTCAAATCTGCTGATAGAATAACTCGGTCATTTGGCTGGATCTGTGGTTTTGTGCAAATGTGATTGACTTGTCTCATTTGATATTTTACTAGACTGTTGCCCAGATTTCTCCCTTCTGTCACACTTAGACTTCCCAACTCTGATGCTTCCTAAGGCCCTCATACAACATAGGCTGAGACTTTCTCACACACTTTATTGTAGCACAGGGTCTGGAAGGGTCAGGATGAACTCCTTGCTGCTTCCTGAAGCGTAGGTGCTATAGAAAGCTGTCTGGGAGCAGCCCTTGGTGACATGGCTGAGATCACAGATGGTGAGAGCTGTGTCTGGAATTGAACAGAGGCATTTCCTTGCTTCCAGACCACTTTCTCATTGACATCTCTACATATATCTTCTGAGTTCCTAATGGAACAAGCTCCTTGTCCATGCCTTGAGCTCCTAGGTAATACAAAGAATGCAAAATAATTTCAGATTTACTCCTTGTCACTTACAGCTGAACTAAGTTTAGCTGTAATACCCATGTCACCCAATTTATATATAATACATAATTCCCATCTCACCCCAAATAGCTTCATTAAAGGAAGAACTCCCTTCCCCCACCCCAAAATGTTTGACTTCAAAGATTAGTTATATGTACTGAGGGGTTTTACCCACAGGAAAAAGAGCTCTCCACGTAGTTGGAGAAACGTGGGTTTAAAAAAGAAAGCAAGTAAGCAAACAAACATTCCACTGATGTACAGTTTCCTAAGAGAAATCTGCTGCCAGTCAAGCCCACTTCACTAACTTGGCAGAAAATACTAAAAACAAAATCATGGATTCTTTGTTATCTGCAAAGTCCATCTGTTGTGTGTAGCCTGTTTAACCTCCTAAGGTTGCATTCCCAAGTTAATATGAAACAATTAGATTCTGATTAAAGCAGAATCCCAGAGGAAAACAAAACAAAACAAAAAAACCCTGAACCACAACAAACTGAGATGTGGCAAACATGTGGCAAACAATGAACAGAAACGCTCACTGCAAGGAAAGAAAGAATTGGGAAAAAGCTCCTCGTAACAGTCTCTGAAGTGTAGAGTCACAGGATCAGTATCCACGTTGTGACCTGCCATGCCTTGTTGGCAGTTGCCTTTAAGACCTCCTTTGGTTGGTCACAGGCAAGTGTCTTTATCAGAGGTGAAGCCTCATGCCTTGTTTTTCTCCCTCATGACAGATAGCAGAAACTCACCTAGCACATCCTTAGCTTCAGCTTAACTTTCTTGTAGGGAGCTTTAAGTAAATGTAATAAATGTCTTCCCTTTGCTTTAGATTCCACTGCATAGCTCAGTGTGAGGGAGACCCCTCCCCAGCTGCTACCTGTGGGAGAAGGTTGTCTGCTACTTGGAGTCCAGTTTCTTAGTGTGTTTCCTCACAAAATGCCAGGTGTAATCAGATCCCTCTCTTATCCTTTTAAAGGTATCTGTTTAATTTCCGGGGAGTGGCTGCCAGTTTCCGGTTGAAACACCTTTTCTTATGTGGTTCACTCGTCTTTCATGTTGGAGAAGAGTGGCTGGAGTTCTTCTACCCCCAGCTGAAGCCTTGGGTCCACTACATCCCAGTCCGATCAGACCTCTCTAACATCAGGTGTGAGACCCCAAGTGTGCTCAGCGAAGCATTGCATGCCCCAGGAAACCATTGGGTGTTTGGGAAGGCGGTTTGGTTTGCACTAAGAAGTGCCTCCACTTCTCTTGGAGGTCATGTTCTTTTCTCTTTGTGACTGCCTCTGAAGAATCCTTTGCTCATATTACTCTGAGATTACAGTTTCAATGGGTTATGTCAGTCTGTCATGGTCAGTGAAATCAGCAGGCTCTAGGCACTTATATTTGCAGCTGGGTCCTGCAGCACAGATAAGGGGGAAGAGGAACTTATCATTGGGTCAAAAATGTGTTAACTCCCAGATTTCAGCATGTTGCCCAGAACTGATGCAGAACAAATGAGAAGGGCAAGTTTATTCTGTGCTCTGAAATGAGGAGCACCAGTCCCTGGCTCAGCCATAGACCCTTAATCTCATCCTCTGCAATAGTTTAGCTAAGGGACAATGTTCTCTATTGAGCTAGTTCTTTCATAGCACTTTTTTGGTCTTTGTTTTAGGGAGCTGTTGCAGTTTGTAAAGGAAAATGATGCCATAGCACAAGAAATTTCAGAGAGGTAAGTTGTATGTCCTTTCTGGCTACGGGCAGTCTTCATCCAAAGCATTTTCTTACACAGCTTTTGAAGGGGTTATCTATCAAAGACATCCTAGTATTAATAGGGTGCAGTATAACTGATCTTCTGCAATAACAGCAAGAGGGATGGAGAACTCTTAACGAGCAGGGGAAGTGGAGAACAAGATTATGCACTTAGGTCTTTGGTTCAGATGTGACCTATCTCAGGAACCCCACTGAAAGCTATCAGAAGTTGGGAGGTTTTGTCTCAGTATAAGGTGAGTTGACCCCTGGGAACTGCGTCTGCATTGCAAGCATTGTGTATCCAGGCTGGCAGTGAGTGACTTCTGAAGCAGCATGCATTAGTGCTGCTTAGGCTATATCTGATATGTGAAATCTGATATTTATTATCCCAGATACCAAATACCATCTTGAGGATAAAAACAGCACTGCAACTGTCAGAGCTGTGAATGTGAATGAAAATTGTGAAATTAAACTAGACAGTAAAGAGCAGTGCATGTTGTTTCTCATTTTGAACACAGAAGAGTGAAAGGTACATATATATAAAACAAAACCCAAGACTCTTGTAGGAACTGGAAATTGGTTCTGACTGTGCCTTGTGTATCTCTAGGGGACACCAATTTATCACCGAACATTTGCAGATGGAGGATGTCTCTTGCTACTGGGAGCATCTGTTGTCTGAATATTCTCAAGCCTTGACTTACAAAGTGAAAAAGAGGAAGAGCTACAGTGAGATCTCTTCTGAACGGCTGAAAACAGAACTGTAGAGACCACTCTGTTTTTCTCTTCAGCTGAAACTGATCTCAGTGGAAATCTGAAGATCTCTGTATATTCTTTGTTCTCTCAGAATTCTTGTCCTTTGCAGTAGAACTACAGAGAACAGCAGCAGACTATCTTTGAAATTGCTGCCATAGAATGGGACGTGGTTACATTGTCACCATAAGAATGTTAAGTAGGATGTTAGATTATGGCTATTTAATGGGGTGGTTGTGGTCATACTTGGAAGAGGGTGATTAGCATTTGGGGCTTGGTTACAACCTGTCTCACAATGATCCTAAATGCTATTCAGTCAATGAGAAGCCTTTCTGTTAATTTTACTGAACTTTTGACCAACTTCTCTGTACTTGTGGGCAAGGTACATGGACCTACCTCATAGGGGGGTGACTGGTGATGATGATGTTGCCACAGTGCTAAGCTTGAGTAGCAGACAGTCAAGCAGTTGGTGACTGAGATAAATACAGTTCATCCTCTGACAGATGAGCTGGATGCCCACACAGCCTCACAGAACTGAGCCCCTGTTAACAAGCTCTCACTGGTCAGCTGGCCAGACATCCTTAAGAACCCAGAGAAAGTATACACAGAGGTAGAGTCAGCTTTTCTTTTTTCCAGATCTTCACAGATTCTGTGCTCTGATCACTTCTGTCATCTTTCTAGGGTTGTTCTGGAGTTTTGGTTTTTTATGAGGCTGGTAATGCATCAGCTTACTTCAGTATTTGATTTTCTTTCTCACTGTTGTGCTGCTTTTCGTCTCTTGTTCTGGCAGCTGGTGCTCACATTGCTCGTTTTGAGTTCAGTGACAGGTTGCTTGCATACACTGTGTTTATGTCCCACTACAGGCTGCTCAGCCCAGAGGGAGTGCCACTTCTGAAAAACCCTCTGGCCTCTGAGGGAGAGGACAGGTAGGAAACAGCATCTTTTCTGACATCCAGGCAGGTGCTCAGAAGAGTGTAGGCACCGGCATGGGATCCCAAGAGGGCAGCTGCCTCCTAGGTGAACACCCCAATCATAAAGAGGTCTCATGGCTTAGGAAGCAGCACATTCATGGAAGAGAATGATAGTAATAGCTCATGGTCTCCTCTGCAGTCAGTTTGGATCAGACAAGATAAGAACAGTACAGGAAGCAAAACCACTAAGTGCACTTAAATGTCTGTGCTCACACAGAGGCCCTGCCGCACTGTCAAGTTTTGGTGCAGTGATGTAACTGCCAAATCTGTTTGTCAAGCACCTGTTGGTGAAGCGGCATGGTGAATATGTGTCCGACACTTGGGTTATCCCAGCCTGCAAAGGAAACAAATTGGGGTGTTACTGTTGCCTGGTTTCTGAGGACAAGCACTGTGCAAGAATGGAAGGGTTCAAAGGAGAGACAGCACTCTGAGAAACTGAAACAGCTATGTGTGATATTTTTAAACCATTTTTAATAAAGTGCTTTTTGAATAAAATAAACAAAATTGAAGTTCTGTTGGATGCATCATTATCCAGATGAGTTTTCCAGATCGATACTTATCAATTACTTATAGATCTGGATAGCCCCCAGCTGTTTTGGCAAAGATACTGAAGCGTATCTTACTGGGGGTTTTTTCTGTCACAGTATATTTAGAGTGTCTCAACTTCCAGTCTCAGGTGGCTGGAAACTTCCTGTTGTCAGTAGCCGGTAGAGAGGACAAGATCCTCGCCTCTACCAGGAAGGCAGCCTGGCGTCCCCAAGCCAGGCGGCGGCGCTCCCGAAGAGCAGCACGGCCCGAGCTTCTTCTGCCGTGCTGTGGCCCGCCGGGGGCCAGGGGGCGCTGTTGCGCCCGGGCTGCCGCCGCCGGGTGAGCCATGGCGGACGGGCTCAGTGCTGAGCCGGGGTTCGGCCGTCCGGCGCCGCCGCCGCAGACAGGCTGGGAGCGGCTCAGAGAGCTCTGGCAGCGCGAGTGAGGACCGGGACAGGGCGGGACGGGAGGAGACGCGGTGGGGTGGGCTGCCAGCGTCCGTGGGCGCTGGGCCTGGCCCTGCACGCGGGGCCCTCGTATCCCTCTCGGCCGACCCCGGAGCCCAGCTCTGCCCTTCCGTTGCAGCGAGCGTCAGCGGTACCCTGAGGAAACGCTGAACATCATCAAGTCGGCCTTCACCGGGGGACTCGTCGGGTGGATGTACGGCGGGCTGCCTGCTTTCTACCAGGCCCGGAAGGCCTTCATCGAGAGAAGCCACGGAGAGCTCTTTCAGAACCGCGCCGATGCGGTGGTACGAGCCCCGTGGCCCTACACAGGCCCGCGTGGCCGGGAGCCCTGCTGTATAGGGGGCGGTCGGCGGAGCGCCGGGTATCGCCCCCACGCTCCAGCGATCGAACTGCCTCTGAGCCTTCTGGGGAGGGGAAGCCTCTCCCAAGCCTCCGCAGGCTACGGACACAAGAGTCCGCAGGAGACTGCATGACCTTAGTGTAAGATGAGTTGCAAGCAACTCTGAGTAGGTGTTATGTTGCTAAATAACCAGTGTGTCTTAAAAAGTCTTTTGGCTTTTAAATTTTAGTATGTTGGCAAGACATAACTCCATAGTGTGAGACTGGGGTTGTCACCTTACCCGTGTAAGTTATCTTAAGACCATTTAAAATTCTTGTAGCTTATCACTACACGACACAACAAAGATCATTTGTGACATTTTATAGATACATTGGGAATTCATTCCTCAATTAAGTGTTGCTTACCTGGAATACTGGGGGGGGGGGAAACCCCCAACAAAACCGACTTTAAAAATCTGCCTAATTTTATGTCATTTAATATTTGGATTTTGCCCTGACAGAGCAGCCTTCAAAGTATCGGCACCTAGCTTTGCTCTGCGCTTCTGCTGTTGTATATGCACCTGGGCTAAGTACTTACCCACAGGTACTAGATGAGAGAGTTTATTTTTCTATTGTGGTATTAGCTGGGATGTTTTTGATTTTTATGAAGCTTCTGTTTATCACATCTTTTTAAAAGCCACTAATTGCCAACTTTTTAAGCGCCAGTGCTGAACTGCACAACTTCATGGTGCCTTTAGCATTTAGAGTAGGTGGTTATTATTTAGTTACTATGGCCCTTATTTATTAATACTTATAAGCTCATAATAAGTGAGAACTAGTTTCTAGTTTGCCCCCTTTCTTCTCTGCTGCTTTCCCATGCTGTCCTCAGAAAGCTCTCCCTGTCCCCCTCAGTGTGTTTCAGCACTGGAATTAGAAAGACCAGTTGATGTTACAAACCAGAATTAATTCTTGGTTTTCCTGTTGGTTTTCGTTGGGGAAATGTGAGCGACTTTTCCTGTAGAGATGGCCGGCTTCATCTCTAAGGGTCAGGGTATCATTCCCAAGCGACATTAGCGCCACAATCCATCACAAATACCCCAGATCAGTGGGCTGGTGGTGCGGGTAAGGGGGAGCGAGGCTGTGACCTGTAACCTGTCTCCTCTCTCCCCTAGCAATCTGCACATCGGGCTGGTCTCAGGAGTTTCCTCCGCTACGGCTGGCGCTGGAGCTGGAGGGTAGCAGCTTTTGTGACAATATTCAAGTAAGTGTTTCCCAGTGGTAGTGGGAGAATGCTTAAGCACTAGTGGCAAGGAGCATTTCATGCCAACAGTGCTCACTGCTCCTTGAGAGAGGCTCAAAGTGTTGTATTAACAGTGAGTCTGATTGATAAGGCATGAACATGAAAAAGATTTAGCCATTTATAATTCAGATCTTCTAATGAACCAAAACAAAATCTAAAACTCGAAAAGCCCTGTTACTTACATCTAATTCATGCTGTTAGTGACTTGAATACTGTTCTCTGTACTTGACTGCTGCTTTCTGATTTTGCTTCATCTCCTTTGCATTTTTCTCTGGGAGAGCGTTGCAGTGTGTTGGCTGTTTCTGGAAGGGCTTTCTATCCCATGCTAATTTTTTTCCTTTCTGTTATGTGTCATTACTCCTAGTTTGTATACACTAGCATTACTCACAATTTTTTGTTCTTGTCCCCAAGTGCTTGCAGATGATTGCCTTGTTATTAAGCAGTCTCTGTACAGAGCTGCTGGTTTTGCCTACCTCTTTAAGCCCTTTACATTTTCCCTACGCACAAGCAATGTAGAGATAGTGTTCCATTTTCCTGATTTTCTCCCTCAGATGTGTCAGTGTATAATGTAGCATAAAACTAAGCCCACTTTTCTGAGTAAAGCCCATTTAAACAAGGAATATATCCTTCCCTGATGTTCAAAATGGTAGATTTTATGTATAGTCCTAAGCTTGCACTGACTATATGTGCAGGTATGTTCTAATACCCCTTCTGCTTATAAGATACTGGCAGTATTGACTGGTATTGTTTTATATTTCCATCTCCCTCATTTTTTTGTTCCTTTCTGAATTTCGTCCTCTATCTCTTTTCATTTCTTTGGTCTGTTCTGAGGTTTACTTAGCATACTGTTCACTTTCTTGAACTTTGGATTTCTTTAGCTTTCTCTGGGCTTAATTGACTAATTTGGTGGCCTTTTATGATGGAGTGATTGGAGCAGTGGATGAGGGGAAACCGACTGATGTAGTCTATTTGGATTTTTGTAAGGCCTTTGATATGGTCCCTCATGACATCCTCATCTCAAAACTGCAGAGGTATGGGTTTGATGGGTGGACCGTTCGGTGGATAAGGAATTGGCTGGAGGGACGCAAGCAGAGAGTTGTGGTTAATGGCTCTATGTCTGGGTGGAGAGCGGTGACTAGTGGTGTCCCTCAGGGCTCGGTTTTGGGACCGGTGCTCTTTAATATTTTCATTAATGACCTGGACGTGGGTATGGAGTGCACCCTCAGCAAATTTGCAGATGACACCAAGCTGATGGGTGTGGTTGACACGCCAGGAGGCCGAGATGCCATTCAGAGGGACCTGGACAGGCTTGAGAAGTGGGCCCAAGAAAACAAAATGAAGTTTAACAAGTCTAAATGTAAGGTCCTGCATCTGGGCAGGAGAAATCCCAGGTACCAGTATAGATTGGGTGAGGAACTCATTGATCATAGCCAGGAAGAGAAGGACTTGGGGGTCATGGTGGATGAAAAGATGGATATGAGTCGGCAATGTGTACTTGCGGCTCAGAGAGCCAATCGCATCCTGGGCTGCATTAGGAGAGGTGTGGCCAGCAGATCTAGGGAGGTAATTCTGCCTCTCTACTCTGCCCTGGTGAGGCCCCACCTGGAGTATTGTGTCCAGTTTTGGGGTCCTCAGCATAGAAAGGATGTGGAGCTGCTGGAGAGAGTCCAGAGGAGGGCCACAAAAATGATTACGGGATTGGAAGACCTCCCCTATGAGGATAGGCTGAGAGAGTTGGGGTTGTTCAGCCTAGAGAAGAGAAGGCTTCGAGGGGATCTGATAGCAGTCTTTCAGTACCTAAAGGGAGATTATAAGACAGAGGGACAGAGAATCTTTAGGAGATCAGAGTGTGATAGGACCAGGGGGAATGGTTTTAAGTTGAAGGAGGGGAGGTTTAGACTGGAGATTGGGAGGTGGTTCTTTACCAGGAGAGTGATTAAGCACTGGAACAGGTTGCCCAGAAAGGTTGTGGCTGCCCCATCCCTGGCAGTGTTCAAGGCCAGGCTGGATGTGGCACTGGGCAACATGGTCTAGTGTTTTGGCATCCCTGCTTGTGGCGGGGGAGTTGGAACTGGATGATCTTTGAGGTCCCTTCCAACCTGGCCATTCTATGATTCTATGATGATTCTATGATTCTATGATTAACATACAACTTCGTTGTCTTCCACCAGGTGTCTCCCCTGCAGTCAGACCATCACCCCTTTTCACTACCCATTTGTAAAAGGCTTTGAAAGAAGTATTTGCCACTCAGTGCCGTTTCTGTTAAGTCCAAGTTGAAGAATTTGTACTGTGGTTGTGTAAATTTTGACTTTCACAATTTAAACCCAAATTGTTTAGTTTTACTTTGTAAAAAGGCTAAGTGATGTTACAGTGTTGGGAAGGAGAGGAAGTTTGCTGTTAACGTGTACATGTTATGCAGGAGGCTGAATAAAGTTCTGGAAGAATGTGACTGCTGAAGTGAGAACAGGGAGTATTTTGGGGCTTAACTGATGTTTTTGGAGGAGACAGTGAACCTACCCAGGTGGGAAATCTTATGCCAGAAGAGGAGGTGACCCTGCTGACATCATGAGTGTGACTTAGCTTTAGTGGTGGGGACTATCAGGCACGAGTTTACTGACACACAGATTCATCTTCTGAGGGTAAAGGTCCTACATCAGGATGGACTGGCAGGACCTTTTCGTAGCTCAATTCCTTTTATTCTTGAATATACGATGGGAAAAAAAATCCTTTGGTTAAAAAAGGGAAAAAGACAGACTATCCCAGATTCGGGCCAGGGATCCTGGTGTTCCCTGGCCTCTGGCTGTGTAGCTGCCTGCAGTAAAGTTGCAGAAATCAAGGCATTTGTGGCTGGCACATGTCACTCTGGACAGATGGGCAACAAGGCCACTAGAGGCGACCTGAGGGTTGGCTTAATGAAATTCAGCTTTATTTCAGTCTGTGTTGTGCTACATGCCTCTTTACATGTGCAGCTGGTGACTTCAGTGCCTTGTCTTTGCAGCACAGTGAGCACTGGTTTGTCTGTGTACCGCAATAAATCCACCATCAGTAATTTTGCTTCAGCAGGAGGTAAGACTGCTATAACCTTGTGTACTTTTGTTTATGAGCAAGGGTCATAAGCAGAAAAGCATAAGCAGATGCTCTTGGATTTGAGCAGTTCTTTAACTTCTGTGCTCCTCGGTTTTATTTCCTGTTCTAACAAATGCTGTTGTGACTTTATCCTGTTTAGTTGCTGTGTGCCTTTATTTCTACCAAATATCAATGCACTTCTGAAACCATTGGGGAGTTTTGTGGTTATCAGTTCATCTTCAAAACACCTGCTGAAGTTTTCTGCGTGAAAAATGCTTTTGTTGGGTAAAGGCCACACTTGGTGCATAGCGTGCTCTCATAAACCATGTATTTAGTGGGGAAAGCATTTCTTATTCCCATTCTTAGTAACAGTTTAGTGCACTGTTTATAAACTACCCCTTTCTTGCTAAGTTTTTGCATATCTGCTTTTGGCAACAGGCCTCCATGTAAGGGATCTGCTTATTCAGTTTTATGGGCTTTATTGCCTTGGATATGTGTTTTTCTGATCTTTTCTGCCTTACATGGCAGCTACCATTATTAGCTGTTGTTAAACAGACAAAAAAATCATGCTGCAGCCTGGACAGAGCTTGGTTTTACTCTCATACTTTACATTTCTTGGGGAGTTTTTCTCAAGCAGAAGGAGCTTTGTGCAGTGCTCTAGTGCACATACCATGGTGACTGTACAGTGAGGGTCCCTCCCGCTGGCCGTAGTGCCTGCTTTCTGCTGTGTTAAAAGTACATGTCAGCTCACAGAGGAGCAATGTAGCAAAGCAGCTCCTTCCATCTGTATGCAATGGCTGGTGAGGGGCTTTTGGTGGTTTCAGCAGGTTTCTGGGTTTTTTTAGCCTTTACAGGAGCCCTTTTCAGAATGCACTTGGGCCTACAGGGACTGACAGGCGGCTTGATGTTCGGAGCAGCATTTGGGTGAGTTGTGACTGCCTGCCACTGAGTGATTGAGCACAGCTACTCTTCAAGGGTGTTTGTTAGATAGTGGCTGCACACACCGAGCCATGAATCATAATGGGGCTACAGAAGCTTCCCTTCTTTTTTCTTGAGGAAAAGATACAGAAAATCATCTATCTCTTAGGAGCTGATGATGATGACTTTTCTTCCAACCTTTAAACTGTTTTGTTTTGGGTTTTTTCTCTTGTTTTCTATTTTGTTGCTTCTTCAGATACTCGGTGGTATCAATAGAGCATTTTACTTGCTTCTATTTGCTTATTAGAGAAGACTAATTACTGCTAAATAGGAAATTGTGAGGATGGGTTTTAGACGTGTCTCCTGTCCCTCTTCCTTGTTGTGTTCACTGATGAACCCAATGCCCTGTGGGTAATGGCAGGAGTGTATGACACAGCTTTTGGGCTCCTTTCTGCTGCAAACGAGAAGTCTGACTTTTCAAGCAGAACTGTGATTTTTTTTTTTCCTCAAAGTACTGTCTTCTGAATATCCTCACAAGTGGATCTTGGGATCCTGCCTGGACCAGAGAATGAACTTTGTATGTGCTACTTAGCACTGTCAGGATAGTGACAGCTGTGGACATGCCTAGAAGTGACCTAGGGAGCTTTACCAATGAAAACAAAAGTACCTCTAGAGCAAGACAGAAGCTAAGCAGGGGTTTGACTAAATTAGGAGTTAGGTGATCTGTGGGGGTTGTTTGGGTTGGGCACCATAAATCCTTCCACCCCTTTGCCCTGTGGGTGCCTGTCAATGAGTAAATTGAAAATAAGTTATTGAAGAGGCTACAGTGAGTCCCAGCTGAAGACAGGGTGTGTTTGGTGGCTGACAGTAGAATAGGACTACCTTAGTCTGTGGTGTGGTTGAGTATTGGGGAACATGATACTCCACTGATCTGGTGGCTGGCCCCTGCATGCTCCTTTTGCTGATGCCAATATGTTGGGTGACTTCTGACTTTTCTGCTTCCTGCTGTAGGATCCCTGCAGGAGGCCTCTTAATGATAATGCAGAAGCTTGCTGGCGAGACCATTCAGGAGAGGAGAAATCGCGAGCGCAGGGAGCTGTACGAGCAGAAGTTGGCAGAGTGGTAAGGATCAGCTCTGCCTGTTCAGGTCTTTGACTAGAAGTGTGTCTGGGTCTATGTGGTTCAAAATTTTGAAGAAAAAGTGACACAATAGGTTTTCTAAAACTCAGTTCTTCTTCTCTTGTTTTTGGTGTGTTTCGCTTACCAATCTGAGAACTGCTGATTTAGTTATCCCAGCTTCAGCATTGCTGCTTGTTCTGTTCAAAATTCATGCCCCACTCTGGCTCAGTAACTCTGCATCAGTTTTTCACTTTTGCACTTTTGGCTGACAAGACCAACAGAACAAGTGCATTAATACTTCTTTTCCCAAATTGAGAGAGGCCAGAACTCTGGCGTTTCCTTCATTGCTGCTTTCTTTCCATCCCTGTTAAAGAGGAGAAACTAGAAGGATAGCTAGAGGCTTTGGGGAGAAAAGGCTATGACACTGGCTGTGTGACTTACTAAAACCCTCAAATAGTGCCAGTTCTGCAAGAAACTTCTCAAGAGCTGGGATTCTGCTGTTATGCCTTTGTCAGGAGGATATAGGCATAAAATTATTTGGCATTCTCTTTTGTCTCCTTAGGCAATCCAGACTCAGAGTGACTGAAGTCTTAGGCCAAAGAGAAAACAACAACCAGCAAGGACTGGAGATGGAAAGCAAGAAAATCTAGTAACTACCAAGTCTTCCCCAGATCTCTGTTGTAAGCAGCTACAAAGTATTTTTATTCTGCTTGTTAAAGTCTTTGGTCGAGGGGTCATGGAAGTCTTCTATGAATGCAGTTGCATCCTATGCACTTGTGAAAAAGCATTCTGCTGAAAAGATTCTTCATGGATACATGCTGCTGCACAAGAGCTTGGAAGAGCCAAACCTGTTCCACCTGGTAGAAATGCAGACTTCGCAGACTAGGATGTGCCATCTAGGTTTGGGAGGGGGTGATGGCAGCCCCAGAGCCTTGTCAAGAACACATTACACTGATGAAAGTGTCCAAATCTTCAGTGCTGTAAAAATAAAGGAGTCTGTGAATAATTTGGATACTAAAGGTACACTGATTCCAAAAGCCAGTTATGCTCTGGTGAAAGCTGGTCTTCAGACAGCTTCTGAAGAACTTGCTGTTTAAGCTCAATACAGGCAGCACCAGAGTGAGTGGTTCTACTCTCACCATTTCTAGCTGGGAACAGTGCTGTTTTGCTGATGGTGGTTTCTTCAGATTTATGGGGTTTTGTTTTTTCAGAAAAACACACTTGTTTCCTACAGTACTTGGAGTATTTTGCAATCAGTGTTGAGGAAGGGTCCAGGAGCTCGAAATGGTATAGAAACACTCTGAAAAAGACATGTTTTGGGTTCCTCAAAGATGTAGAAGTGTGTCTGAAGGGGCCACAGAAAGGATTTGTTTCTCATGGTGATGGTGGAAGAATTGGCACTGTGCAGAGTTTTAATGACAGTAAAAAGGCTTGTAATTTAATTTGAAGGTTGGATATCAGGGGATTACCTTCGGGGAAAAGGTGTTGCAAGACACTCAATAAAGCCACCTACCAGTGGTGATTGTGTCCATAAGCTCTTTATGTTAGTACAGTATGTACCTTATTTTAGTACAGTACTTGCATTAGAGAAAAGTACTTCAGTGCTATCCCATGAGAGGAGCTCTGTCAAGACCCTGTCAGTGAGCAATAAAGGCTGGTGATGATGTCAGACATTCCTCTATCTGGGCAGTGATGAAGACAAGAACCAGGAGAGTGCCAGCTCTGCTTGATACCAGAGAAGAACTGTTAAGTCACACGTTACCTATGGGGAGGGCTGAAGTTAATGTAATAATAGTCTGTACCCAGAAGAGCCAAGTAGCTCATCACCGTTTCCCTCAAAGCTTTCTTTGATCAGAGATCAGACTTCTGATCTCCTTTCTTTGTTGGAGTTTTTTCTTTTATTAAAGGGAATTATGTCCAGGCAGGGGGGTAAGGTCTGCCTCCAACATCTGCATGTAGTTCATTTTTCCATTGAAGAAATACATCTGAGGACAGGTGGTCATCAACTGGCTACATCTTCCTTTTCTATGTGTAAGTGAAGGCTCCAAGTCAGTGGAGGTATGGGATATGTCTGTCCCACTTCCTGTTTTAAGCTCTGCTTGCATTAGTGACTAGTATTATTTTTCTCTGCCACCTCAAAAAGCTTCTGAGTCACAGTTTTGCCATGGTGATTACACAGGGATGTTTTACATTTTTCTTTTTTATCTTTTTTCCTCTTCTTTTTTTTGCTGTTGCATCCACACCCAGTATCCCCCCACACTCTTCACTTCTACAGCAGTTCTGATGACATTTAGCTGTGTCATTACTCAGTGATCCTCTACTCCTATTTATGGTATTTGATGCGATGTCTAAAGAATACTCCTTTTCTTGTGTCTGACCATTGATGCAGTATGTTCTTCCACTGAAGAGCCAAGGTGTAGCAGTTGTGTGGATTTTCCCTCCAGGGAAGCCAGGGCAGGCTGCTAGGTGTCCTTATGCTGCACATCAGCAAGGGCAAGCAGAGACCTGAGGGTGATCACACAGCAAGTCCGGGACAACCAAGGGATCAGGTCCACTAAGCATGGGTTCATGAGAGGCTTTGCATGAGTAACTTGATCTCTTTCTGTGATGAGGTGACCTGCCTAGTGGACAAGGGGAAGGCTGTCCATGTTATTTACTTGCATTTTAGTAAGGCGTTCGACGCTGTCTCCCACCACATTCTCCTGGAGAGGCTGGCAGCATATGGTTTAGACACATTTACTCTTTGCTGGGTAAGGAACTGGCCCAGAAAGTAGGGGTGAATGGAGTTCAATCCAGTTGGCAGCTGATCATGAGTGGTGTTCCCCAGTCTCAGTGTTGGGGCCAGCTCTGTTCAACATCTTTATCAATGATCTGGATGAGGGGATTGAGTGCACCCTCAGTAAGTTAGTGGATGACACCAAGATAGGAGGGAGCATTGATCTGCTTGAGGGTAGGAAGGCACCACAGAGGGACCTGGATAGTCTGAATCAGTGCGCTGAGGCCAATGGGATGCAACAAGGCCAAATGCTAGGTCCTACACTTTGGTCACAATAACCCCATGCAATACTATTGGCTTGGGGAAGAGTGACTGGATTGATGCCTAGCAGAGAAAGACTTGAATGTGCTGGTANTAGTGGCATGGTAGTGATAGGTAGATGTTTGGATTTGATGATCTTAGAGGTCTCTTCCAACCTTAATGATTCTGTGTGACTTCCACCTACACTCAAGATTAGCAGCCATTTTTTGCTTCATTTCCTGATGAATTTAGTTCCCTGCACTTCCTCATTTCTTGTCTTCAAAGTCACTGTCGAAATGGGGAGTGTATTTTTAAAATAGAAATGTAAAGGATTCTTCACATCCTCATGCCCTTCACCACCCCCACCCCAGCAAAAGCACAACACAAATTATCAGTCCTCCACTTTCAGAACAGGTAACATAAGTAGTAGAGATACAGTGAGAACATCTTACACTCGATTTTGCTTTTGCAGAGACCCTCCCTTTCTGGAAAGGCAAAGGAAGACCTGTTGCAAATCAGGTGTCAAGCACATAGCTACACTGCTTAGTTAATCCCTGACAAATTGACAGATGCGAGATATGTGGAAGTTACAAGTTGGGTACCTGAGTGCCATTTTGTCACTGTTGTTGAGCATACCAAACAGCCTTGTCTTGATGCCAGCTGTACCTGTTAGAGCTTTGGCAACCAGGTGCATCACCTACTTTGATGCTACACAATGTTTTTAGCAGCTGCAAAATAGTGACTGGGGATCATATGAAGAATTTAAAGGCTCTATCACTTTCCTGCACATAGAACAGACACCTTTTATAACTGAGGAGAGGAAACTGAGTTTACCATTTATTTCTTAATACAGTTAAAAGAGGAACCCTGTGAAAAAAATTTATATACAAAATATCTGTGATAACAGAGCAGCTCACCTGGTAGGAGGACCCAGATATTAAGCTGAAAAGGTCTCACAGAAACCATTTGTGTGCAATTCACTGAAGACAGCATAAGGCAATAGAAAACGTAATTCATAGTATAAGTTCTTATGGAAAAAATAGACCAAATAACCGGCCCATCAAGAATAAAACCAAACTGATGCTAGACATACTTGTCAGTGAAAACTTGGTTTCCTTTAGAAGGAAGTTTAGGAGTTCTAAGTGTCACAGGAGTCTGTGGTGGAGAGGTATAGCATAGTGCAGAAGACAAACCCTTCTCCAGGAGGCTGTGTAATCATCAGTCAAGAGAAGGAGCAGAGCATGGGGAGGGATAGTCAAAGGAAAAAAGTGCCAGTACAACTGTCTGACCTGTAATATGGTTGCTAAGGTGGAGATGCATTGTGGGTATAACAGGGAAGGAAGCACAATGTTGAAAATGAGCAAAGTAAATATAAAAAGCGGGCGTTCAGCCTGCAAGAAGCTTGGTGTGCTGGAAAGAACAAGCACAGACTGGAAGAAAAGGAAACTTGAAAAGTATGATACACCATTGCCTGTACACCATGTCCTGCAATAAGGTCACCCTGCTTTTTGGGAATGCTGCTTTCTTTGGCACCTATGTTTTGCTTGCAACCAGAATGTACAAACATGAAGAGTATTGTTGCCTTGCCAACCACCTTATCACAGTATCGTAGTATAGATTAGGGGTTGGAAGAGACCTAGAAAGATCATCTAGTCCAACCCCCCTGNGGGGAGAATAACCTCTCTGTCAAAAAATTCTTTATAAGAATGTTCTGAAGTTCCCATTTCACTTTATACCACGAGAAAGCAGTAAAATAGCTGCAGAGGCAGCATGACTGCAAGACTAGAAAGGGAGCAGTGCCTTACTTTTTACTAGTAACTTGATCCCTTAGGCTCTCACAGCTCAATCCTGTATAAACCACTTTTAGTCCTATTTCCTCCAGCAGTTTCTTTCTCAAGATGTACCTGCTAGAAAAAACTGAAATGGATGGAATATTTCTTTGATGTGTCCTAGCAAGATAAACAGCTCAAGCAACAAAATGTCCCATGAAGAGGATGGCATGGTGTTTTTAGGCTTTGGTCAACCCTGTTAACTGCACACATGGATAGAGCAGTAAGTAGTTTGCAGCATGACAGAGTAAAAGCAAAAAACAAATCTGTCAAACTCAGGGCAGGGTTGCTTAGGAAGCTTTTTGGGGCTTGGAGCTTTTTCCTCTTTCACCTCAAAATGAGAAATCACTTTTTCCTACACAGTAGGCAAGAATATCACCCAGATCAGGTGAGTCCTATCCAATGTTAACATCCAGTAGGGAACTTCTTTCAGGTCCTGGCTGGGTAAAGAGAACACTGGCAGAAAGCAGCAGCATTCCACGCAAAGTAAATCTCAATGTTGCTGTGAGAGTCCCAAGAATCTGGAGACTCTACCCTAACAAGTGTTCCTAGGCAAATGTAGAAACAAAAGCAGACCTATGTTTATGAAGCAAGGCCCTGAGTTACATTTCATTATGGTAGGTACATGTGAGATAACCACTGTTACAGGAGTTCAGATAGGGCTTTACATATGGGTAGGAAGGAATGCATATAAAATCTTGTACCTGTGTATGCACAAAGGTACATGCCCTCACATGCAGCACTACCAGCAGGCTGCAGTGTGTCAGATGTGCTCTGTGCTCTTTTGAGTAATTCAATGGAGGAGCTGTATCCTGGTACCTGGGTTGGTGAGGCTATCCTTTCAGGAGAGGAAATGTTAAAAGAACCTCTGCCCTTACTGTAGATAACCAGTATTAGTTAGCTGTTGGGTGTGCCATTGGTATGTATCATTCCCTAAAAAGTCTCATAGCACTGAAAATAAGCACAAGACATGTAGTCCCACGTCAAGGTGCCTGTTCTTGAAAAGTGTGTGCATTATTGCCTCTTTAGGGGAGAAGGGATATGTATCTGTAATGGTCAATTCAAAATCCAAAGGCCTCCAGCACAAAGAACAGTACTGGCAGATACCCATGCAAGGCTGAATGTAAGAGAAGTTTTAGCTGCTTCCAGTTGCAACATGGAGGCACAACCTGACTTGAGATTGTGTGTCAGGGCCTGGAGTCTCCCAAAGGCCAGCTCTGCATTACTGAAGGAATAGGTGGGCGTGGGCTACCTACTAGGGCTCTGCAGGCCTCCTGAATTTCATAGAAGCAACGTTAAAGCCAGAGGATCCCAAACTTGAACTGGTGTGCCAATGCTGACAATACTGTTCTTCTGCCCCATTGCAGGAACATGGAGGGTCCATCCTCTCAGTTGGAATTTCAGCAACCCACAGCTTCTGTGGCATTGGTAGGGGTTTGTATTCATTCACACAAAATCATGTTGTCAGTCTTCTTGAGCGGAGTTTTCTACTGCTGTCGTCTGCTTTCAGAGCGCTGAAGGGTCAACGCAGTAAGCATTGCTGTACAACAAACAGTGGGGACTGCAGTGCAGAATACACAGGATAAGAAACCTGAGGGACACAGAGAAAAGATATTACTGATTTTCCCTCTTTCTTAATCCTAAATCTAAGCCAGAACGTTGCAAAGCCAAAAAAACCAGGGATCGTGTGTGATGGCTCTTCACAAGAGGGCTCCTGCTGCAGTCAAGACAGAGCTGTTTGGAGCTAGGCACTGCAGTGAGCTACAGGCTGGCTCAGTGCTTACTGTGAACACTTTTGGACCATACAAAGTGAGTACAGCTGATGAATGCACTTATTCACGCAGCAGTAGGACATGGCTCAGCGCATCACAGTTATGAGATGACAGCCACTAAAGGAAGTACAGGTTCCAGCCCTGTTCACAAGCAGTGGCTGTTCTAGTCACTGGAGTTGGGAAATGCCAGCCAGCCACTTACAGAAAAAGCCTGGCAAACTTTTATGACAGAGGAATATGGCAGAATGGATTTATTCAGTAGGTGAATTCCCGACACTCCCATCACAAAATCCCCCAGAATTCATGCTAACCAAGGCTTTAGTATCTGTTCCAGATAGGGCCTTCCCCAGTGGAAAACACGAGTGGGTGGCCAGGTTTGGAAATGAGATGAGCGGCCTGAATTTTCCTCTCCTTTACATTTCAAAAATGTTAAGCTTTTAGATTACTGCAACACATAGTGAGACAAATTTATGACTTCTAGGACTCTAAGTCATTACTTGGCAATTCAGCATGCTGTGGTGAAAGCAGGAAATGCAGTCACCTGGATAATGAAGTGAATAAGAACAGTTAGATGCTAATCTTCCCTTAAGTCTCTTGACTTGAGAAATGTCTTTCTGGAGGACACACTCCTGAACACAGCTGAGCTTTCAAGCCAAAACGAATATAATGCTTTGTAGTCACAAAACCTTGGTAAGCCAGACTTTTTCCCAGCCCATCCTTCACAACATCTCATTATCAAAAGTAACTATTTTTAAAATACGAGTGTATCCTGTGCAAGTCAGAGGAGAAACTTTTCCTTCTCCATCCCTCCAGCTGCTAAAGGGAATGGAGATCTCTCTGAAGTGGACGGGCATTGCTAGTCTTACTAGGAAAGCTGAAGTTGTTCTCTTCTTCACCCCTCCCTCACTACCATTTAGTCAATCATTCATTTCTATAATCAGTGACGTTCCTGTGGTTATGCATCAGATCAGGCACATGGCTCACAGGGCAGAAGCCAGCAGTAACCTCTAGGGAGTGAAAAAAAGGCTGAGGAGGGCCCATCAGATCAAT
>VWZO01005232.1:32589-47105 GCA_013396975.1 Bucco capensis | reverse complement strand
GTCTCCAGGATGAAGAACTACTGCCTGCCTAAAATTATGCTTTATGGTGAACTTGCCACTGGCTGTCACAAGAGAGGAGCCCTGAAGGGGACATACAAGGACTCCCTGAAACAATATCTCAGCCTTGGCCATATTGATCACCTTAACTGGTCTACTCTAGCCTCCAATCGGGAGGTCTGGAGACACACTATCTTTAATGCAGCTGATGTTTTTGAGCAGGCACACAGGATCATTATTGAGGACAAAAGACAGTGTAGAAAGAATCGTGTCTTGCAGATTACACCTCCTAGGGAGTCCTTGTGCTGTGCCTTTTGCAACCGCTCTTGTCTATCTCATATCAGTGTTTTCAGCCATCAGCGCGCTTGTAAAAAGCATGGGTAGAGCCCTCCCCGGATCTTTGTTCATGAAGCCTAGCCATGATAGATAGCAGTATGATCAATTTCTATTTAGATTTTGTAGTGATTAGGAAAGCATTTGGTTTATGACTTTATTCTGTTTTTTCACATTTGGTTACTCCACCTGTTTTCAATATACGCTGATACAGATACATTGCAAGAGTAATGAAGACAAACCAATTCCCACTGAAGTAATGGAAGACTTACAGAACTTGCAAGAAAATTGTTTTCCCACTGAAATTATTGTTCAAGAATGTTTTGCTGAGGTAGGTTTTTTAGTTGGTTGTTTTTTTTTTTTAATAGCTGCTTTTTTCATTAAGCTGTGTTCACTTTTTTGTGGAATTTTTACTTTCTCTGCCTTCAGCTAATGTTGAAGATCCATTGTATGCATTGGGTTTTGCTTGGAAATGGTGATGGGATTTTTTTAGGACTATTCAGCAATATTTTATCTTTGATGTTACTTAATGACACCTATTCATAAGCTAAACCAATATGCATAACAGTCAACAAAGAACACTCACCTACTGTCAGTTGTCCAGTTAACTGTCCCATGTGATTTCTTGCATTCACTGTTACATTTCTGTCAGACTGTAAGACCAGTGGGCTATCCTGGGAAACATGCATAAGACAATATATGAGAGAACAAAAAACTGAGGTAAAATTTATTTAGAATTAAATAGAAGCATGCATGCTGAAAGGCGAGTTGTGTCAAATATAATAGCCTTTAAAATATTTCATCAAGTACTTTACATGTCAGATATTTACACAAAATTGTAAAAGGAACACTATTTTGAAACCTTTGTGCAGAGAATTTCTGCTTTAGAAATCAGAGCTGAATTTATTTCATATAAACTGGTTTTTATTTCTTGAGGATAGCATAAAGTTAGAAATTAAAAAACCCTTAGCACAAATCTGTTTTGCTAGCTTTTTCCATATGTTGCTAACATACACTTTTCTAACTACCTAACTGACAATATATGACAATATTCTATTAATCTGTACAAACTAAGTATTTGGATTGCACTTACTAAAACTTAAACAGCCACGCATTTCTCTGAAGGCAAAAGGTATTATTCTCAAAAAGCAAAGAGAGCACTGGAAGGTGAGGTTGTATAACGGACAACTCTGACCAATTACCAATTTAGCAATTAAGCTGATGTAGCACAAAGACAAATGGTCTTCATATTTTTGGAGTCAGTTTGCAGCGTGACTGCAGTGCTATTTGCATCCTGCCAGGTTTAAGCATTTGAGGAACGTTTAAATATGTATATATATATATGGGCATATCCCATGTCCACAGGCAGCTTAGGAAACTCAGAAATGAAGACAGAATTATGTTTTACTTCTTGAAGAAGGAGAAGCCAGATCCACTCCTCCAGGAGGACAGATGGGAAGAGAAGGGGGAAGAGCTTCAACAGAGAGCCAAGAGAAATCCAGTCTAAACCAAAAATATATCTAAGTAATTATGCTTTCATTATTGGTCATTGCTGGACTGAATATAGAAGGTTAGATAGATTTCTTGTGTGTGTGTCACAATATATTGGTTCCCTATTCTGGATTTTTTTTTAAGAAGAGAAGGAATGGAGCTAAGAAGCCATATATAAAGATTTATTTTTACCTGAACTTAAATTTCTGTAGCTTACAACAATTTCCTTCATATTCAAGGCTTTCCTTGCAAGAAGAACTCTTCCCACTTGTTTTCACTATGATTACTAACTTTAAATGACTTTTGGTTCCCTGGGAAGTCTGACTTTATACTGGGCTAATTTCTAAGAGTTCAGGTGTGTTCAGTCTCTCACTGGACCATGCTATGACCTCTCTACCATCCTGCCAATTAGCTCTGCATCACACAATCTGGCAGATGAAAGTCACCATTTGGCTTGTTCAGCCTTCTAGGAAAAAAACCCATAATTATAAGCAAGACTCTGTGTTCAATATTACTGGTTTGAGATAAATGTGATGCAATCAAGGGAACTTCTGGCAACATAAGCAGCTGCTAAGGACTTTTTTCTCAGCACTTGATTTGCCTTTCACTTTCCTTAGAGTCCTTTGAAGATTGTTAGACCAGGCAGCTTTGGCAGAGGGCCTGTTTGCAAAGGACTGGAGTGAAAGGACAAGGGACAATGGTTTGATAGTCCAGATAGATCACATCCACAGCTTGTCCCTTGTCCACTGAGGTAGTCACAGTATCATAGAAAGCCACTAGGTTTGTCAGACAGGATGTGCCCTTAGTGAAGCCATGCTGACTGTCTCTGATCACCTCCCTCTCCTCCATGTGCCTTAGCAGACCTTCTAGGAGAATCTGCTCCATGATTTTCCCAGGCACAGAGGTGAGGCTAACAGGTCAGAAGTTCCCAGGCTCTTCCTTTACACCTCCTTTACCCATATGTATCACATATGTTAGAGCAAGAAATGTTCACCTCAAATATAATTTGTCATGATTTAAATTCTGTACTGCTTTATCCTTTCTATCTGATGCATGGTACATTGACACAGAAATGCTTTTGATGTTACTAAAACCTTAATAATTTATTTAAAACCCTCAGAGATGTTTTTGTGTGAAGCACAGCAGGCTATATATACACCTTTTCACTAACAGAACACTTGAACTTTCTATTTCTGCACGGTGATGTAAATGTTGTCTTAAGGATGTGGCAATAAATAATTTCAAATGTTACACTGCAGATAGCAAAAAGCAATATAGTAAGAACATTCTTACACTTACACAGAGCTTTTAATAATAATATACTAGTAACTAAAATATTGTAGATGGATGCTTTCAGGTCCATGAAGGCACCACCAGCCCTTACTGGCCCTGCCCAACCTCCCCAGGGCCTCCACACATCTGGGGGACTTATTTCAGTCCAGCCCCATTTGAAGCCCTTGAGGAAGGATTGTCTTGCCCTTAGGGAGCAGTCAGCCCTCACTTCATACATATGAAGACCTGGAGAACTAGCTGATGCTCACGTTACTGTGCGAGATGATTCCTGCTATAAGCACCAAAATGTTGTAACTTCAAGATTTTAAGTGGTTTATTAAAGGTGACTAGATGCACAAGATGTTAAAATAGTCTCTTCTTACATAAAACAGGTTTGCAAATGGGATCCAATAAGGAAAAAAAAACAAATGAATTTAGAAATTATTTTCAAAAAGCTTTCTTGAATCTGAATCTAGCTAAAAACACCCTGAAAATTTTGAGGGGGGAAAAAATGTTCTTTTTTGGTATTTTTGAGTAAGGATCACACTGCATTACTAGTAAATGTCAACTTTATTTTTAGAATTAGATAAGCAGATTACTGTAAGTATACTAAGGAGTGATAGATTGCTTTATAAAATCATTTTACAAAAAACATTCTGCATGAGCAATCATAGCAAACTTCTCATTTTTTATAGATAATTCAATTATTTTTAACATATTTTAGACTAATTTCATGCTTTTTGTACACCATTCAAATAGGCAATCCCAGTTAATTAGCTCAGTTTTGAAGAGTATTTTTAAAATGCACCCTTTAAATTAGAAATCATTTAAATGGAGCAATTTAATGCCAGTTAATTTAATACAACATTAGTTTACTCTAGGTAAGCTGGTACACTGTATAATTAAATATAATCCTGAATTTATGCTCAAAACACAGCTAATTGTAACATCACCCACTTTGACACGCTTAGGAATAGTAGCAGTATATANTCCAGAACTGGACACAGTATTCCAGATGATAGGAAATGAAAGAAGAAGAAAACCCTCAGACTTCTGGTCAGCCCAGCAGCGCGAGGGAGTCAAACAGCAACTAAGGAGTTTTGCAATAACTAGAGACCCAGCTGCAGCTCAGGCAAAAGAGGGAGAACAAGTGTGAAGAATGCCCTGAAGGAATTAAATGCCAAGTTTGGAAGAAGAATATGAAGGACACAATGTTGGTCAAGAAGCTGTGAGGGCACGGAAAGAGCATTCCTTAGCAGTTTACCCACTGTCTAGAACCATGAACATCAGCATGTTTCTTAGTAACCTTTCTTGCAATGGGGAAAGGAATAATAAGAGTTGGAAGTAAAAAAAACCTCCACAGGCTCAAAAGCCACACACCCATAAGGCTAGGAGTATCAGAGTCAAACTTTCTACCATTACCTTTATTATTAGCACTAAAGAAACATGAATGAACACAAATAAGGAAAGATTTGAAAAAAAAAACCCAAACAACCTACAAATGCCAGCAGTTACTCTTGAGTACTTAAAAAGATCCAAGTCTCTGTAAAAACTGTTGGAAGTTTGTAACAGCTTGGGTCTGTCAAAGTAAAAAGTAAAGAAAAATATTCTTCATCAGAATAGTCCCAAGATATTATTTCCAAGAGTTTTTCCAATATCCTTATTTATCAATATTTACTGATATTCAGTATTTCCATGAATATTTTCAAGAGTATTCCCAAGAATCTTGCTGACACAGTAGGGTCCCCAACATAGGCATACTCCAAATAGGGAGAAGGAAATAATTTATCGTTCAAGTTTATTCCTGGACAATTCTGAGATGAGTTAATATAAGTACTGATTAAATTAAATGAGATACTTTACCTATTTTATATATTCCTGCCCCCATCTCTGGAGCTTATCTGACACCCAACTAGACACCATCCTGAGCAACCTGCTCTAGGTTACACAGCACTGGCAAGGAGGTTGAACTAGATGATCTCCAGAGGTCCCTTCCAACCCCTAATATTCTGTGATTCCCCAAATAAAGTTTCACATTAGATTTTAGTGTTCTGTGTTCCTGTGCAAAATTGTCTTTTCCAACTCAAGAGCCACAATTTAATTCCTAATAATTACACTCCCATCCAGGAAGCTAACTGGAATATCACAACATCTTTAGACTTTTGCTTTAAAGAAACATTCCAGATAATTCTTAAAAGATTGACCAAATATTATTGAATATCAGGTTTTTTCACACCAGTTTTTCATATTAGGGAGATTTGGAAAAATATGCAAGTAAAGTAGGTCAAAGCATTTCATTCCTCCATGGCAAGATGGATTTACATGTAGTTATCAACAAATGCAAGCAGGAAAAAAAATAATCAACTTTTTTATATAATACACTGGTAAAATGAGTAGCAGATTTGACTTTATGCCAAAACTGTTTTGGTAAAAATACCCTAAATACTGATGTAGAGCCACATTTTCAGGGATACAAACTCCATTTTTCCAAATGATGCAGAGAAATACACCTCACTTAATTGAATCACCAAAGAAATTCAAACCAGTGGAAGACAAGCCAAAAGTTTGAAAAATAAAACAACCCAGTTGATATGAAGGAAATGTTTTAGTTGAGGGTATTGACAAGGTTCCAAGAAACATACTTTCTAGATAATTCTTGTTCATCAGAAGGATGTTATCTCAATTCCCAACCTCCTCTCTGCTTCCATGCCAGCATTCTAATATGCCAAAGGCATTCAGTTATCATCCAGCTTCATGAAAAAGCAAATCTGAACTCAAATGTGGTTATACCTGCCCAAGTATTCTAGCTGTAGCCAAAAAGAACCATACACATCACACTGGAGAGCCACATGAACAGGTAAACCTGTGCAGTGATTGCAGCTATAACCTCCAGACAGAAATAACCTCCTGGGTTTACTTCCTTTTAGAACAGACCATGACATTTTCATTACAGCAGAATTCAGTCATGCGTGGAAAAATGAGTGATAAAAGAGAAGCAGATATCTAAATAGCATATACAAAAGATGTGACTTTTCTGGAATTGATTTAACCATCAAACAAATTTCAAATGGACTTTAGATATAAACATCCCTGCTAAAAACAAAACAAGACTACAAATATACTTGGAGGAAGCTTGTTAAATGCCCAAAGCTCACTCCTTAGTCATTAAGTTTGTAACACAGCAAGTAAAATTGTATATTACTGAGCAAGCAAAATTGTATATTACTGAGCTTCAAAGGCCCCTGAAAACTTTCAGTCAAATGCAAAATGTGAAAATCTGAAGCCAAACCATTAAGGGTGGAATCACTGTACTCCCTTCAGTCATTTCACTCCACATCATTTCTTGTGGTGTGGGAATACCATTTATTGAATGGATTTTTGCCATAAAAGTTAAGCCCAACAGTAATCTAGCAGTCCTTTATGCTATTTTAAATCTTGCAAAGCAGTCTTTCAGTTCCTATTTGTGTGCAGGTGTCAACCATGATATAACAATGAAACAAGACTCTCTCATGCTTCTTTAACTTAGCTAAACCCCAAAATAAAACAGAAATTAATTCCAGGAAAAGATTGAAGACATTAACAAGAAAATTTATGCAAGTCAAAGTATATTCACACATTTAAAAGTAATTTCCCACCATTCCCTATTGAGAGACCAGTTCTGGAGCCCTCAATACAGAAAGGACATGGAGCTGATGGAGCAGATCCAGAGGAGGCCATGAGAATGCTCAGGGGCTGGAATACGTCTCCTACGAAGACAGGACTGCTCAGTGGAGAAGGAACTGGCTGGATGGTCACATCCAGAAGGTAATGGTCAGAGCTGGGATTGTTCAGCCTGGAGAAAAGAAGACTTCAGGGGAACTACTAGTGACCTTCCAGGACCTAAAGGGAACTTGCAAGCAGGCTGCAGAGGGCCTGTTTGCAAAGGCCTGCAGGGAAAGGACAAGGGGCAATGGTTTTAAATTGGAGAGGAGTAGATTTAAACTGGACATTAGAAAGAAGTTCCTCCCCACGAGGGTGGTGGAACACTGGCCCAGGTTGCCCAGGGAGGTGGTTGAGTTGCCATCCCTGGAGGCATTGCAGGTGAGGCTTGCCAGGGCTCTGGGCAAGCTGCTCTAGTTGGGGATGTCCCTGGCCACTGCAGGGGGGTTGCACTAGATGAGCTCCAGAGCTCCCTTCCAACCCAAACCTGGCTAGGATTCTATGATTTTATACTCAAAGGAAGATGCTTGCTATAGAGATAACAATAAAGATTGAAGTAGTCCTCAGAAGCTTAAAACTTCTAGAAATTATACAAAAAATGTTTCAGATTTTTATTTATTCAGCTGCAAACCCCCAAAATAATAAAGGAAACAAAACCAGAAAGACATGGCCTCAGAACTGAAATAAAAGCTATCTCCTATCTCCAGTTTCAAGGATGTAAGTCTGCACTCTCAGCTTCTCCAAGCCCAAATAACAACAATGAAAGGAAGTGTTTTATCTTCTCTCAGAACACAATTTTGCATTATGTTTTCCTTCTCGGCAAACAAAAAGCTTACATTGGTTCCACCTTTAGCCTTTATCCCATCACTCAAAATACCTAGATTATTGAAGTGGAAAAAATTAAGAAGAGATAATAACAAAAAAAAAAAATAGAGTTTAAATGGTTTACTTAGGTAATTTCATTGTTTTCTAAAATAAAGCTTGAGTAAAACCATTGAACTGATATAAGTAAGAGGGAAGTCCTGCAGTAGAAGATAGGGTTGATCAGCTAGAAGTAGCAAAGAACAGAGATTCAAATCACATTTAAGAATAGTGAAATATTTCTCTGCTATAGGATCTAAACTGAAACTGTGTTGTAAGTCTTCCAAAATTTACATCACTTTTGTGCACATGATTTATGGCAAAGTGGAACTTTTCTTTGTTCAGAATGTGGCCATGCATTCATCACATTCATTAATATCTGAACTTAGTTTAAATCCTTAAGTATTTAAAGCAGCAGAGGCTAATAAGAACTGATTGAAAGGATTCCAGTTTCCCTTCAGATAACAATATACAACATTAATTTAAACCAGTGATAATTCTGTGATTTTACCTTGTGGTGACATTTCTAGTTAAGTCCTTGTAGACCCTATAAAATACAAATTTTTGCAAAAATATATTTGAACTAGTGAACTGCAAAGACTTGTGGGCTGTGTAAAAACTGCAGGATGCTCTTTACTAAGTAAACTCCTGTCAGTCAAAGTCGGTGCTGTTGGACTCAAATCTATTGGTAACTGCCTCTTCATTAGTAACTGGCTGCATGAGAATTCCTACCCTGAAGAGCACATGTCTTTGGGTTTCACTCTGTGCATTTTGCCATGGGGACTATGCAGATGGTTAGCATGAGATTGCCAGACAAAAAAATGGAGAGGCATTGGAAATCAAGTTTTGTTCCTGATTCTCACTCTACTGTTCAATTGTGTCAATGTTATGGGAGTGGGAGAGGTTAAGTGCATTATTTCAAGAATACTCATAATATTCTCTGCTTAAATGTCAACCTAAAAAGAAATTTCAGTTAATTTTAGCTATATTTCTGGTAAACGATTACATTTATGTACGAAAATCTAAATAGTTCCATTTTCATCCTCTGAAAATCCTATCTTTACATTATAGTTTGAATTTATTAATCTTTTACCTGGGGCAGCAACATTTCAGTAAGTGATGGAAGATATCCTTCTATACATAGATGATATAATGGATGCATCAGCTTCCACAAGTAGACCTTGGAATGAAATCATATATAATCATGCATGTATCTTTAAAATTATTTTAGTTCCTCTAATAGCCTGACAATAAATCTATATAATATATTTCAATATGATCTTGAATAAATTAGGTTCTCTTCATATCTCTGATTCAATAACTTCAATAACTGTGCTAACAAGTACAAAATGCAATGCTTTCATCTATCCATAATTGAAAATAATAATAATAAAACAATACTGTGTATCAGATGTGGGAAAACCACACCAGGATTAATTTTTCTTCATCTCGCTAATATCAGCTAGCAGAAATTGTTTCAACCAATACAGTTACAAAAGCCATGATGAAACAGTTGCATTTCCCAGTTTCCTGAACTTGAAATTCATCAATCTATTTCCTGCACAGCCATCAGCAAATAGTCCAACCTCAGCCAAAGCCTTTAAATGTTAGTCATCTATCAGTTTCTCTTTTGAGGGTCTGTCATAAAGCTGTATTTTATCAGTCTATTTTATCTAGGTCAGCAATTCTGCAGTGTCAAACATCCTGAGGGAAAAGGGAAGAATTCTACCTGGGAACATTTCTACACTGATTCAGCATTCGTGTAGCTTATTGTGAGACAAGCAAAAGCAAAATATTTAAAAGAGAATGCAAAACACAAGGAACAATGTAAACATAACCTACATTTGTCATCCATATTTTCATGTCTCATTAATTATACAAAATGAATTCTAGCAGTAGAAATACAAGAATACTAGTAAAAGTTTATAGAAAGGGAAATGGAGAGTGTTAAAACCTACGATAGCCCCACTGTGTAAGACGAGACAGAGTTCCATACGGGTTTCATTGTGACACAAAATCAGAAAGGAGACATCCCATTTTGTTATCCGTACCTAGATTTCTTTTTATATGCTATAATGAGAAAAGATAATGATTAATTTCAAAAACAGGAAGGCTGCATTTTCAAAACAGCNCCAGTCTAGGATTCTAGGATTCTATGATAAATGAATGAGGTTCAACAAGTTGAAGTGCATGTGGGTTGAGGTAATCCCAGACATGAGTACATAATGGGAGAACAACTCATTGAGAACAGCTCTGTGGAGAAGGACTTCGGGGTACTGGTGGGACAAAGCTGGACATGAGCCAGCAATGTGCACTTGCAGCCCAGAAAGACTCACCTGTCCTTGGGTACATCTAGAGACACGTGGTCAGCAGGTTGAGGGAGGTGATTCTGCCCCTCTACTCTGCTTTTATGAGGCCATACTTGGAGTAATCAGGCACAGTCTGACAATCCCTTGTGGTCTCCTGTGGCCCCTGGTGCCTTAACTGTGCCCACAGCAGAGGGAGCATTAAACTCATTGCCCACGGGAAAGGGTGGGGAGTGATAGCCATGTTCCTAGAATCCTTGCATGGGTAGCATGAGCTCATTAGCCTTCTGGCAGTCATCCTAGGAGAAGGACAACTCTGATTCCAAACCCGGGCAGATGGAGCTCCTTTAGCCCTGTAAGGCCTTCCAGCTAAGAGGTTAAACCTCCATCCTAAGGACTTGGCTGCCAGTGTCCAAGCTTGCTAGGCCCTGGCAGATGAACCTTAGGACTAAAGGGTGGGTCCAGCTCTGCACATGCTGTGTCTCACCTAAAAAAATCCCTAGTGCAGGCTCGAGGGTGCTATCTGCTATCCTCTTTTTATCGGTGTGCTTGGAAAAGGTGCTGAGGAGGAGCGTGGGTGAAGCCTTCCCTGGAGCTTTGTTTGCAAAGCCTAGCCATGATACGATGATGATACTTGGAGTAATGCATCCAGGTCTGGGGCCCTCAGCACAAGAAAGGTGTCAACCTTTTAGAGTGGGTCCAGAGGAGAGCCACGAAGATGATCAGAGGGCTAGAGCACCCCCAGTATGAAGACAGGCTGAGAGAGTTGGTGTTGTTCAGCCTAGAGAAGAGCTCTAAGAAGAGAATTAAAGGGAGCTTCTAAAAAAGAGTGATATTTTTACATGGGCAGATAGTGATAGCACAAGGGAGAATGGTTTTAAATTGAAAGAGGGAAGGTTTAGATTAAATTCTAGAAAGAAGTTCTTTACTCAGAGAGTGGTGAGGCACTGGAACAGGTTATCCAGGGATAACTGGAAGGGATGCTTCAAACCTGGAAGTATTGANTAATTAAAGGGAGCTTCTAAAAAAGAGTGATATTTTTACATGGGCAGATAGTGATAGCACAAGGGAGAATGGTTTTAAATTGAAAGAGGGAAGGTTTAGATTAAATTCTAGAAAGAAGTTCTTTACTCAGAGAGTGGTGAGGCACTGGAACAGGTTATCCAGGGATAACTGGAAGGGATGCTTCAAACCTGGAAGTATTGAAGGACAGGTTGGATGGGGCCCTGGGCAACCTGGTCTAGTAGGTGGCATCCCAGCCTATGTCAAGGTGTTTGGAACTAGATGATCTTTAAGGCACCTCCTTACAACAGTCATTCTATGAGAAGTGTTGTAGCAGAATTAATACAATAGAGATTTCACAGAATTTAAAAGTAAAATCAAGTTCTGCACAATGTGATTGATTTTGAGGTTCCTCTTCAGCAAAATGTAAGTAATCAGTTTCATGGTGTTAATTACACTGGATTACTAAAGTTTAATTTCATTTTCAGCTCTAATGAGAAGTCCAGTCACCAGGTGATATACTGCTAATAACTTTAAATGCTTTCTTAATTTTTTCATTCAGTTCCCTGACAAAGATATATTTTAGCATCTCTGAAAGTTGAAAATAAAGCACTGACTTTGCTTTGCTGATTTTAGGAATAAAGGCACACACACCAGTCTGTAGCCAACTTACACAAATGTGATAAAGTTGTTTTGTTAACCAGAGGTTATTATGTGCTCAGGTATTACACAGCAGTTCTGCTAGGTGTAAATAGCTAATAACATAAGTTATGCTAATAATCTAATGACATAGGGTTTTTTATGCCCATGCAGATATAGTGGTCTTGTGTGTACACAGGGATTGCTATGCAAGATATTTCTGATGTTATCTGCTTACTAAAAAATGGCCTTTTGATATCTGTATGCAGCAATGTTCTATCTGTACAGTCTACATCTCAAATGTGGAAATATTTCTGATATAAAACTGGAATAGCAAGATATTTGGTAAAATCTAAATCTTCTAAACCTTCAGGAACAAAATAATGCAGAACAGAAAATAGAGTGGTATTTTTCTATTTGACCATTTCCATTTTGTCACTACAGCATCAAAGATCCAAAGCCTACTTCTCTGATGCTGCTGATAATGAACTTGTGTAGTTGAGCTGGGTGCTGGATCTGTGCAGCTCTTCCTCTGTACCACTAACTGATTTTTTTGGCTTGGATTTTCAGCACAGATCTATGTTCTATACCTTTTGTTGCCTGAAAAATCTTAAATTACCTTAAAATTCTTCATTCACTAATTCAGAAAAGTGGCAGTATCATTTTTAGTTCATTACTCGGGTTAGAAAACCAGGTTTGTTTTGAATAGTAAATAAAAATCAGCAGGGAATTCTGGTGTGGCATTAGGAATCAAACTAAGAAACAGCTATTTGGGGACAGAAACCTAGATCCATACCCATTTTATACAGCAAGAGAGTTGAAATTGCAACCAAATATTAACTCTGAATGACTGACACTGTAGCAAATTAACAAAAGACTGCATTTTAGCTCATTTAAAATTTTCAGGCAATAATAGGGAGAGAAAACATTTGTATTTAAAATCACAAGCATTTTGCATTTGAGAAAAAGAACAGGGTAGATAAGGCTGTAGACACAGATACATGGACTTAAAAAGAAATCAAGACCAATCCCAGAATTTCTGGTGACTTCCCCATTACCTTTTTGGCCAGATCTATGCTGCTTTTAAGAATCATTCCAATAAGGACACATAAAATTGTCCATCTGTTCTGCCAGCATTTCAGGCTCTTCCAATTGTGATAGGCAGCAGAGGACCTCTCTGAGGCAAGCATTCTTGCATTTGTCCAGCTGCTGACTATCTAGGATACACATAAAACATAATGGCCAAGTATAAGGAACTCTACCTCACTCCTGGAGCACTGAAAACTCTTTACAATTGCTTTCATTTTGCTAAATGTCAGGTGTCACAGAAATATCTCCTTTCATTTCACTATGGAGAGCAATATACTGGAGAGTCCTGTTTCAGACCAGTGTCCCATAGCTGCTATTGTTCTGCCTGTTCTCTATGTCTTCTTCTGCATGGATTTAAAAAGGTTAAGAGAAAATTGGATGGCAAAACAACAATTGATATTTATTCCAATGACCACAATTCAGTAGAAAATTACTTTGGCCAATCAATGAGTTTCAAGCATTCTTTCTCAAGATGAAGCCAGGCTTTAGCACAAGGCCAGCTGTCAGGGAGTGTTTTACTTTACAGTTGCAAACTTTGGACGTATAAAAACCCAAATGTCATTGCCAGTGCAAGAGTTTTTTAGAATGAGTTGATCTGTCCAACAAAGAAAACAGAGAAATGCTTGAATTCCTACAATTCATATCTGTTTTCACTTCCAAGAAATGAAAAAATACACCATCTTTCACATCTGTAACAAGGATTGTCTAATTTTGGACTCAAAATTGTTATTTTTACATCATTTACTATTATCAGAAACAATGGATTGTGTAGCAATTCATTTTCTTTAATCAGCTAAAGGATGGAAGTAATTTTCTCTATGGCTGATATGCTCAGAAATTTATTTTAAATGTGTCACAATCCTTCTGCCTCACTTCTCACAACCCCTAAAATCCACACTGGCTGTCCTGTCCATTTTCAAATCACTGATCTTATGACTCATTATTGCCTGATATGTCAAAACCATTTCAAAGGTGTTTAATGTTTACATTATCTTGTATACACAAGAATTTAAATGCCTTGCTGGGTTGTCTCTAAACTGAAATGTTATGAATTCCTAATTTTTAGTCCACAGACATTTTAATTTTTTGCTTTCTTAATCAAGTGTAAGACTGTTTCAGAGAGATAAAAAAAATAAATCTGAGAAAAAGCTTAAATCTCTAAAGTATTTCTAGCTAAAGGTAGTTTCTTCATTTGCTCCCAGATTACTATTTGTAAGATCTCCTTTTAGGTCCAGAACTTCCCCAAATGGTATTGGCATTTATGATATTGTTGATGAATTGGATTTGCTCTACCGAGTCCTGAAGCTGAAACCACAGCAGCAGATTTCATCTTCCCTTACTTTTATCCTCAAAGAAGATATTGCATTGATTTTAAATTGGTTTACTCTCATCTTCTGAGCACAATACATGGTATTGTTGTAAAATTATGAAGTTCTATATAATCTGGAGACCATTAACAGTGTAGTCTTTCTTCCTGTATGTCATGAAAGAGCATGCATCACCAAGGATATCTATCTGTATGTATGTATGGCTAGGCTCGGCGAACGAAGCTCCAGGGAGGGCTCCATCCATGCTCCTCCTCAGCGCCTTTTCCAAGCGCTGATAAAAAGAGGATAGCAGATAGCACCCTCGAGCCTGCACTAGGGATTTTTTTTAGGTGAGACACAGCATGTGCAGAGCTGGACCCACCCTTTAGTCCTAAGGTTCATCTGCCAGGGCCTAGCAAGCTTGGACACTGGCAGCCAAGTCCTTAGGACAGAGGTTTTATTTAAGAGTGTCCTTCTCTTAGCTGGAAGGCCTTCCAGGGCTAAACGAGCTCCATCTGCC
>VWZO01005232.1:20616-32497 GCA_013396975.1 Bucco capensis | reverse complement strand
TGCCTGATATCTATCTGTAAGCCAAAAGTTATTGAGGAGGGATAGTGATGTCTCTCAACAGACTGAGTCATGCCTAAAGCACAATTATATTTATAAAATTTATGTCTCATCTCTTTGACAAAAAGGCTAAATTGCTATACACGTAGATTTTCAAATGAGAACAATTAATTACTCTGGCTTTCAGTATAATGTAGATCACATAGCCTTAAGCTATCAACTTCTGCATTGGTTTCTCTACTGTATCACCTGACCAATCCGCCATATTCCTTCCCAATATAGCAAAACTAACATATGTATTAAAATATTAATACAGGCCAATATTTTGGAAAAAAAAATTAAAATACAGGAAAACAAAATATAGGTACAGTCAAAACCCAGAAGATTTCTTTATGAAAAGGAACTTTAGTTCTACGAGTAGCAATATATAACATTCCTGTACACCATCAAGGATTTGTAAGTTAGAGATAAACTCTAAAAGACTGTCAGATGAGAGAATCTATAGCTGTTAAGATGAATGAGTCTATCTTAATCAGCTTGATATACTTCCCCTTGCATTTAACAAGACTGCTGTATTCAGAGAAATTAAGCTCTCTAGATCAGTTTGAGAGTTCAAGTGAATTCTTGACGTAACTTCAAGTTTCTACGTACTAAATATGGATACTACATATGCATATCATTTTCAATGTCTTTAGGAAGAGAACACATTTCAGAAAATATAGAAGAACTGACACTACTAGAGCAATGCAGAAAAGAAAAACAATCTGTATCCTTCCCTGACATTTCAGAACATACTTACTGAGAACTTTAAAACTAAGTGCAAAAGCTTATACTGCCTTAGCTTAGGGTTACTGTACATCTTAACATTTAAAGAGCTATCAAGCACTAGGTATTAACCATTATCATTATTTGATGAGGAAAGGGCACAGACTGAATTTGACTGCTAATAGTTACCTTCACTGTTATTCTAGCATCTTGAATTGTATAAAACCCTCCGATCTGTTAAAAGCCTCCATTTTATACCACAAATGTGTCAGCCTCTACAAGGACAGAGTCTGGTTGTTTTCCAAACAAGCCTGAATATCCTTACAGAAAAACACATGGACAGATGGCCTTCTTCCCTGCTGATATTGCATTAGAAATGCTTGGAGGGAAATTCTGTTAACATCTCTCGAGTCCTACTTTTGCCTTATTTGTTTTGAAATAGTATCTACTGAGGCAAAGTTCATTAATATATTTTATATAAGTGTTCAACGTAATCTTATTTGATTGATAAAGAATTTTCTATATTTCTCCCTATTTTTCTGCAGGGAAAACAAATAATATAAAACCTACCAAAGTAAAAACTTTAGAGGAACAGTATTTTTATAAATATTTCTTAATCTGTTTTCTTCAATTTAGTTCACTTAGAATAAACCACCATTCCCTGCCCTCCTCAAATTCTTAGATGGTACTGAAGGACTGCACTTTCAAAACAGTTTTAGCAACCCCAAGTTGTCAGTGTTCCAGCATTTCATCACACTCACTGTAAAAAAAAAAAGTCTTTCTTACATCTAGTCTGAATCTATCTTCTTTTAGTTTAAAACCATAACACCTTGTCCTGTTGTTCAGGCACAGTCTGACAATCCCTTGTGTTCTCCTGTGGCCCCTGGTGCCATAACTGTGCCCACAGCAGAGGGAGCATTAAACTCATTGCCCACGGGAAAGGGTGGGGAGTGATAGCCATGTTCCTAGAATCCTTGGATGGGTAGGATGAGCTCATTAGCCTTCTGGCAGTCATCCTAGGAGAAGGACAACTCTGATTCCAAACCCGGGCAGATGGAGCTCCTTTAGCCCTGTAAGGCCTTCCAGCTAAGAGGTTAAACCTCCATCCTAAGGACTTGGCTGCCAGCGTCCAAGCTTGCTAGGCCCTGGCAGATGAAGCTTAGGACTAAAGGGTGGGTCCAGCTCTGCGCATGCTGTGTCTCACCTAAAAAAATCCCTAGTGCAGGCTCGAGGGTGCTATCTGCTATCCTCTTTTTATCAGCGCTTGGAAAAGGCGCTGAGGAGGAGCATGGATGGAGCCCTCCCTGGAGCTTCGTTCGCCAAGCCTAGCCATACATATGTCCTGTTGTTACAGACCCTACTAAAAAGTCTGCCCCATCTTTCTTATAGGCTTCTTTTATTTTTAAGCACTAGAAGGCCACAACAAGGTCTCTCCAAAGCCTTCTCTCCTCCAGGCTGAAGAAACCCAACTCTCTCAGCCTTAAATATCAACTAGCATGCCTATTAACTGCAGTGCTCATATTGATTCAACAACAGCAAAGACTTCAAAGTCTCTGAAAATTGTGGCCACATGCTATTGCCAACCATAAACTTGGGTTTTCATAAAGCTGTATGATTGAAAGGTTGTTACTACTAGCATTTGTGGGTAGAGCCCTCCCCAGATCTTCGTTCGCAAAGCCTAGCCATGATGACTAGCATTAATAGTGAATTACCACTTCCAGTGCTGCTCTCTGGGAAAAAAAGAATTGGTGTTCATATTGTGAAATAATACAGAATCAAGATTCAGAGCATTTGGATTTCAACAGCCTTAGGTTTTTGAGAATGACAGTTTACTGTATGTTTTACCCAGCCAATATTTAAAATTGATTAACACGTAAGTTATAGAACAGTATCTTCCCTAAATACTCTTGGTCATTATAGCAAATCCTCTCCTTTAGAGAGAGGATAAATAAAATAAATAAATAAAAGAGTCATAACTAAAATTGCAGCAAACCATGTGCATGCACTTCCAGTTCTGTGGGAGGGAGGGTGTACACACACATCCAAACAAGCTTAGGAGCTTAGCAATATCCATTGTGAGCTTGAAATATCAAGACATATAGCCAGTGTTGGCTACACAATACCCTAAAATCCCTGGGAAGCACTTCTTTTAGCAGTTGTTCTTCCATGAAGGATTATCAACACAGGGTGTGCAGATCACCTGTGAGTTAATTCTGTATCTTGGTGGGATTCACAGTCAGTTGGGAAAGGGTAGGTAATTTCAAGAAATCTCTTCTACAGCCTTTCCTCTTTTGAAAATACTCAGGAAAATAAACAAAAAACAGAGAGAGCACTCTAAACATGTTTGGCTTTGTAAAAATTGTCCTATGGAAGGGAAGAAGAAGATGCTAGAATCAATATTACAAAAACATTTTTTTCTCATTAAACAACCAAATGAGAATGCTATCTGAAGCTTAAAATACACATTTGTTTTCAAAATTAGTAAGAAATTGATATTTCAGAAATACAGAATTAGAATCCAAAACTACCATTGAGACGAGAGTTTGCCCTAGCTGGAGATGAATTCTGCCACAAAGATGGATGGTCCAAGAAGATGTGAGATAAGAGAAGACAGAGGACCTCGAACTTCTAAAACACATGCCCTCTGAATGTAAAATAGAGTACAATCTTCTAGAGTCTAGAGAAGTGGTGGTATTGTCATCAAATTACCAGAAAACACACTGACCTAAAGATAGCTTTTGCTATCTATGTCCATTGGCATGTTGACAGAGAGGTCAAGAGTCTATGATATGTATAATTTAATCCTTTGTTCAAGTGGAAGAAATCAAATGGAGAATCTGAGCTCTACCCCTGACAATGAACTTGCTGAAGTTGGTATAATTTACAGACTTCTTGCCTCATTTTGCTTTTTCTGTTTGTTTAACTTGGGAATCAACTTCAAGAAGTGAAATACTGGAGCTATTGGCTAACTTGTAGCTGAGTTTTTAATCTTCACTGATAGATACACATCTGGAATGCTTCAAGAGAAGCATTTATTCAAAATAAGCCATCAACAAAAAATCTCTGACCATTTATAGCATTGGTATGACTGTCTGTAGATTTTAGATGTTTCTGTTTGGGTTGCACTGTGTCAAAGCTCTGATGGAAAGCCAGCTTATGCAGGAATCACATTTGAAAGATTTTTAAATAGTGATACTAACTAAAAACATTTTAAAATTGAACTAGTGATTTTAAAGCACAATTTTCTGACAGGAGCTAAATTAGATAGACCTTTGAGAGTTTTGTTGTTGATTTAAGTGGGAAGACTACCAAGTTTTGGGGAAGATGTTGAATGAGGGGAGTGTTTGGGGTTTTTTAATAATATAAATAATTGAACTGGTAGAATTTCTAGGGATACATAGCAGTCTACATGGTTTGAGAAAGGATTAGAGATTGTCACAAGGAAACACAGTATCTGCTACAACAGATAATAGATGTGAAAAGAAAAAAAGCTATCTATATCTTCTCATTGTGGCTTCTGAATTGGCCATTAAGTGATAGAAATTTGGAAGACTGAAGAACCATAATGATTAAACATTACATACTTCTGTGACTCACTGTCTAGGTTTCTGTATTAGACAATTTCAAAGAAAGAAAAATAAAACAGCAAATCAGGTACTAGCATTAAATACAATGGTAATTGTTGTGCTCAAAGGCATTGGTACTGAATATTTTGATAATAAACATTTCCTTGTCATCTTCCATCTGATATTTTAAGTTAAGTCTGAAAAAAATAATTTACCCTATTCTTACATCTAAGGAAAATTACTAAATTTAATTTACAAAGGAGGGAGAAAACCTGATCTGTCATGAATCATAAAATCATAGAAAGGTTAGAGTTGGAAGATGCCATTAGAGGTCATCTAGTCCCAACTCCCTGCAGTGAGCAGGGACATCTTCAACTAGGTCAGATTGCTCAGAGCCCTGTCCAACCTGACCTTGGATGTTTTCAGGGATGAGGCAGCCACCACTTCTCGGGGAATTCTGTTCCAGTGCTTCACCAACTTCATTGTGAAAAATTTCCTGCTTATATCCACTCTAAATATCCCCTCCTTTAGTTTAAAACCATTATCCCTTGTCCTAGCCAATAGGCCTCATAAAAAAGACTGTCTCAGTGTCAAGGTCATTGACAAAGATCTTAAAGAGCACTGGTCCCATCACAGACCCAAGGGACATCACTTGTTACAGCTCTCTGTCTGAACAGTGAGGCATTGACCACTATCTGCTACATGTGACCATCCAACCATTTCATTATCCACCCATCAAATCTGTATCTTTCCAATCTAGAGAGAACAATGTTGTGGGGAACCATCTCAAACAGAGGTCCAGATAGATGATATCCATAGCTCTTCCGTTGTCCACTGATGAGTTATAGAAGGCCATCAGGTTGCTCAGGCAGGACCTGCCCTTGGTGAAGCCATGCTGGCTGTCTCAGATGACCTCCCTGTCCTCTTTGTGCCTTAAGATATCTTCTAGGAGGATCTGTTCCATGAGCTTCCAGGCACAGAAGTGAGGCTTATAGGTCAATAGTTCCCAGGGTCATTCTTGCTACCCTTTTTAAATGGGTGCAATGTTTTCCTTTTCCAGCAACCAGGGACTTCACTTGACTGGCAGAACTTTCCAAATATTGTGGAGAGTGGCTTGGCAACTACATTAGCCAATTCCCTCAGGACTCTGGAATGTATCCCATCAGGACCCATAGATTTATATACGTTCAAAGTTCTCAGGTGGTCACAAACCTGATCTTCAATTACAGTGGCAGGGAATTTGCAGCCCTGGTTCCTATCTTGCAGCTCACCAACCCAGGAGGTTTGAGGTGAGTAGCTGCCACTGAATGTTGTTGAGTACCTTAGCCTTCTCCATCATCTGTCATCCATCATCCCTACGTGCCTTAGGAAAAGCCAGCAGCACAGAAGACCAGCCTGGCTGAACAGGGGCATATTGCTGAAGATGCAATGTTGCATTTCTAATTCATTTCTGTAAGAAATACAGTACTATGATGCTATAAATACATTCAGAGTTAGAGCTTACTTGCACTATTGTGGAAAGAAATATCTGAGAAAAGCAGGATAAACTGAATCTTCCTATTTTTCTACCTTACTTTGACAGAGATGCTGCTTACTTTCATATATTCTATTTCCAGTCCTAATGCTCCTAGTTCCAAAACATCCCAAAGGATTAAGACATTTACTAGAAACTATTAATAATAAAACTGTTTATGCTTCTTTCTCACTCATGAGCAACATCATTATCAGTTTCATCTTTCAATGGAGACATATTGGTAGCCTCATTAGGAAAACTGTTTAGCAAAGCAATAAAATTATGCCAGGCTCTACTCTTTATTAGAAAAAGCATTGTATCTCATGAGCAATTTATAGCTCATCAGTCTCAAAACACACAGGAAATAAATTATAAGAGAAGGATGAGCTTAGAATGATATGTATAAGCTTGATCTTCAAGACAGGAAACAAGATAATAATTGTAACTAAGGGCACTGAACATTAACAGATGATCTCAATATGCCCGATAAAGAAAACTCGATAGAAACACAATACTACTGTACTTTATATTAATATCATTATGCCCTTATAGTCTTATTTGTTTACATTGTCTAACAGCATACACAATCTTTTAAACTATCTAGCTGTATAACCTTCTGTGAGAGAGGAAAGTGCTATTAGCCCTGTTTTGCAGGCAAGACATTGAGGCACAGAGGCTGTCTTGTCTGAACTCCTGGAAAAAGCTGTTGACCTTTAGGTTCTGCTTCCAACCTTTGTATCCATCATAGTGGAACAACAACAACAAAAAAGCTTAAAGAAAATGGAAGTCTAAACTCTAAACATTCACTCCTAGCAATGGTACCCCCTGGTCTCAAGAGCAGTATGAAACATGAAGGTGCTGGGGGGTAAGATATTCTTTGGTGCCATCTTTTACCTTATCTCAGTCTAAATAAGGCAAATTTGTTTACTGTCACAGTGCCTTACCAACTTCACCTCTCCTTTTTGCCTTAAGGTGGAAGACCAAAACATAGGAAACGTTATGCAGATGTTTGTTGAGTTTCCCAGCTATGTACAATAATAATTGATTTTTATTTACACATATTTATTAACAAATTTTAACAAAAAAAAAACACCATGTAGTTTAGAATGGCATTTCTGTTTGTTAAAAACCAAAGCAAATAAGTAAAACATTGAATTACCAAAGATCCTTCCAAGATACTGAAAGAAGGTTGGTTAAAGCTTGCTAAGCTGGTGCCTAGCACACATGAGTAAGCACATACAGCATATGTAAGGTCTACTCTTTAGGAGGAGAAATGTGAAAAAAAATACTCAAATAAAATTACCATGTCCATAAAAAAAGAAGAGGATTCATCACTAAAAATGAAATTAATCAAAAGGGATATCTCCTGAGTACAGTGAAAATAATTATAAAAATATCAAGATATTATGATCCTGAGAATTTCAAGTGATTTGTAAAATAAATTCTAAAATGTTTTTCTTAAACACAGACTAGATATCTGAAGATTAAAAGAGGCTTAATAAAATAAAATAAAAAACCCACAAAACAAAAACAAACAAAAGAGATTAAATATTTTAGCAAGGAAAAGCTAAACTGCAAAGGAAAAGGATAACTGTGAAAATTTGTCAGAAACTATATGCATAGAGAGAACTGTGGATTCTAATTCATTAGAGATTTCCTGCCCACTGAAACTTACTTAAAATAGCTTCTTATCTGTACAGGAAAGCAAAACAGCATTACAAACATGAAAAACAGAAATTCAAAGTCTATTATAATTAAGAAACAAACCTTTAAAAGCCAAAATTAAAAAAAAAAAAAAAGAAAGAAATGGGGAAAAAAGGCTTCTTGTTCTTCTTCTTGTTCTTCAGCATATTCTAGCTTAGTTGTGCAGAAAAGGAATCCAGTTTGCACACTGCAAGACCATGCTATAATGCATTTGCAGATGATCAAGAGAGGTGCTTGAAAAGCACACTAATAAAAACTGAAATGCTCAATGTGATGCTATGGATCAGAGATTCTGCTTTAAAGAGCTAGAATCACATTTGAAAAGGTCTGAGAGATGAAATTCTGAGAGACCATCCCCTGCTACTGGGAAGTGAGTCATTCATCTGCAATTTATCTTCAAGAATAAATGTTAAGTTGGTCTATTAAAAAGAAATAATTTAAAAAGTCATTAAAATATTTGCATTAATTTAAACATTATCATTAAATCACTATAGTAAATCTATAAAAATAACAAATCTGCAGAACATAAAAATAACGGTGGAACTATTGACCTTCATACAACTGCGAAAACATTCATATGCCTAATATCTTTAATTGATATAAGAGTGGTTTATTTTAAGGGATATGTGATGCAACAGCAAACATTTTGTACATGAAGTGGAATTTGACCCAAGTGTACAATGAAACGTGTCTCATCATTTCACAGAGAAATCCACACCAAAGGAATTGGTCATTTCAGACAGTCTGAAGCAAGTGTACCTTATAGATAAAGGATCATTTCATTACTAGGTTAGGAGAATTGAAGGCCTTTGGACTCTTTTGTCTGGGTAGGAGGGCATTTCCCTGCTAAAGTTGAGGCATGTGCTAGATTCTAGTTTAGACTCATGCACAGTTAAGACTTGGTATGTGTTTATTTACTCTACTTGCAGCAAGGCTATATTATGTTGCAATTCCTTTTCAATTAGGTTGTGTATCTTGTGCTGCTGGCCCAGCTGTCATGCACACAGGATGTCTGCAGTCTGTATATCACACAAGCTCTCTGGAGTCTGTATATCCTTTGGTAGTTTCTAAGTATAAACAGATAGATGGGAGAGAAGGAGGTGGTTGGTGGCTGCTTGATTCTCACTGCATTGAGAGATAGTACTTGTGCAAAACACACAGTCCCTGAACAGAAAACCGTGTAGAGAGATTGAGGTATATGGATCTGCATAGAGAGAAACTTCTGAGCACTCAACTCAAGGTCAAAAGGAGATTTATGCCAGTTAATGTTACAGAAATACAGACATGCAATTTTTTGCAATGCGTCAAGAGATTCTGATTTATATTACTTGAATTCACACATAAAGCATCTGTGTCATTCTCACCAGGTGTCTCTTCCAATATTTCGATTGGCAATTACACCAAATTGCTGAAATCCACAGATAAAAACCCAGACAAATAACTGCAAACCTTAGAAAGGTACAGAACAAATAGCCAGAAATAAACCAACCTTAACACCAACTCCGTTTGTACTTAAGAGCAGTTTTGTTGACACTCCTCTGGCTCTGTGAAGAGACACTGCTAAGTGCCTTAAAAGGCTAAGACTGAAGTAGGAAGTTAAGAAAAAATGTTGTCTTCAATTGGAAGAACAGAAACATGGCCTCTTGTGCATTTTAATGAAACTATTTCAGCTGTTCATATATGTTTTAAGGTTTTTTCTTTAAATTGAAGTGTTCATATAGCTTGGAGATTTAAAAACCTTACAGACAGTATTCTGGTTCTGGGCTCTCCAGTTCAAGAGAGACAAGGAAACTACTGGAGATAGTCCAATAGTGGGCTACAAAGATGGTAGGGGACTGAAGTATCTCTTATGAGGAAAGGCTGAGAGCCCAGGGCTCACCCAAGGAGGTAGTGGTGTCACTGTCCCTGGAGGTATTGTATAGATGTTCTACTTAGATGCCTTTGTGATTTTTAGATAGTACAACAAAGGTGAGCAATGACATCTCCTAACTGGAGTTTCTCTGATATCTGTATATCTCAGCACTGGTAAGACTGCAAGACTCTCAAACTAGTTTGATCCTACAGAGCAGGAAAGAGAGCAGATATAATAGATATCTAGGCCTTCAGTTTTTAGAAGAATGTTTTGGGGGTGAGGGAACATGTTCCTCCTCCCCAACCCCAAAAATCAACAAACATAATATACAGTAATTTACAATAGATTATGAACATTTGCAAGAAAAGATGATTTTGGAAACTATAGCACAGTCAGTCTGACATCAGTTACTAGAAAAATTATGGAGGAGATACTTCTGAAAATTACTGCAAAGTAGTTGAGGAAAAAGAAGGTAACTGGGAACAAAAAAAATGAGTATAGATTTGGTAAGGGCAAGCAGCACCTGAATTGGTGATCTTGTGTAATGAGAAGAATGGCTCAATGGACAAGAGCTGTGTATGTCCTTCCTCAGATACTGAAAGGCTTTTGATGTGATCTTCTGTGCTGCTGCTTTATAATCCTATTGGAGAAAGAGAAGCTTAACAAAGGCATTCCCTCAGAAAAAAAACTTGTGGTTCTCACAAAGACATCTTGGGCCAAAACACAAGTCTAAATATATGCAGTATGCTGGCTGGAATTGACAAAGGTTAATTCTAAGTTGATTATACACACTTAGAAGAAAGAAATATATTATAGAAATGTTATTGACAAGATTGATTCAGGTTTGGAAATAAAACAAGGCTCCTTATTTATAAGGATATTCAGTCCCCAGAGTGAAAAGCTGGAGAGAGGGAACACCTGAAAGAAGCTCTGCTTTAAATTCTTCCTGCAATTGCTTAGTATTCATACAACAACATATTTAGAAATAGAGGACATAGAGAGAGTTTTCAGAGTTGCCTGTGTTCAATTAGAAGCCTATATGTACGCAGTGTTTCTTGTTTTCTAGACATTTTTCTAATGACTTTTAACTAAATCATTAAATCCTGTGTTCTCTAAGGATATCTCTGGAAAACATGCTCTCTAAGTTCAGTGAATATATTTTCAACTTTGCTAATTGCATAGAAAAAAGCAAAGCAAACTCCTCTAATTTAAGGGACAATGAGTTACTCATCTGCAATAAAAACAAATAAACAGAGAAAACTTGATATTCTTCAACTTTTCAGTACTAATGTGTGAATGAAAAAGTTCAATAAAGGCAAGAATAAATTCTCAGGAAAACATCATGAACTGCTTTTCTTACTACATAACAAATCAATAAAACTGTACCTTGATTGTTTCCATACACAAATGCAGTAGTAGGATGATAAAGAAATTTAATTCAGAAGAACTGAAATTTTGTAATAATTCAAGTTATTGCATTATGTTATTTGATTTCATACATCTCATCAATGACACACCTCAAAGAATGTATTTTGTATTGTTACTTTACATCATGTCAATGCAAATGATATCAACATGGAAAATATTGCTTAGATTAAAATTACTTGCTTCAGACTAGTAATTTGATCCAAAGCATACAACTAGTCATAGTCAAAATGAAGTTCTCAGTAAAATTCAACTCACAGGAATGTGAAGATGTCAATTCAGGATCCAATGAACCCTAATCTGCTCAGGTTCTGATGGATCAGTTTGGTCATTTGATGAAAATACAGAAGTAATATTTTTGTGTAAACACGAGATTTTAGATAAGAACCTCTGGTTCTGCAGACACCACTAACTGCATAGAGTAAAATGGGCAAAGTGCAAGGTCCAAGGTTAGGGAAATGGCATCCTCTGAGCAGTCTTCTCATGTACATAATTTCTATACAGAAACCAGGAATGAATATTCCATTTACACAAGGCCTGGCTTTTTCATTAATACTTCTTGATAGAAAATTGTATACTGGCAGGAGAAAAGATCACTAGAAGTTTTGTTTTGTTTTTAAGAATTCATGCATATTTGTTCTCCGATTGACTTAAGTGAAAGCATTTTAGCATTTACTTTTAATATTCAACATTTTAATGAAGAAATCACAAGAGAGAAGGCAATTTTTCAACCTATCCACAGATCTTTTCTGATACAGGTAGTTTAAGGTCTGTATTTACCTTGCATAAATAATCTTATTTGGGCATCAAGTTGTGCCACAGGTGAAAGTGGTGATTTCAGCATCTATAAACATCTTTGGACTGTACACTAGCAAACCTAGCCACTGTTTATAGTCAAATCACAGCAGTTCAGTCCAACCTAGCTGCTCAACAGACTCCACAGGACTCTTACAGAAGTAGTTCACTATCAGAATCAGAGGTAAACCCTGTGCTATCAACAAACATCTTTTATCAGCTTCAGATCTTCTTAAAATAAAAGATAGCCCCAATTTATGTATC
>VWZO01005232.1:0-20604 GCA_013396975.1 Bucco capensis | reverse complement strand
CCCCAAGTCCTTCTCTGCACTGCTGCTTACAATGAGCTCTTCACCCAGTCTATACTCATATCTAGGGTTACTCCTTCCCAAATGCAGGATCTTGCATTTTGACTTATTAAACTTCATTTTATTCTCATGAGCCCACTCTTCAAGTTTATCCAGATCCCTCTGGATGGCATCCTGCCCTTCTGGCATATCAACCACAGCACTCAGCTTCGTGTCATCTGCAAACTTGCTGAGGGTGCATTCGATATCTATGTCCAGGTCGTTAATGAAGATGTTGAAGAGCACAGGTCCCAAGACAGAGCCCTGAGGGACCCCACTCGTCACTGCTCTCCACCTGGACAAGGAGCCATTGACCACGACTCTCTGATAGCATCCTTCTAGCCAATTTCTTATCCATTCTTATCCAACGGTCCACTCATCATATATGTATCATAACTTCATTTATGCTGCTTAGCTGTAATATAGCACATCTGCCGCTGTGCCTTGCTGCTGGTATCATTGGTCTTCTAGGTAACTTTGCTTAGTGTAAGTAAGCAAGGTACCCCAGAGGCCATTCTACAAAGCATCTCACCAGTGCAGAGGAAACAGACCTGTTCCACAAAGTTATTATTGAATATGTTACAGGTTATCTCAACAGTTAACAATGTCACTTTAACATATGTGTTAAAGGGGAATGAGTAAACTTGCTCAAAAAGCAAACTTGCCTTTTAGAAAATAACTAAGCAACACACACATATAAAAGACTGCAAAGACATCAGCTTCAAATGAATTTTCCATTCCATAGTACTTTTTAACTCCTATATACATCAAACTTAAATCATTACTGCTTCCATGGAAAAGGCAGGGAAAAGCATTCTCCTCTGTATCACACAAAATAAACCCTAAAGGCTGGTGAGCAGCATAGCTCTTCACAATCCTCTTTCTATGTTGACTAGGTCTGTACCGATTATAATAAGAGCCCAGAAAATCTGGCTCACGTCACTGAGGTCAAGTCCATAAGTGATAGCAAAGCTAGTGTCACATGCCTGGGGAAACACCACACAGACATCACACATCCCTGCTGTAAAGCTTAATATAGCTCCAGAGGGTTTTCTCATCATTTTGTCATGATACTCACCATTTGCACACACTGCAAGTTACTGAACACACAGTACAACTGCTACGAAGCAAGTAGGAAAAATTGAAGTTGAAATATTGTCCAGTTAATGAGCAACTCTATCTCTTTTCTTCCACTGGTGTGAGGGCACTTAACTGACAAGTCTTATCTGTTTTTGATGAGTCTCACAGGACTAGTGTGGCCTCACATTAGTGGTAGAACTATTCCTTTACAGTAGTTCTGTGTGCGTCTTTGTGAGATTTGTTAGCAGCTCTGAGTAAAATTAGGACCCAACTAGAGTATCTCATTACTCTCACTCGAAACAAAAGTTTCCATGTTTCCTTTAAGAGAACCAATGCTTTGCAATATGAAGCTCTGTGCAAGCAAATAGCCCAAAGCATAACTCTCCCAGTACATGCAACAACAATAGACACTGTCCATGTGCAGAAGCAAACTGGGTAAAATTCATGAACCATGACTAATGCTCAGCAACCTATAAGAAAAGTATGCTCCCTGAAAGGTTATACAGCATGGAAATGTTATACAACATTCATAAAGTCCACATATTGGAATATTCATACTAAAGAGTTCATGGTTTAAGCACGATTTTAAATGGATTTGTTGTACTACATACAAAGGTTCAACAGAAGCCTTACAATTTTAGGTATAGATAAATTGCAAAGTATTCTAGTTAATTTAATAAACCCTGGAGTTTCAAAATTATAAAGAAAACAGAAAACTACAGACACTGCTTTAGAGGAACTCACACCTTTCTACAGATAAGTGGTATAGGGAAAAACAAAGCCCCAGTCAAAGTTCCCTTTTGTAGATGCCTTTCCAATTCACTAGGCAGTTTCTGGCCTTACTGATTTACTCTTGGCACCAATGGTTGGCACTTCAATGGTTTTTTATGTACTTACGTGTTGATTTTTCTGGGTTTTTTTCTGCCTCTCAAAATTCTGATCAATATCAAAACTATGATACTTGCATTTCTTTAGAAATAATTCATTACCCATTTGGTTATAGATTTATCTTAGCTAATCATTAATATTTTAACTACTATCCTAAAAGAAACACTATGAAAAAGATTTTGTAACAAATTGTGTGTACAGTGAGTTGAAAGGCAAAAGAATACCTGTTTAACAAAATTGAATATTGTTGGGGAATATACTGTTACTGAAATGTTACAGGATTTTTCATTACCTAGGGCAATATTGCTACTCTGTTAAACACTGGAAGATCTTATTTTTGCATTAAAATAGGACAAAAGAGACTACCTCACACATTTATTAACACAAGTGAACTCATTGAGAGAAATTGGAAAGTGCCATGATCTCATTTATGAATGTACTTGAGACTTTTTTTATATGGATAGATTTTTAAGACAGAATTTTCCACAAAGGCATTTAGGGTAAACACACTTTTGACTCCTGTAAACTTTTCACTATGCATATTAAAATTCTTTGCAGATGATTGACTGAAAACCATTGTAACATCCCTTTCTGATCATATGTCATAATTTGCATGGTAAAAAGAACTGAAGAGATTTCCAATTCTTCACAATTATTTTAATTCATTGATGATGTTAATATAAGCAGCGTGACTGACTCAAAATGAATGAGTTAAAATAAGCTACACTGAATTTCTGAATATGTAATATCTTGATTTTTTTCCTCTGTAATAACATGCTGATACAAGATAAACCAAGTACATTAAATATTAAAAACTGTTTACTTTCAAAAAATTAAATCCTAGAGACATTATGCATTTTAGTAAGATTTCCAGTGCCTAAAAGTGGGCTAGGGGAAGGAAAAAATAAAATAAATTAAAAAAAAAATCACACTAGCTAATAACAGGAAGAACTTAAGCATATACAAACCCATTCCTTATTTCACTATATTTTGCACATATTACTGATCTTGTTTTTCTGAACTTCACATTAAATGAAAAGTCAAATGCTCCATTCCCAGTGCTGAGGTCATCTGATGTACAAAATATACCTGCTTTGAGTCTCCTTTCTTTAGGATAAGACATTTATTTCTTTAAGAGGCAACCAAGGTTTCAGAAAAAAAAAATAATAATTTTGGACATGAAGGAAGCTTTCACTGTTAAGGTATTCTCAAAGTAAACCTCTACTGTTTGTAAATTTAGGAGGTGTAAGAATCAAACTTTGTAGTTTGAGACTGAAGAGATTAATTTATATTAGCTGTAAATAAAGAAAAAAACAAACATGAAAACCACCTACCTTTCGGGAATGGATTTCTTTGACGTATAGTGGAAGTAGAAATTCAGATATTCCTTCTAGTCGTATTCCTTTTTTAGTGACTCTCAAATTCCCCATTCCATCCTACAATCAATAATATATATATTTTTTTTTCACTTTAGGAAATGACCTTATCCAGAATAAACTAAAATGAACATAGTAGCTGGCCTAATACCTAAAAATAACGAGTGCTGTCCCACTGTTCCCAGCTCTCCTGATGATCTTGTACAGGAGCTAGACGGGGGGATTTATAGGCAAAGCTTCAACTAGGACTGAGGTACTTAACTGTGCAGTCTGATGGTGGATGGCATACATTTTTCCTTGGCTACACCTAATGCAAGGGTACAAATATAGATCATAAGTATTCCTTTACTGGTGAGGTGAAGCTAGATCTTGAATTAGAACTGCTAAGTAAAACAAATAATTATCTCTAAATATAGATATAACATTTGGTAAAGCAATCCATTACTTTTATGTTACATAATATTAGAAGAAACATTATGTCATTTGTATGTCGTGAAACAACTGGTTTTGCTTTTCCCAGCAACTAATACAGGAGAATATCCTATAAAAAGAAGAGGTTTGTTTGTATTTTTAGTAGTTGCTCATCACAACCAAGAGTATGTTGCTGTTGAAAAGAACTTCCATAGCAGTGAGGGTTAATTTATCTGAATAGAAATAGAAAAGGGGCTATTGGGAATAGTCTGTATGAAACAAACCAAATGATAAATGATTCAATATTCAATAAAATATAAGCATAGAAAAGTAGCATAACAAAGCTTCAGCTGTAATCTTGCAGGAAAGATGATGAAACCTGCACCTTGATGGTAATTCCAGACTTTTTATTTCTGGATAGTTGTTACTATATTCCTGACAGAACGTAATTCTTCCCTGTAGAGCCAGTGGAATTCAACTCGATCCATTTAAGCACAAATTTAATCTAATAACTGAACAAATGTTTTGAAGCTACTGCTGACTCTAGTGTAGCAGAACAGTGACAACTTCCATTTCTGCTCTGTTGGCCAAACTGTGAAACAAGTAATGTCCACTTGCTGGGCAGTTGTCATCAGCTGGATGACAGGATCTCCAACTACTATAGCTGAAGCTGGAAGAGGACACTGAATTACACAAAATTACATTTATCTCGAGACAGTGTAGCCACTATGCAGCTACAGCTAAACCCTTTCTAAAGTAAAAACTGATGCCAACGTGGCAGATGTGCAGTTTACACCACTGCATCCTCATCTGAAGCAACACTGTGAAAATGTTAGTTCTTTAAGACAACAAAAAGAATTACATTTTATACAACATAATTCAGCTGGTATTATCTCCCAGACACAATAGGGATATAGTGATACATAGCTTTCCACACTATGACAGATCAGCAAAGAACATATTGTTGGAAATCATGTCTTCACATGTCAGTTATAGGACTAGAAGTCTAGATGCCTATTACCACAAAACCAGAAACCACCAGAGTCAGAAAATAAGTCCTTTCTAAATCAGAGATAATAAGGAATAACAGAAGCTACTAAGGCTATCTAGAACACGGAATATATTTGTTAAAACAATGAGAAATCTGTAGACTCTGAAATAGTCTACAATGTTTAGCAAAACTTATAACTGATTACATAAAGAACTACTTTTTTTCTTAGAAAAAGTGCTATTTGTATACAAATTATGTGTGATGGTTTAACCCCAGCTGGCAGCTACACCCTGCATAGCCCCTTGCTCCCTCCCAGTGAGATGGGGGAGAGAATGAGCAGCCTAAAAGTGAGGAAACTCATGAGCTGAGATAAAGACAGTTTAAAGAAAAAGCTGTGTGCACAAGCAAAGCAAAACAAGGAATTCATTCACTGCTTCCCACTGGTAGGCAGGTGTTAAACCATTTCCTTTTGGAAAAATGGTTTTGGAAACCACTTGGAAAGCAGGGCTCCAGAATGGTTACTTGGCAAGACAAGGCCCCCCACTTCCTCCTCCTTCAGCCAGCTTTTATTCCTGAGCACGATGCCATATGGTATGAGATATCCCTTTGATCAGTTGGGTCAGCTGTCCCAACTTCTTGTGCACCCCTAGACTACTCACTGGTGGGGTGGGAGGAGAAGCAGAAAAGTCCTTGTTTCTGTGTAAGCACTACTAAATAATAACATCTATGTGCTATCAATGCTGTTTTCAGCACAATCCAAAACATAGGCCCATACCACTCAGTATGAAGAAAATTAAGTCTCAGTGAAAATCAGTACACTATGACAGATGGATTATCAAATAATGCTTGATAAAGAAGTGATATATTTTGTAGTCTTAAAGTAGGATATGAGATACCTGTACAAACCATTTCACATCTAAAGCCTCAGGCATTTGTAGGCCTTCTAATAAAGAGTGCAGTGTGAGACAGTGGTGCCTCTTTTTGAAGGGGAAGTAAGATGAAGAAATTAGACTTTTGAACGTGCAATCTACAATAATTTTCAATTTCAGCAATGCGATTTTTATATATACTATAGTAATAACATATAAAATCATAATAGGAAAGAATAACCTGAGAGAAGACAATAATTATGCCATATTCTTTGCAGTGAATAGTCCTAATTTATTTGTTTGGATATAAACACATTTTCTAACCAAAAAGGCACATTCAATATGTCGTTTATCTGCTTCTGTGGAATGTTTATAACTGACAAAGTAATATCCACTATAAAACTGAAAAAAACCCCGAGAAAAATACAAACTTCCAGAAAACTAGAAATGCTGATATTAAGGTTGCCTAGGAAAATTCAATCTGTAATATTTACCCTTCTGAATCCCAGCTAATTCCATATAAGGTTTCTACTCCTTCTACTCACTATTCTACTCTCTTTCATTTTATTTTCTCTTCATTTAGTGTACTCTCTCAAACTCTGCTTTGAAGGCAGTTCTGTCAGTTGCCCTCTTGCCTTCTGTTCTCATCAGTGTTTATTACTCAAGTTACACGGTTCTTCACAACTATTAATTTTCAAAACAATTTCAGTGGCTTTATATCAAGCGATATTTTTCTCATGTTCCTGAACAGGAACTGAAGCACAGAAATTAATTTGTTCACTAAATTTTGGTACTTACAATTGCGATGGGGTACGTGAGACAGGAAGTTCTTTGTGTCTGCCTTACCTCCTCCTCCTCAGGCACAGTCTGACAATCCCTTGTGTTCTCCTGTGGCCCCTGGTGCCATAACTGTGCCCACAGCAGAGGGAGCATTAAACTCATTGCCCACGGGAAAGGATGGGGAGTGATAGCCATGTTCCTAGAATCCTTGGATGGGTAGGATGAGCTCATTAGCCTTCTGGCAGTCATCCTAGGAGAAGGACAACTCTGATTCCAAACCCGGGCAGATGGAGCTCGTTTAGCCCTGTGAGGCCTTCCAGCTAAGAGAAGGACACTCTAATAAAACCTATGTCCTAAGGACTTGGCTGCCAGCGTCCAAGCTTGCTAGGCCCTGGCAGATGAAGCTTAGGACTAAAGGGTGGGTCCAGCTCTGCACATGCTGCGTCTCACCTAAAGAAAATCCCTAGTGCAGGCTCGAGGGTGCTATCTGCTAGCCTCTTTTTATCAGCGCACTTGTAAGTGGTGCTGAGGAGGAGCATGGATGGAGCCCTCCCGGGATCTTCGTTCGCGAAGCCTAGCCATACCTCCTCCTCCTTCTCCCAAACTTGTTTTCTTTTCCAAACTGCTCTGGTGCTGCCGCCCCCTCCTCCAGGTTGTGGATGCTGCTAGCTACGGTAACAAATGGGTGTGGGGCAGGCTGCAGCAGTGGCCGAGCTGCGGCACGAGTCCCAGCCGGGCTTCCCCGGCGTGGTACCGAGCAGGCGCGGAGCACGCACCCGCGGCATGCAAGGCTGCATTCGGGCACATCGTGCGGGCACGAGCGGGGAGGTGACTTTCATGTGCAAATCAGCTGAGCGAAAAGACCGCCTGCCGCACGGGACCCTGGGTACCTTCTCTCGGACTATAAAAACCAGACAGAGATGCTAGACATTATCTGTTCCTCTTTCTCTTCGCCTCCTGCCTGACCGAGAGACAACTGGTAGAATGGGAGAGAGAACTGCCACATGGCCTCTGCCATCTTGACCATGCGGTGCTCAGCTTTCCATCTAACTGGGACCTTTTCTCTTCAGCCATCCGAGTCCCTGGCTCCATCGAGATCATCTCAGCTCACCTCACCTTCTTCCACTCTAACCAGACTATATTCCTTTCAGGTTTTATCGGGGGTGGGGAGAGAGAAACCTCGTGGCACAGTGAGGGGGGGAGACCTGGAAAGTTTTCCTACTTATTTCTGTACTTGCACTGTTATATATATATATATTTACTTGTTAAAGTTATTCTTTATCACTTTACCTCGGGTGTGCATGTGTATTCGTTTTACATTTATTCTTTTATCCTGGGAGGTCCTTATTTTGGATCTTTCCTAAAAAACAGTCTGGTCAAACCAAGACACAATCTTTTCTTTATTTTCAGCATTGGGAAGTTAACTTGTATGGCAAGTTTAAACTGCCAGAGTCTTAGAAACAAACTAACAATAGAGCCTACTGCATCCATAAGGGCTTCCCCTTTTCTGAGTAATATTTCTAAGCCTTAATTATTTTTTTTCTTCTGCAGTAAGCTACTCACCTACCAGAGTCCAAAAGTTTGAATGCAGATAGACTCTGGACAGACAGGAACACTCTAGTTTCAGTAAAATTATGTTGGTCAATCTGAGAAGTCAGATACTATATTCTAAAATATACATCACAAATAGTGTTATAAGATATCAAACTGAAATAAAGTGTGAACTTAGTGAATTGCTTGAGAAATGAAGACTGGCTGGCATGGAGTTAATTGTCTTCACAGCAGCCTGTATGGTGCTATGCTTTGGATTTTTGGCTAAAACAGTGCTCATTGTACACTGATGCTTTGGTTATTGCTGAACTGTGGTCTCACCATCTATTTTTGCCATATAAGAGGATAGAAGAGTGACCCTGACTCATTCATTTTGTTCTTTTCTCGATCTATGACACCAAGAAAAAAACACACCTCCTCCTCTTTACCTCAATAAATATACTTACTATACACATATAATTAAAAAATAATAATAAAGTGATCACTATCAATATTTTATGGCATTCTTAAATTTATTTTCAGTTGTGAACACCAGAAATTCAAACAAACAGGTATTAAAAATTTTAAATAGGAGAACGAAATATATATTTTATGCTGTTCATCGTATAATTGCAGCCATCTAGGAATAGTTATAGTGCATTTGAACACTGTATTAAAGTCAATGAAGTCACAAACTATATTTATAAAAAAATCTGTGATAAAGAAAGTGTAACTTGGAGTCAGAATATATTAAAAGAAAGAAGTTCTGGAAGCCAAACAACAAATACTGATATTCAGAATTTTTGTCAAGCTTTGAGCTGTGTGTAAATGTACAGAGATTAATGTTCTCAGATGGTCCTGTAAATGGTATCAAAGGAAGTCTGAACTTAGTTCACACAATATTTAAACAGAGAGAATTATCTTTGAAGATTAAGTTATTTTTTAACAACGCCCTGAGAATTCTACAAGGGTGCAGAATGTTCTTTTTCTGCCCAATAAACTATTAAAGCAGTATGTTTTAGAATAACTCCAAATAGGATAGAACTGTGAATATTTCTCCACAAGCCACAAGGTAGGCTAAAACTACAATCTATTCTAACTAATCCTGAAACACACCTATTGCTAGGTCATGAAAATGCTCTGTTCTGCCAGCTTTGCTCTGTTTTGCCAGCTTTGCTCTGTTTTGCCAGCTTTGCTCTGTTTTGCCAGCTTTCCTCTCTCTCTACTTTTTTTATTATTTTTAAAAATTACTTAAGCACTAATGCATTCTAAGGAACAAGTAGATACAAACTGCTGATAAAAAAAGTGCAAGAAGAAGGTTAGCTGGTGATAGCCAGCTCTCTCTGCCATACATAACAGGAACTGCAGACCTAGGACAAGATTTGCAATACTAGCTTGGAAGATCTTTAATCTACAGAAAGGACAGATTTAAAGCCAAGCTGGGGCCTATTTCAATTGAAAATAACATTTCTTCTGGAGGACAGTAACTAAATCTTACAACTCACTCAGCCTAGACGAAATAAAATCTGTTTGCATGAGACTTGGATCAAATCCTACAAATCTCTGTGTAGACAAGAAAGTGAAGCAAACAATTCCTATTTAAGATCACAGAACTCAAAATTCCTTGGTTTGGAGAGAAGGATGAGGACAATGTGATACTGCTGTTGAGGAATTAAAACTCTGATTAAATGTGTCAAGAACAGAGTTCTGCATGATTCTGCAGTCGTGTCCTGCATCTCACAAAGTGGGCAAAGGACTCTGCTAATTAAAATGCAGCCTTTTTCCTTAGGATCATACACTTGAACTTCCATCCACAAGCACATTAAAAAGTAAAACATTGTTTAAAATGAATTGACTAAATTATGAATAAATAACATTTTATATTGCAGTTTTGCATGGTGTTTTTCCTAATAATAAAATAAACTAAATATCTGTTTCAAGTACAGCAGGAACAACAAAATAGATGGTGGGCCAGAAAATCCATTATTAACAATAGTCACATTTTTAAACATTCTGCTGTAAGATGTGATATTCTGCTTGTTTTCTGAGCATATATTTAAACTAGATTCTGTCTCCTCCTGGAGCTTTTGCTCACAGACTGATGCAGGAAGCACTATACAAAACATGGAGGGGAAACAAAAAAAAAAGTAGTAGTGTTTCAAAACAAAGCCCTATAAATTAATAATCATTTGCTGCCTGTTGCCTTGTAGGAATCACAGCATAGGCTAAACACAAAAAGGAATCTGGGTGGTGTGGTTGCAGTGCTATGAAAGAACACAGATGAAACACCTCTAAGTGTAAAAAGATGCTGTGCAAAAGGAAAAAAAAAAAGAATAAAGGTGGCTGAAGCAATGAAGCAGTGAAATATATTGAAGATGGAACAAGAATACTGAATTCAACAGGATGGCACAAAAATCAGATCACTTGGAGGGACAGTGATGGGGATGATTAGGAAGATGAAAGACACTATTAGCAGCTATGTTGTTGATAAATGGAAGAGATACACAAAAGGCTGTGAGGAAGATGACAAGGGATATTACTTGCATTGCATTCATACACACAAAAAGCTGGGGTTTATAAATAGAATTGGACCATAATTCCAGCTGCAGAAAAAAGGTATGTAGGCATGGTTATGGATGTACAATTGAAAGAAAAACCATAGGCAGCTAAAGTCCTGCAGAAACAAAAAAGGTCATGATATCAGCAATGAGAACTGAGTGTACTTTCCTGGATTACTAGGCAAGTTAACTGTGAATTTCAGTATCCAAAATATAGGTAAAGTGATAGAAAGATATATGGGAAAACACACTGGCAAAAATCTGGATAAATGGAAACATCTGTGTTATCTATCTGCTGAAAATAATAGCTGACACTGGAAATATCAGGGAAAAAATTACTATAATATAGTGCAGAAAAGTTTGAAAGGATACAAATTAAGGGAAAAAAAAACAACCTGTGGAAATTCTGTACTGACAGTGGGATTTTAAGTGGAAAAAGCTACTTAAAAGAAAGAAAAGCCAGACTACTACCCAAACTAAATAGTATTAGAAAAGCCTGAGTAGTTTCTGTCCTTTACAATGGTTTCTGAATATGTGGAGCATGACCTGGCTTCTTCAATTACAAAAGTAATCTGGAAATTAAAATAAAAGTCTATATGTGCATAAATTAATAGAAAATATATACCTATCCAGACCAGATTATAAGATGATATATATTTTCCATGCTTAAAAATTTAATTTTATTCCATGGTCTGGGTAATTCTGTTATTTTTCATTCATACATAGATGTGTCCTTTAACGTCAAGCAAAAAAGACAGAATTCTATGTGATCTGTCCTCAAACTATTGCAGATAGTTGTAGTTCCTAGAACTCTTATGTTTAGTAATACTGTTGGTTTTTTTTTTAAACAATAAATTATCATTTGTATCTTCTTAAAACAAACATNTGCAGTTCAGGTGCCAGAGCACTGGCCCAGGCTGCCCAGGAGCCTGTGGAGTCTCCTTGTCTGGAGCCATTGCAGAGCTGCCTGGACACATTGCTGTGTGAGCTGGTCTAGGTGCTCCTGCTCTGGCAGGGGGGTTGCACTAGATGAGCTTTCTAGGGCCCTGCCAACCCCTTATATTCTATGATTCTAGGATAATTCATAAATTAAGAAAAATACAGCACCCAATTATGCAATTCTCCTCCCAGGTATCAGACATTCTGGAATTTAAACAATAAGGAGAAGATTTTCAGACCTATGAACAACTTTAATTCCTACAGAAACTACGTGGTGAGAAGGATATGAAGTCTAGAGAGAGTACTATAGAAATGAACAGTCTAATACTTAGTATCTCTTAAAGTTTTTAACAGGGAATCAATCATTTTCTTTATTTGGATGTGTATTTTCTGCTCTACCATTTTTTTTCAGTGGTATATGTAATTAAAAATGTGATTCAGTTAACGTATGGTCAGGCTAACAGAAGAGATCTTGTCTCTCAATACAGACTCTTACAATCAATATTTAAGAAGTCAGCAAATGCAGAACAGTCCCTACAACTTCATGCAGGTGGAATGGAAGTATAAAACAGAGGTAGGGAATGGTAAACTTTTTTCTCTGAAATTGCCAGCAAAATTATTATAAGAGTGAGCTAGTGAACGGTTTCTGGTCTGTGTAAAGTCAGTTACAGGATACCAAAGGTAGGCAAACAGGCTAGAAACAGAAAACAAAGAGGTGAGGGGATGAGGTAAAGAAGGTCTGTCTGTCATCTGAATCAGGGGTAATTCCTGAACTGTTACTCCTTTACTCAGCATCTTTCTCCCCTTTCTTTCCATATATGAAGTTAAACTGATTACAGAAGGTGATCGATTAACTTTTTCAAAAGAATTCCAGTTGAAAAACAAATTCAAAACGTAACTATTTCAGTGTGAGATGAATAATTCACCACTTGGCTATAACATGGAGTTTATTGAGTGGTGATGAGAAGAAAAATAATTAAAATTAAAAAAAAAACACATAAAAAAACCCCCAAAACAATCAAATTACATCATCAAATGTAAAAATAACTGAAGGGAGACCCAATAGCAATGTGGAAAATCCCTCCAGCATCAAATTCATACTGGTCCTGGCAAAGCATGATAGTGACTTACATTACAATGCATAGAAAGGGTGAACCTAACACCAGAGAAAAGACTGCAAGTTTCTGTTTACTGCTTTTAATTCTATCATTATTGGGATAAAGCTGTAATAATTGCATGTTTTGGATGATAAGTGTTAGTAGCACTGTAATTGAACTAGTAAGACTATTTTGGTAAGACTGTTAATTTTTTAGTTAGAATAATGATGCATTATTGGTGATGGATGTGGCTATTTAGTCTACATAAATTTCACAGGTTCTTTATTCTGCTTCCCTGCCTTTGAGGATTCGTTATAATTTTCACACAACAACATCTCGATGATAATTTAGTCATGCTGAAAATTGAATCACACACTATACTTCTATTTTTCAAAGAAGTTATTGCCTGACTTCAGAAAGAACAATGAAAAACTGCAGGTTGCTAGCATACTGACTTTGGAAGACAACAAACAAATGTGCTACACACAAAAGCAGTCATCTTGGTTGATAAATCTGTAAAAAACATTTATCCACAAGAAATCTGTACAGTCTCACTTTTTCTTGTGTAAGCATAAGGCTTAATCAAAATGTAAGAGCAGAGGCTTTATATTTTGATAATTTAGGTGGAGATGTCTTATAATTCATTGAAATCATGTACACAAACTCTGTTGGTGCAAGTGTTTGGTGGCTTTGGTGTTTGCAACTTGGCATTTCAATGATCCTGAAACAATCAACATTTTCAATCTTATGCCACTAAACTCTGATATATGCTCATGCCAATTTCTGATTACAAATGCTTCCAAACCATTACAAAAGAAACTAGCTAATTGGGACAGAACAATCACGTAACATAATGAAACTTACACACTTGGGGCAGTTCCTCAAAATCCCTGTATTTTAGTGCATAATTAAAGAATAGAGTTTATTACAGAAAGTAAGATTTTTACTCAATATTTCAAACATTCTTCATTACAAAAAAAAAAAGCTGTGAAAAAATACTGATCCTTCCCTAGCATATATTCAAGTTTCATCTCATATTTCTACTGATTTCGAAGCTATTGGGAACTGGACATTACAAGACTGGAAAAATTGGGGCAGCAAAGAAAGAAAGCACTAAACAAGTACTAGGAATGTTTCCATCAGCATTTATTCCCATTCAGAAATGATAAAGTATGTTTTGAATTGAAAGGAGGGCTTAGTTGAGAGGCTCTGCAAAAGACTACTTTTTTCTTCCACTGCTTCAAAGTCAACTATAACTCAGCTACTCCTGATATAATGGTTTGTTTTTCTCTTGTTCTTTTTGTTGAGGACAGATTCTGTGTCTCCTTTAGGCAATTTACTGTATAAAGAATCTCTATGGTTATAAGTATTTTCTTTATGTATAACCTGAATTTCCAAAGCTATAATGCAATTACTTTGCTTTACTTCTGTAATCAGATCCATTACTGCTTGGCTAAGTAATTACAGTTCATTCTCTTTCCATGTATGTCATTCTCCACCTTAATGCTTCCTGATGCTCCTAGCCTGCCTTAGTTCATCCACATCTCTCTAAGCAGCAGGATAAATAATAATAATAAAAAATCTTACCATAGCTAAGCAGAGAAAAATTCTCACTTGTTTATTCCAGCATATCTGGGTTTTCTTCTATATTGTTCTGTTACTGATTTATGATATGCTTAGAAGATACTTGTTGTCAGAACAAATTAAAGATTGGATTCCACAGACTGGCTGGAAAATAGCTCCTCCTTTATGAACTCACTAGAATAATTATCCTGTAGCTGATAGGACCAACTGTTTTTTTCCCTCCTTAGCCTGAGACAACTATAATCTATTGCCAATTGTTACAACCACATTACTAATGATTGCTGTCTTTTCAGTAACAACCAAGTTTGTATAAATAATTAAAATGTTATTGGAAAAAAAAAATCATTTCCCATCAGTACCCTTAACATCAAGATTCTTCATCTCGAGAAATCTTTTAGTATTACCTGAAAATCCATGCTGCTCCATCAGAAAAGAATGAGTAACATTTTCAGATAAAACCAAAAATTATTTTAATGTGAGGAAAAATGTTGTATCAAACTTGGTAGTTGCAGAATTTTAATTTTTGAGTGTGACAAGCTAACATTGCAGTCTTTATAGTAGCTAAATGTATATACATTATTAAGTATTCCTGTACAAACACTGCATGTTTTTCAAAAGAGCTACTACACATCTTTAAATAAGCCACATCTTGCTCTATTGATGCACTCAATAAAATAAATGGGACTAAGAGCAAAGTAGTTTGCTGCAGAGATCCATCTCTTGCTATCAGGGAAAAGGAAATGAAAGTGTAAGAAATGCCAAAAAGTTGCTTGGAAAATAAGAGCCTGCTCAATACAACACTCATCTCCTAACTGTCACCTTCCAGTTGCTTCTCTGCAGTGCAAAGGGATGAAAAGGTGCCCATGGCAGAGGGAGTGGAACTAGAGGATTTTTAATGTCCCTCCAACCCTGACAATGCTATGATTCTATGATCTCACTGGCTTTTATAACAGGGCAATTTAAAAGACTGATTGGGAAAGGGAGTTTTAGAAAGCACAGCTTAATATCACAGTTCAGCCCTTTAAAAACACAGCATCAGGATCTTCTGTGTCACCAACTCTTTGTCAGTGTACAGCTCTGAAGATACAAGGTGGTTATAGGGTGGATACTTGCTACTGTGCCCACACAGGAATAGTAGAGGGAAACTCTTCAAGCCAGGTTCTGTGCTCAATCTGGGCAACAGACTACAGACTTCTAAAAGCAGAGAGTAGGAAGGAAAGAATCTCTGCAGTTATTCTTTAGTAAACTGCTAGAAGACCTATAAGCAGCGTGGTGAGGCAGAGAAGCCCTTGTGATCCAAAAGGATACAAACAACATGTTAGGCATGAGGACCTCCAGTGAAAAAGTAGTTGAGCAGCTGGAGAGGAATGCAGGAGTACAAGGCATGGAGGATGAATTGGACACTGCCCAGAGCAGCAGGTGATGAGGGAAGCAGCCAACACTCCAATACCCATGCCAGTGCTAGTGAGAAAGAAGCTACACATCCCTAACACCAAGAATCATGAGTCTAACTAGACCTATCTCATTATTACTTCATACAGCTCTTTTGTAATTGGAGAAACAATACAAAAATCAAGGGAGAGAAGGAGATGGAAGATTTCAAATTCATGGAGTACATCTTGTTGAGGAAAAGCAGGAAGGGAGCATGGATGAATAGAGTTGTTCTGAGGGTCAGACCAAAAGGGAGAAAGAACTGCTAAGTGGCTGCAAGGGAAAGCCACAAATTTAAGGAAATATTGCCACTTTGAGATTTCCCTCACAGACCAGAAGGATCAAGTAGATGATGTATTTATGAGGAGCAAACCAGAGCACAGGCCTCAGTGATAATGTAGCTTACTGACTAGCATCCTTTGTGAATGGAACTGGATACATGCCGAAGAGGAAGCTCCCAAAATGCTTTCATAAAAAAAAGTCATGAGGATAGTGGCTGCTTTATATTGGTCTCTAATTATCAGAGAATTAATAGCTATGAATATGAAGATTAAGTAGTTTTGTAATTGGGATTGGTCACAAAAGGACAGAAATCTTGAAAGTCAGATTAGAAAGAAAATAACTGAGATGAAAAGCAATGTATTTCAAGAAGGCAAACATCACTAAAAGAACTCTTAAAATCTCCTAGGAGACTCAACTAAGGTGAAAAAGGAATTACTGCAAAATAGTAACTCCTTAATGAACCAATTTACCCAAAGGAAAATAAAGCCTTCCAATAAATACTCAAGAATTTTGATTTGGTTTTTTTTTTTAAGGATTTGTTTGTTTGTTTTTAAAATTTTTCCTTCAGTGAGAAGGTCAGTGTAAATTGGTTCTGTGTGTTTTAATTGGTGCACCAGTGATAAAGGATTAAGGTCCTGCAGGGAAAGGATGAATGCATTTACAAATACTTGTAGAAGCTAGGTACTTTCAAGCCAGCTGTGCCCAATGCACTTCATCGTGAGGTACCTCAAACGTGCAAGTCATAAATCATTAGCTAAAATATGTCTACAACAGAGACATAGCTCAGACCAGTAGAGTTTAGCAATCCCTTGTTTCCCCACTTACTCTATGTTGGCTCAGACAGTGGGGCAGTTTTTCTGCCTGTGAAGGGGGTTCCTTTTGGATGAAATTAAATCAGAAGATCTGTTCAAAATGCAGCACCAGTCTCTAAAAGGAATAGAAAGGTCTCAATCAATGTGTGATCTGCAGCACAAGCAAGTCCCACAGCAAGTACCAAGGGCACATGCACTGGCAGAATGCTTTCAAACCACAGAGACCTCCTGTGCTCTTCTGCTTCTTGTGTCACTTAAAAGGCTAAAGGTTTCAAGGTCAGTAATCTGTAAACACAGATGCCCTCAGCTCCTAGCTAAGGGTATTCCTTTGTGTAACACCAAGACCTCCTATCCTTCAGTACTCTTTCCTCCTTCAACTGCTGTATCCCTTTTCAGTGCTTCTCTGAATTGCTTGTCTCACCTGCTTTAAAAAAAAATTAAAATCCCTTTTCTTGTCTTTCCTTCACAATTAACTTATTTGATCTGTAGAAGGTTCAATAAATTGTAGCCATAGTGAGAGATCATGGTCAAGTTTCTCAGCTATGCCCTCTTGCATCTATAAGTTCTGCATCTACTGCCAGTTATCTCCAGGACTTTGCACTTTCTTTTAGCTGAACTTGGAGTTCTGTATATCCTTTCTCATTTATCCTGCCTCTTCCTCATACAGATGAGCCACTGAGAGGGTGGAAGTAATTTGTTTCATGGTGTTCATTGGATCACTCGCTCCAGCCACAAGATTGAGGACACCATTTCTTCCATTCTAAAGCCCTGTCTGGCCAATACTCCAATTGAGAGTCAAGAAGCAGCAGGCACTATGTGTTACATCAAAGTGAATAACAAAAACAAGACTTGCTTCCATGAAAAAAGGGCATGAGAACACCCACATGGTCCTATCATCTCCACTAAATGGATGAAAGGATGCTCTGGCACTTACTGAAGCAACATTGAGAAGCCTACATGCCTCAAAGCAAGAGTTTGTAGGTTAGCTTTCTTTGGTCTATATTTGAGCAACATACGCAATAGGAATGTTTGGTCCAGGGGACCAGATTAATCATAAAGTAAATAAATATGCATACTTATAGTCTAGCTTTGGAGTCCTTGGTACTTTTTTCTACTAATCCATTCATATTACACCACATTAGTTTTTCCTGTGGGACTCACAACNTAGTGAGGGGCCCAAAACTGGACACAAATTACACAGCTTATGAGCACAAAGACTATGAAAGCCCATAAAGGATGGGTGAGAGAAAATTGTAATAGTGAAAACTAGAAAGGCAGAATTGGTATTTTTCTTTAAAAGGCGAAACAGTGGCAGTAAAGAACAAGTTATCTTGGACTCTTTCAACAATATCATGAGCTGTACACCAGAAGAGATAATCAAACAAGCTATTTGGAGGAAGCTGGAAGATGCCCATGAGAAAAATGAGATGCAAAACAATGAAAAAGACAATAACAGAATAAGAATTAAACAATGGGCAATGCAATTGCAATGGGCAATTACATATTTTAATTCTTTTTAAAAAAAGACCTACAATGAAAGATTAAACTTGATGACTTTGTTCAGACTGGAGAAGAGAGGCACACAATCTTAAAATTTGAAACCACTTTCTTCATGCCCACTGATAATTAAACAATAAAAAGTGAACTGAAAGAAACTGAGAATTGAGTATTAGTAGAACATTTTGATTTTAAGAACTGTACCAAACAGATTTTGCATAGTTGTACAATATCCATCTGTAAAGATTTCTTAGAATTTTTTAGACATGGGTCTCAAGAATTAGGTACAGTTTAAGCTATGTTACAGCAGAAGGTGAAACAGGTGGCTTTGGGAAATCTTCTCCTGTCATTCTCTTAACTGACGTAACCCATATGTGTGTGGGGCTTTTTGTGCCAGAAGTAGTAATGGAACAAGCATAATTTCTGCAGACAGTAAGGCTGTTTTGAGAATACCTACATAAGGTGTTTTCTAGTGCTATTAAACATGCAGTTAATTATTCACATCAACACTTTCATACATTCATTTACTAATATTCTTCATCACACGCAACAGAAGTCCGAGCAAGATCCTTATTTCAATACAGGACTGGAGGTAAAGGAAAGAATGTCCTGAAAACTGAGCTAACAACAGACTGGAAATGGTAAAGATGAGTTGGGATGTGTTGGCTCTTCTCCTGGAGTGATTAAAATTTAAGAGTGTACGTCATGTTCCTTTTTGAACTTTTGAATTTGGATATNATATTGTTGTACCATTTAAATTTAGATAAAGCTATTCTTACAAATTCACTGTCTGCGTGCCTAGTGTTTTTTTTTTGTTTTTGTTTACTGTTGTCCCCGTCTTACTGGGGAGAGGGGGGTCTTGGAGACCTTTCCTCAAAAGATTGTTCTTTTGACCCTAGCTTCTGGTCAAACCAGGACAGCTCTCCAGACAGTAGTGATAGATTTTGACTGATGAATTCATTTAAGCAGAAATGGAAGAAAAAAAGACTAAAGGAATTTGAGCCTTGCATATAAAAAACAGGCGTGCAAAAGGGAAATTTTTCCTGAAAAAAATGAAAGCAGAAAAATGAGTGGCACAGAGAGCTGTCTTACATGAAAAAGAAAGACAGGACCACAAGTAAAATGAAAACTTGGAAAAAGTTTATCTACATAACTAAACTGTAGAACTCCATTCCACAATTCAACATTAACTCAACATTAAATCGCTGTGATTCAGAAGAAGTCTGCCATTAAGGAACAGAAATTTGCAGAGGGGGAAAGATCCAGTTAGGATTTTAGTAACTGAGCATTCACTACCAGACTTTGTGAAATCCTTGCTGTGAGCAGTACTGGCCACTGCCAGTGTGGAGGGCAAAGCAGTTCACTGCCATGGCTGAGGAAGGCTTTGACCAGTGCAAAAGCTCACACACACACAAGAGCTTTGAAGCAGCTTCAGGCATTTAATAGGCTGACAGCACTGAAGCACCTGTGTGAAAAGACCCTGGACTTTGTACTTGCATTTTTTTCCATAATAATAAATCAAGTGACTATACAATTTATTCCACTATGCCTTTTAAAGTCCAGCTGATAGAATTATGTGCTCTTAGCTCCCAAACAATAAATTGTTACTGCCAAGTGCTCTTTATCATTTCAGATGTTAAATTCGTAGCGGTGTTAATTATTTATAAGAAAAAGCTAACTCAGCTATTCAGATGTGAAATAAGGACACAAATTCTCCTTTGATGGATATCCTTTGAAAATTTAAAAGTGTCATAAATCTTCCAGTTGAGTATCTTTCCAGTTTAAACCCAAATTATATGAACTTATCAGAAATGCTTTGTGCTGTTCAGTTGAAGTAAGCCACCTGTTCACTTGGTAAATCAACATGCTTTGCAACAAGATTAGATAGTTGCAATTTACATAGAGCATATTCAATCAGCAACATTATAATCCTAATTTGGGAGTTCACTTTGCAGCAAATAGGAATAATCACCAACTTGTGGTGGAACTGTTTGCAGTGAACAGCATACTATGCTTGCAAGTATAGTAAAGAGGAAAAAAACCCCAACAAACTCAACAAAATGTATTTTCTATCAAGATGACAAGGCATCAAACTTCTCTTCATAGACATAAAAAATGACATTTCTCTAATTAAAAATTATTAGTTTCATAAATTATTTGACATTCTAAACCGTGACAAAGACTGCAAAAAAATGGAAATCAGTCTGGCAGATACATCAGGTCAGGTGTCAAGTTAAAGTTTAAATAATTCTAGAGTTTATAAATTCTGAAGTTTAATAAGCTTAATAAAGTTCATTCTAAAGTTTAAATAATTCTATATTCTTTTAAAAAAGCAGGAAAATAATCAGGAATTAACATTTAGCTTTAGCAGCTATTATAATCTAGAATCTCACATGTTTAAAACAAGAAATCCTAGCGGGGAAAAGGGGGAATCCTATATATA
>VWZO01005210.1:275-12171 GCA_013396975.1 Bucco capensis | reverse complement strand
AGACCTTATAAATACCAGAGGCCCCTTTTTCTCTTCAGGGGGTGGAGGGAAGAGCCGAGTCCCGAACACAGCTCAAGGAAAAGCAGGAAGCAGGAAGAGAGCTCTCTCCCACTCCATCCTCTCCTATATACACAAAAACACATCATCTCTCCGTGCGAGAGTTTTAGCAGTTCATGATTCGCTGTCGGTTGTCTCTCTTGAATGATGTCTCGGGGTCACGGCCCTTGACCATTGCCCGTCCAGAGGCGCAGCTGCGAGCTTTCAGTTTCGAGTGAAGGAAGGGTGGGGGAAAAGAAGTCCACCCACTGCATTTTCTTAAAGAGATAGTGTTCAAATTCAAAGGGAATATGACGTACAGAAGATCCTTAATGTCTCTTTCTCTTCAATTTTAGTTACCCTATGACAATCATCCAGCCATTAAGGCCTTAACAGCTCCCGTTCCTTATATGATGGGTTAGGCTGGTTTGTCTTTGTTTGGGTCAGAGTTAACTTTGACTTTTCAAAGCATCAATAGTAGCTGAAGTAAAATCATTATAAGGTATTTTAATCATTCAAATGGCATCTGTTAAATAAAAAATGGTCTAAGCTACAGAAACACCACCCCACCTACCTCCCACAGCCCCTGCAAATGTTTAACCACTTAACTGTTGTGGAATGAAAGAGGCGCTTATCAAAAGCTTTCTTGCTATTAAGTTTGAAACCAAGATCCTTTGATGACAAAATGCGAGGAGAAGACTACTCCTCAGATGGTTGAACTCTGCATGTCAAGTCACCGCAAATAGTCTCAGGTTAACCAAATATTTTTCATGGTGGAGACCAAGATCCAGAGAGGTGATTCTGCCACTTTACTCTGCTCTAGTGAGGCCTCATCTGGAATACTGTGTCCAGTTCTCGAGCCCTCAATACAGAAAGGACATGGAGCTGATGGAGTGGGTCCAGAGGAGGCCACGAAAATGATCAGGTGGCTGGAACACCTCTCTTATGAAGACAGGCTGAGGGAGCTGGGATTGTTCAGCCTGGAGAAGACTTCAAGAAGACCTACTAGTGACTTTCCAGTACCTAAAGAGAACTTCCAAGAAGACTGGAGATGAACTATTTACAAAGGCCTGTAGCGAAAGGACAAGGGGCAATGGTTTTAAATTGGAGATGAGTCTATTTAGACTTGATACTAGGAAAAAGTTTCTTACCACAAGGGTGGTGGAACACTGGAACAGGTTGCCCAGGGAGGTGGTTGGGGCCCCATCCCTGGAGGCATTCAAGGTGAGGCTTGCCAGGGCTCTGGGCAACCTGATCTAGATGGGGATGTTCCTGCCCACTGCAGGGGGGTTGGACTAGATGACCTCCAGAGGTCCCTTCCAACCCAAACAATTCTGTGATTCTGTGAAGATGGCAGCAAGAGCTGGGCCCCTGGAGGCCATGTGATTGCGATGAGAAGAGCTCAGCAGCACATACACGTGACTCTGAGGCTCCACACACAACCCAGAATTTCTGCTTGCTAGCCCATGTGAAGGGGAGTGGGCCCAGCCTGGAAGTGCCATGGCTCTTGGACTGAGGCTCACGAATCACAAACTTGCATAGCAAGGAAGGGATGTGTGGAAGTCATCTGGGTCCACCTGCTGCTCAGAGGTGTTCCTGTTAGATCAGGTTGCTCAGGGTTGCAACCAGTTAAGTTTTGATTCAGTTCTTTCAGCATCTGCTGGCATGCCAATGCTCCGGCTGCCTGACAAAATTTAGCATTTGTCCATTTTTTATTTGCCTGATAGCTACTCCATTCCTCCCTCTCATCAATGCAAAATGTCATGACTCAGACCCATTGTTACAATTATGCCAAATAGCTGTATTTAGGGTTTAGTATGTGTGGGGGGTATGTTGAGTTTTAATTCATATATTTCTGAGACATAAAACTGCCAGGTGGGAACTGAGAAAGGAAATTTGCAGTTAGAGTAATAAGGAGGAAAAGACATTTAATGTAATGCTGTAATTCTGCCAATTCAATTGGATTTAAAAGCAGACTAGAAAACTAGGATAATAAAGTTCCTAGAACTCGTGCGAAAATTAGTAGCTGGATAGATGACAGAAGTATTCCCAGTGCCCCTGCAAAGGCGAAGAGTGGTCACACTCAGCCATAACAAGTGTTATCTGACAGCAGCTGTTTGGCCAGTGGCCGTGCAAGGGGCTCTAGAACAGCCTGTCCCTGCCTGCAATGAGGTCAGGAGGAGCACATAGATGTAATACTGTCGAGACGGATGGTACTGTGAAGCATAAAGTATGGTGTTCTGTAGAAAATCTGGTTTCATTCATTCTCCTGTTCAGTGAAAACAGGTTTTTTAAAACAAAAATAACATCCCACCAGCAAGCTTATGGTACTTACAGTAACGCGGGACTTAATTACTCTATTTGTCTAAATGCCTTAATGTCTAACCCTTCCTTTTCCTGCCAATTTAGATTGTTGTTTTTAGGGGCAAATGTTACTAATAATGGTGAAGATCCCACAGCATGACACAAAAATTATGTTCACTGTTCAGTACAGTGTGACTGATGTGGAGCACAAAATAATTCAGATGATTAGGAGAGCTGGGTTTGGTAGCTGATCTTAAAGCTGTCAATACTGTCTCAGCACCACAGATATGTAGACTATTAAGCTGAGTAGCCAGCAAAAAGAGAAAACAATATGGTATCAGCACAGGTGCTGACAGCGCATATTAGACCTCACAAATAACTACCTAAAATTAAAATGCAAGTGATAATTGATGCTACAACTAAGACTATTTAGAGGTAACCAAGTAGTCGTTTTATGTGACAGGGAGGACATGATTTATGTTACATCTCTGGGAAAAAAAAAAACTGAGACTGTAGTTTTGTGTTTCGTAGAAGAATTCACCTGATTTTTTTTCCTGCAGGATTGGGTCCTTCATCTAGGATAATCTTCCACCCTTGTGGTCTTCTGTGCTAGCACTTCAAAGGGGAATACGCAAGCTTTCTATGCTTCCATTGTTACTGAAGACATTGTTGCAAGATTGTAGCTTTATTTTCTGCTATGTGGAATAACCAGGAGTTTATCACCTTTATGGAAGGTTTTGTAATTTGCTGGAATGGCTCCCAACAGACTTAGAGATTTATGCAGACTAGTGTCAAATGCCAAATCTCATTTCTGAAATAAAACTGTTTTCACCCAGTTCTTCTAAAGTTCAAGCACAATCCCTTGAACCCAGTGTAGCTTAGGGCTAAGGAGACCTCTGCCTTGCTGTTTCTCTGTTTCCTTACGGACTTCAGAACTGTCTTCTCATGGCACACACAATGGAGATATCACACCACGCTTGTTTGGCTTTCTGACAATATCAGAACAGTCCTAGATACTTCTATTTTCCTGATCAATGGTACTGTACTGACAAGTTGCATTGCACTATGAGATGGTCCCTGCCAAAAAAAAAAAGCACATGATGTGTATAAATACATACATACATACACTCATTTATATTCTCAGCACAGAGGATGAAATAATTCTGCACCGCATAGATTTTTGTGCCATTAAGGTGCACTGTGGCTTTGCAAGCACAACGGTAGATCTTTCATTTGCCAGTGACATTGCACAAAGTGCTTATAATTCAGTGTTAGCTTATCAGCTGTCCAATCTCCCACTCCAGGGAATGTGTCAACCATCAAAAGGAGTGGAGGAGGTGTGCTGAATCTTAATGGCTTCTGTTTCATCAGACTCACTTTCTTAAGGGCATTTAATCAATGAGGACAAGTAGTAGGCAGAATTTTAAATAAATGTGTCAATTTAGGTGAATCCGCAATACAGTTGAATGTATGTTTATGCGATTCCCTGAATATATTCTTCTGCTGCTCAGCTAAATTGATAATCTGTAAATCAAAACATGTTACAAGTAGTTTTAAACTAGCCCTTGAGCAATATCTTCATTTTACCTACTGGTATCTAAACCATCCAGAAATTTCAGATCCAAGAGTGTTTAATGTCAGTGTTTCATATTCAGCAGAGTTTCTAGCAAGACTTCAGTCCAGTGAATTAAATTGGGTTCTTTTTCTTCTTTTTTCTTTTTCTGTTTTTTTTTGTTCATTTGTTTTGAAGCAGCCTTTTGGGAAAAAAATCATAGGCACATAAGAAAGTGGAAAAAATCTACAAACATTTGCAGTATTTAAGCATAGCCGCTTACTATTGCTTATTACTAATTATTTAGCAATTAATGCAACCATTCATTGTTACATAATTAGTCATAAGATAACATATGCAACTCAAAAAGTTCTATTGACTCTTAAAATAGTAAAAATACACAGACCAAATAGGTTGTATGGATATGCAGATATGTTTTTTTGTGCTTGCGTAGGTGATAAGTAGCTAGTCATGAGTTCTGATTTAGTGCTTTAACTCCCTGGTAATAAAAACACTGAAACTATTTATCCTCCCTGCTCAGATATGAAACAAAGATTATCAGAAAATTCATGGGGTAAAACAAGGCATGCATTAGTGTACATGAATCATGCTTAGACCATTGTAAAATGGATCTAAATTAGCTACTGTTAGAATGATAACAATATTTATCAGTGTTCAGAAGGAGGAAAACTGACAAACTAGTGGATAAAGTGGCTAGCCCAACTCTACTTGAGACTTGCACTGATGCAAAATATTGGCAAAGCGTCTTTGATTTACACTGATGTGAACAAGATTATAATTAAGTAAAACAGCTAGACTGAATGCTATTTGTATTACTCAGCTGTGAGAATATATAAGGCCTGAATATGCAGTTAAAACCTCCATGGAAACCAATGCTAGTTTTGCCTGCATAATGACCATAGAGCTGTACTGTAATAGTGTAAAAATTATTCTGTGCCATCATAGAATACTTTTTACCTACAGCAATTTATTTGCCACTTTGGTGGAAATACTCTGCAGATCAAAGCTTGTGACATTGCAGAGGACATCTGTGATTACGAGAGGTTGCTTGTGTTGTATAATACAAATCATTTGAGCACAGGCATCCAACCAGCATATGACTTTCCAGTTCATCTGAGGAGTAATCAGATTGGTGAGAGCACACCACATGCAGAGTAGTGAAATAAAATGTATCAAATGATCATATAGCCAAAACAGAAAGTAGAGTTGCGTTACAGGCTTCATTTTACAGGTGCTCTCAGCAATGGTCTTATGATTTTAAGGGTGCCTCTCACGTGACCTTAGCCTACCACAACTGCTGTTTTTCTGAGCTACACAGCATTAGCATTGTAAGCACTCTTATAAACATACCTATAATAGGTACTTTCAAAGGTATACTTACGTACCAATTTGTATCACAATTTTGCTCTTCTCCATTCAAGACAAATTAAACTCATTCTTGTGCATCCTACTGGCAACGTACAATTAGCTTTCTATGACTATAATCTATTTTTCTCTCCTACCTTGCAGGAGGCTTTGAAGACACCAGGTAAAAAACACCTCATTGCTTTAAGAAGGATATTTAATAGGGATCTGAGTGCCATGTAAATCAAACCGTTCTGTAAACTATGCCTCAACCTCTTTAAACATATCTCCACATTAGCTTTAACATCATTATGTCCCATTGTGATGAAAATGGACTTTCTGTATCCTATGATAATGAAAATAGCCACTTTACGCAGTTTCTGTCTGCAATTATCCAGGCTTTTCTCAGACTCTAGAGAAATCTAAGCTAATTGCTTTGGGACTTTTGCTACATTTCCATAAATTCTTTGTTAATTTTTCATGAGAAACTGTTATTGCATTTGGCCTTGAAGTTCCCATTATATTCAATAATGTAAAGAAGTCATTATGAAAACATAACCAATTCACTAGTGTCTCCATCAAAGCTACACTCTTTTATCTACATATATTCTCAGGTGAGACTAAATGACTCATCCAAATCTTTCAGTGGCTCTTTTTTGTATGTTTGGTACATGTTTTTTTTCATCTGAGCTTACTCAAAGCATAAAATGGTTCTATGTGGTGTATTGTATGTGGTTTTCTTTATCTGACAGTTGGCTATGGAATTTCTTTTATACCTACTCATCAAGCCAAAGATGAAGAATTCTGTTTTAAGTGACATGGTAGTTATAAAAATAAAGTGCATTTCTAAGGGAATGCTACACAACCTGCAATGTTGTATTTGATTTATTGATTATTTTGAAATCAAAGTCACAATTTCTATAGACTGAAAACAACAATAAAATATTAATATGAAACCACTGTAGTGCACATTGAGCAAATATTCAGTAACATAAACATAGGCTCTACCTTGGTGAATGCTGAGCATTTCTTATCAGAATCCTTTTTTTTTTTCCTTACCCAGCTAGACTTCAGTAGTGCACTGACCACATATCTCTGCAACATTCTTTTAAAATGAAGCAATCATGAAAGTTAATTTTTATTAATTAGACAATATCTTACAAAACAGTGAGAAAGTTGTTATTGACTGTGAAAAATTATGTCACTATCTTTTTCTTCAAGGTGCAGTGTAAAAGATTTGACTGCATTCTGAGGACAAGCTTCTCAATACAAATATTAGCAGATTTGTATTCATTTTGGTGGCACCATGCCAGTTTACACTCACTACACCACCAGCCTCTATGAGGTCTGTACTTGTACAAAAACATCAGTGCAGTCCACTGACATTCCACTTTAAAAGTCCCTGAACCATATGAAACCAGCTTGGCTCCCCTAGACTATTGAAAAACACTAATAGCAACGAAAATATATACCACATTTTCAGAGCTTATTGCATATTACAGATTTTCACCATTAAGCTCTTTCTGTTGCGATCATAAAATGACATCTTGACATCTTTGTAAACAGATAGGTGCAACTGCCAACTCTGAAGAAGCAGTTAATGCAATCTGCAATGCAAGACAGACTTCTGCAAAGACTTTCCCTTGAACACTCCAATAGAAGAAAACATAAACTATGAGAAACAAAGGACAATGAAAAGGATCAAAAGGAAATAATCACTTTGAAAAATCAGGATAAGCTAGTATTTTACTATTAGAGAATATTGCTTAGCAATATGATTTATGGAAATCAGAGGTTTTTCTGGTATTAGTAGTAACCAATATAGATTAGCAGTGAATCATTTAATGTCCTGTCTTTCTCTAAAGTCCTCTAATGTTTGATTGCTGAAAAAAGCAAGAGATTGTAAGCAAACCTCATAAATCTCGGAGGTTTGGCTCGAAAACACTCTCGCAATTCCTGTTGCTTATCCTAAGCTTTTCTAGCCCTCTTTTGTGTGGTAATGAAGCAGAGGAACATTGTATGATTGGATCTCTTATTCTCTTGTACATAGCTGGTCTAAAATAAAACTACTACTTGAGGTATTTATCTTAACTTTAAACAAGTAAAATGGCAAAACTTTTAAATAAATGAAGTATTAGCGGTTCTTTTTGCTTTCTCACCAAAAAGATAAAACTGACTTCAATCTTGTGCACAGATTCCTTTTTTTCACATTTGTTAGTGATTTCCCTGTGCTGGAGACTATCAATTCAAGAAATGTGTCCTTCCCATAATTCCTAGGAGCTGTGGTGCTTTATTCTCTAAGGAAGTGACTGACATGAACGGGAATATTGGCAGCATATGGTATGACTCAAGATGTCTGAAGTGGATGGTGCATTGAACTGGAGGGAGATTTAATCTGTTTTATTTCTTATTGTGTCTGTGTTCCTGAGCAGTGCATATTCACATCCTCTCTGATATGGCAGTTTTGCTACTGTTGCTTTTCAAGGATTTGCTGCTACAGATGCTAATGGTGAGACAAGTGAAAGAACCAGTACAATAGCTAGTAGGCTAAGATTTTAAATACTAACTCTTAACTATTGGGTTTTCCTTTTGCAGTAGTAGCAAAAATAGTAAGTGGTATTAGGAAGCTAAGCCTTCCCTGTACATGACTTCAAAAGTGCTCGAACACAGCACCTCTCGACTTTATCCACGGCACTGGCTAAGTAATTTTTCCCCAAGAGGTAGAGCCATGCTCTCCACACTGGCTTTCTTCCACACAAAATCTGGTTTTCTCTGGAAGAGAGAAATGATTGAAAGGCCTGCCCTCATCCCAAAAGTCTACACCTGTTACAAGACTAACGGTCTTAACAGCTGTTCTGTTTTTCTTTTCACTGTCTTCCCTCCAACATCTGCTCCATCCAGCAAATCCAGCCCTAGGCATTCAGAGTGGCTCAGGGAGGAAAAACAGATTCAATACTTGGGGGGTTGAGAGGAGGATGTTAGAAGGATGTTTCTCAATTTATGAGCAATGCAAATGGCAGGAAAGTGGAATTACATTTTTCCCTACAGATGATGAGCAGATCCGAGAAGACAGGATGTTATTTGGGATTGGGCTAAACAAGGTATTAACTGAGAAGGGTAGAACAAAGATTAGTAGAAGAGACATGGGACATGAAATGCTGGAAAATAAGAAATCAAATAGGAAAGGATTTATAAACCCCTATGCTTGCACGCACACATCAGCTCACATAGGACTAACGCAGGGGCCAAAGGAAAGAAGAGGCACAGGAAGGTGCAAATGAAGAGCGCAATTCCAGGTCTTTTTGCTTAAGAGAACAGCAACAGCAACAACTCTGCACTGGTGAGGCCTCACCTTGAGTACTGTGTCCAGTTCTGGGCCCCTCACTTCAAGAAGGATGTTGAGGTGCTGGAGAGGGTCCAGAGGAGAGCAACGAGACTGGTGAAGGGGCTGGAGGGGAAGCCATATGAGGAAAGGCTGAGACAATTGGGACTACTCAGCCTGAAGAAGAGGAGACTCAGGGGTGACCTTATCGTCCTCTACAACTACCTGAAGGGAAGTTGTAGTCAGGTAGGGGTTGGGCTCTTCTCCATGGCAGCTAGTGACAGGACAAGAGGCCATGGCTTGAAGCTGCAGCAGGGGAGGGTTAGACTGAACATTAGGAAGCACTTCCTGACGCAGAGGGTGATTGGGCTCTGGAATGGACTGCCCAGGGAGGTGGTGGAGTCGCCATCCCTGGAGGTGTTTAAGAAAAGATGGGATGTGGCACTGAGTGGCATGGTCTAGATGTTTTGGTGTATTGGGTCATAGACTGGACTTGATGATCCTGGGGGTCTTTTCCAGTCTTGGTGATTCTGTGATTCTGTAACAGCCAGTGTTCCTTGCACAAACACTGCTCAGTAAATGTGGGAAAACAGACTTTGAATTTCTGGGGACTAACTGAATGGTTTGGCTGTGCTTCCCTAAGCAAGTCATTCTGCTTTGTTTGTACACGACAATGGCAACAGGCTTTACAACTAGTAGTCCCTTTACTGGTAGAGAAAATTTCACTTGGGTATATTCACTCCAGCAGGCTAGGTCTATTGTACCTTGAATATATTCACAAGTTCCTACATAGGCTAGGTAACTCCTCATTTTGTAGCTGGGTCTTAATGGTGTTTTCTTTTACACGACAGTTACTTTCCAGCTTTTCAGTGTTTTATTGAGCTGATATTGCCTGAATCAAGACAGCAAACACAGTGATTATACGAGTTAGTGCATATGACTTGCCTTTTTTCACTTTTCATTGCTTCAGTAACTGCTAAATAAGTGAGAAAGACAGCTACCCGAACTATATGGCAAAAACCATGAACAAGAGCAAACACATTCTTTAAAGTAAGTAGCCTTGGATATTTTCAAAGGCTTTAGTGTTAAATTTCAGTCTACCAGACAATTAAAAAGATTACTTAGGGAATATATACACAAGGCACACATAAAGTTTTCTCTGAATAGTTAGCTGGCTATGTGACTGATGACAAAAGGCAGCATAAAAAACCTCCTTTCATTCTTACAACAGTTATTCTTTTTCTATTATCTCAGTATATGGAAAAATCCCTCAACATACATACATATAGTATCAATTTCCACACAAATAAATGCTGTCCAGCACTATTATGTTCCAGCTAGCTCTGTTGCGAAGACAATTGTTCACTGAAAGCTGCTGGGAAGATGAAGTTCACAAGCTTTCAAAACAGAACCCAAACCAACAACCGAAAGTGGGGAAAGAAAAAACCTGCAAATTTTGACTGCTTGAGTCCATTATGCATTGTTGTTCCTTGCTTCAGTGAATGATCTCACAGAAATGCTGTTACAACAACAATGAAATATGTATTGCTTTACATGTTGCTTCATTTGCAAATTCCCTGTGGCTAGTGCATTTCTTTCCCAAACTGAAAGAACTGAAGTGTCATGTGTATCAGCTTGTTCTTCATTACTCACATTCCTCTTCATGTTGATGAGAATTTTTCAGTACAAGAATGGTACTTTACTTAAAGATACTGCACTATGTTAAGCAGGCAGTACTGTCGTTATTTAGCAGCTATGGTAGGCCGTGGATGCAGTCCTGTTGATTTCATTAAAGAGACTGTCAGGATCTATAGTTCACACATCATTAACCGCTTCATTAAGACTACAGCAGTTCTGTGAGCCCTAAACTTACAGCAGTTTCAAGACAATACAAGCCAATGTTCACTGGCTAAGATAGGCAGACATCTCCAGTGACTTACTCACTGGATAGTTATAAGCCAGTACTGTTTTTTAGGAAATGCTCTTTTCAAACTATAAGCATAAATGCATAAAACATGTTCACTTACAATTTATTTGGTTTAAGTTAAAAGCATTACTTTGCAATGAGGTGTGCACTCTCACATCGTCAATCAAAGAAAAGGCAATAGCATACCAAAATTTATAGTCTTTTAAGTATTTTCATATGGTTTAGGTTTTCTTTACTGGAATATGAAGCAGCCTGTGTGCTGAAACACTGTGAAGCAGAACACTAAGACTCATGAGCAATGCGAATTATATTTATTTAAGAATTTAGAATTAATGGAACATTAATTATACATAGAAAAAATTTATTTTCCTATTATTTTCTCTAAGTCCTCCTATATTTCCATTCTACTATACCCCAGCCCTTGAGCATGCTTTATCTTCCTCCCTTTCAGCAGATACCTCTTTCCATCTCTCCATGATTCTTTTGTTAGAGCTCCGTGTTAAGACATGAACACATAGCAAGAATTTTGAGCTGCACTCAGGAGCTTGATAGACTTCAGAGGATTTGGGAACAAGCAAAAAGATCTGCCTTTCATAGAATCATAGAATCATTTGGTTTGGAAAGGACCTCTGGAGGTCATCTAGTCCATCCCTCCTGCAGGTGGGCAGGGACATCCCCAACTAGATCAGGTTGCTCAGAGCCCTGTCAAGCCTCACCTTGAATGCCTCCAGGGATGGGGCCTCAACCACCTCCCTGGGCAAATCTTGTGGTGAGGAACTTTTTCCTAATATCCAGTCTAAATCTACTCATCTCTAATTTAAAACCATTGCCCCTTGTCCTTTCATTCCAGGCCTTTGCAAACAGGCCCTCTCCAGTGTTCTTGTAAGTTCCCTTTAGGTACTGGAAGGACACTATTAGGTCCCCCTGAAGCCTTCTCTTCTCCAGGCTGAACAATCCCAGCTCCTTCAGCCTGTCTTCATAAGAGAGGTGTTCCACCCCCTGACCATTTTTGTGTCCCTCCTCTGGACCGACTCCATGAGGTCCATGTCCTTTCTGTATTGAGGGCTCCAGAACTGGACACAGTATTCCAGATGAGGTCTCACCAGAGCAGAGCAAAGTGGAGAATCACCTCTCTGGATCTGCTGGCCACGCTTCTTTTGATGCAGCTCAGGATGTCATTGGCCTTCTGGGCTGCCAGCGTGCACTGTTTGCTCACGTCCAGCTTCTCATCCACCCACATCGCCAAGTCTTTTTCTGCAGGGCTGCTCTCTATCTTCTCATCCCTCAGCCTGTATTGATAGTGAGGATTGTTCCGACCCAGGTGTAGGACCCTGCACTTGTTCTTGTTGAAGATCATGAGGTTCACCTGGGCCCACCTCTCCAGCTTGTC
>VWZO01005190.1:0-10398 GCA_013396975.1 Bucco capensis | reverse complement strand
CAGGTTGCCCAGGGAGGTGGTTGAGTTCCCATCCCTGGAGGCATTCCAGGTGAGGCTTGCCAGGGCTCTGGGCAAGCTGCTCTAGTTGGGGATGTCCCTGCCCAGTGCAGGGGGGTTGGACTAGATGAGCTCCAGAGGTCCCTTCCAACCCAAACCAGTCTAGGATTCTATATGACTGGGTGACCCACCTGGTAGATCAGAAGAAGGCTGTGGATGTGACCTACCTAGACTTCAGCAAAGCCTTTGACACAGTCTCCTATAGCATCCTACTGAAAAAGCTGGCAGCCCATAGCTTGGACAGGTACAGCCTTTGCTGGGTTAAAAACTGGCTGGATGACCGAGCACAGAAGAGTGGCTGTGAATAGTGCCATGTTCAGCTGGTGTCCAGTGGTGTACCCCAGGAGTCAGTACTGGGCCCAGTTCTATTCAACATCTTTATTGATGACCTTGATGAGGGGCTTGAGTCTACAGTTAGTAAGTTTGTGGATGACACCAAGTGACGATGATGGCTTGAGTGATGATCTCCAGGAAGGCAGGAAGATGCTGCAGAGGGACCTGGACAGGCTGGGTCGATGGGCTGAGGCCAATGGCATGAGATTCAACAAAACCAAGTGCAGGCTCTTCCACTTTGGCCACAATAACCCCATGCAGTATTACAAGACTGGGGGTGAGTGGTTGGAGAGAGGCCTGGTCAAGAGGGACCTGGGGGCATTAGCTGACAACTGGCTGAACATGAGCCAGCAGTGTGCTCAGGCAGCACGGAAGGCCAATGGCATCTTGGCCTGGATCAAGAATAGTGTGGTCAGCAGGACTAGGGATGTGATTCTCCCCCTGTACTCTGCACTGGTGAGGCCTCACCTCAAGTACTGTGTGCAGCTTTGGGCTCCTCCCTTCAAGAAAGATATGGAGGTGCTGGAGCAGATCCAGAGGAGAGCAATGAGACTGGTGAAGGGACTGGAGGGAAAGTCGTATGAGGAAAGGCTGAGGGTGCTGGGGCTGTTCAGCCTGAAGAAGAGGAGACTCAGGGCAGGGGGGGACCTTGTTGCTCTCTACAACTACCTGAAAGGAAGTTGTAGTCAGGTAGGGGTTGGGCTCTTCTCCATGGCAGCTAGTGACAGGACAAGAGGGCATGGCCTGAATCTGCACCAGGGCAGGTTTAGGCTAGACATTAGGAAGCACTTCCTCACGCAGAGGGTGATTGGACACTGGAATGGACTGCCCAGGGAGGTGGTGGAGTCACCATCCCTGGAGGTGTTTAAGAAAAGATTGGAAGTGGCATTTAGTGGCATGGTTTAGCTGATGCCATATTGTTGGGTCATAGGCTGGAACTGATGATCTTGGAGGTCTTTTCCAGCCTTGGTGATTCTGTGAAAGCAGAACATTTTCTTCCAGAAGACCAAGCAAAACACAAGCTTCCAGTTCTGCCATTTTGCAGATTATAAATGTTTTTATGAAACTGAAGGACTTTATCTGAAATTGTAGAATTATTTAGCAAGATCTGCCAAGCCTATTTTTTTCTTAAATATAATAAATTTTTGGAAATAATGACTACTTTTTTGTTTTTCCATGTAGCCATTCTCCTACTAAGTAATGAGAGATTTCTACCTACTAAAATGTGAATTTAACCAACGATTACTTTGGACATGATAGAAATGGTGGGAGCCATAAACCTGCCCCCATTTTCAATTTTAACTTCAACTACATGAAATTCAAGCAGCGTTTGCTGCTCCTTTTGTTTGCTGGTAGTAAGATAGTGGTTAAAGTGGATGCTCTTCAAATATCTGCATTTCTGGCAAGGAGTTTAAGCTGTTTGGTTTTGCATATCAAGTCCCTTCTGAGTATTTTAGACTTAGGTGGTCAAAACAAAGTGACTCTGTGAGGTATGACAGGATTCTTCTGGGACCTGCAGAACTCAATAGTGTGTGATTTGCTTCTCATTTTTGATGAATTTTTGCAAAATAACATGTTTTTATTGTCTTGTGTGTGGCTGATATGGCCAGGGAAGCAATTCCACTGTCAGGTGAATGCCAGGTCAGGCCTTGTCAATACAGATGGAAATTTGTAATTAGTATGCTGTGCCTTGCTGCTAATGAACTGTCTAATCAGGAAGTTTCTGTCTGTAGTGATAATCTTCCTGTGAGTGTCAAGGCTACAAGAGTGCTTGGCAAAATGAGGCAAATAGTGTTTTTACAAAAACACTGTTATATTAAGTGCTAAATGGGTTGTAAATTTCCTTTTAATCTGTGCTTTTCACTTCAGCGAAAGACATGTTAGCAGACTTGCAAATCCTCTTCCAATTCTCTTTTTGCTTTCCTTCAGAGTGAGATAATTTATACAACAAAGCAGAAAGTCCTAAAACTGTAAGTATTGGAATTAAAATGAAAACCTCTTTCAGAGGAGATAGCTGTATAGGTAAGCAACAGTTATAGGTTTTTGGAAAGGATTTAACTTAGTGTTTAGCATCATTTCACTTGATCAATACTAAATGGTTTCAGAAGGAATTCAGATGAACTGACTCCAGCAGGCACCAGCGTAGAGGAGGAGAAAGAGTAAGAATCAGGAGGGTAAGATTAGTAACCTAGGTTATTTGATTTTTAACACATACTGTATATGTAAAGATTTTACTTTTAGTAGATACTGTAATTATCCTAGTGACAGGATAATAATTAGTCACATGGAAAGTCTGGGAAGGAGGAGATGGCTCTCAGCTGTTAGAATTTCTGTCTTTACAAATCCTACTTGGTTGAACAGGCTGAGCACTGGGCTGGGTGCCAGGAAGTCCATTCTTCCCCCGATTTTGTGTCACTGTGCTGTTTTCAGTGCTTGTTTTCAATGATAAATCATTCTGAGATACTGCAATTTGCAATGTAAGTAAAAACACAATACTCATCAGAAGTAATATTTGTAACAGGTAAATAGAGATGCTTCATAATTTTTTCTAATCTCTATTACCTCCTCCTGTAAATTTTTCCCCTCTCTTTTTTTCAGCCATTGTATTGACTGTTTAAGACAAGGTTCTGAAAAGCATCTGCTGATTTGGAGCTCATTGGAGCAGGTTCCCAGTTGAAGGATGTGACTTCCAGAAAGTGCAAAGCAAAATTTCCATGCAGAAGTCTCTGAAGCATCTTGGAGGGTCCTTGCAAGCTCTAAACTCCTCTTGGAAATCTTGGCTTCTGTGTTAAAGTATTAGATAATATTACAGGAACAATAGGTAACAGTAAGTGCCCCAAAGGGATATCAAGTTCCTACTAAGGACTGATTAAGACAATGTTCATCTTGATGCCAATGCATTTCTCAAAGGCCACAGTTTTGTACCAAACTAAATCCTGGAAGTTTGTCAGTTTGAATTACATTGTTAAGAAGGCAATGAAACATTATGGCTTCTAAACTTGTGTTGATTCAAAATATTTTACACCTATTTTAATCCCTGGCAGTGATACTGACCTCAGTGAAGATGACATGCATGGTCCCATGCCAGTGAAAGGAAAACACCCCTGAGATGGAGAGCGCACAGCCTGATCTGTAAGCATCATATTGGATGTGAGAGGGGGAAAGAGTGGACGTTACTACTGATTTATGTTCTGTTAGTATTACCAGATGGTTTGTTTCTGAAATCAGTTGCTGAACTGCATCTTTAATTTTTTTGTAGGCATGCTGAGATCTTTGCATAGGCTGAATTTCACATAGTGTTTTCCATTTTCTTGGGTACCAAGATATTTTTACTTTTATTTTTTTAGTGAAATATGGCATTTTTATAGTAACTTCCTCCAGTACAGTGAAGGCCTGGGTGCATGTGATTGTTGTGCATAGGCAGCTGTTGAGAGGTCTTGTCTTAGTACCTAGACTTGGATTTTAGCACCAATGTTCAACAAACACAGTTTTGTGGGAATCAGACTTCTAAATCTGAGACCCTGATTTTCTAGGGTACAAGAAATTCTCATCCACTACTTCTGAGGTAGGAACAACTAGCAGAGAAATACCATTTTGCTGTCAAAAACTACATCTGTCATACAGGTACACAAGCTGTTGTGTCACATACAGAAGCAACCTACAGGAGAAGAGATGTTCACAACAGCCAACAAGAAGCCATCGCAGCAGCCACCATTTGAATGCTTGTACTTGTTGCAGGAGCTCCTCATGCCAGCAGGGTAAGATTTCCTCTTATTTTTCAGCTGGACTGAGAACTGATCATGTCAACCACCTTTGTGACAGAGTGAGGAGAAACTCCACACCCCCAAAGGACTTTTAAAAGACTTTTCCTTCAGGTCTTCAGCTAACCTACAGGAACAACTTACATGCCTGAAGAATAGCAAATGCTGAGCTGTTTCAAAAATGTAGCCCTGGATGTTGCTAAATGGCAGAAATGAACTGCAGCGTGAAGACACAGCTCATACAACTCACTTTGTATTAAGTAAGAGCAATCAGAGTGAGTTAAACAGTCTCTGGCAGCATCTGACTGCTGAAGAAGGGATAAAACATGAGCTATGTCAGTCTTGACACCCCCCACTCCTGCAGAAGCAAAGTACGTTAATATAGCATGTCCCTACATGACACTGTCTTTAAGGTGAGAAACCAATAGCCCCAAAGTAAATAATTATACCTAATTTCCTTATGACATATTAATCACAATCATCTAACTGGTCAAGAGACTGAATTAGTTTCCTGAAGGCTGGGTATGCAGAACTTACTGTATTTGCTGTTTATTGCATTAGAAGCTGTGGAAATGCCTAGTTCAGTAGATTGCACTGTTTGTGGTCACTCAATGTGACTCTCCAATGATCTGGCATTTCTTCAGGACCATATCCTTCTGCATGTCAGAAGCCACACTTGTTGTGAAAATAGGCATTGCACTGCTGATTCAAGAGAGGAAGAAAAATCTTTGTATTTGGCAGAACTTGATGCCAATCTGATATATTCTCTAGCAATAATAAGAGGAAAAATTTATCCACTCACATTTCTCATGAGCAAAGGCAAGCACAATTATTTTGGACTGTCTGCCCCTGTAAATGTGAGAGCTGTTCTACAAAAACTGAATAGGAATATGAAGTTAGATGGTGGTCTTTTTTACCACCCAGTCTTTGAAGTGGAGCTGGCCAGGAATTTTTTGGAGCCTTTTAGAAGGAAGAGGGTAGAGTTTTGTGCTTGGTGCACTTTTTTTGTGGTTCGTTGTGGTATTTTCTTGAAGTGTCTTTTATTTAAAAGTTTCTGAAAAAAAATTCTTTGGCAATTTTAAAAGCTATAAACTTCCTGCAAGTTTTTTTTTCCTTTGGACAAGTAAAATGATTTTACAGTGTTTTCAGAAGTTTGCTACATAAGATTCCTCCCATTAAACCTTTCAACTAATCCAAGTGACTTCTTATATCAAACATTTTCAAGGTAATAAATATTAAAGCCTGTGGTTTAATTTGGAATGACAACAAAACGATTTATACAAGCATTTTATTAGCTCAGCTGCCACTTAATTGTTCATCATCGTTGTGGCTAGGCTTCCTGAACGAAGCTCCAGGGAGGGCTCCACCCACGCTCCTCCTCAGCGCCTTTTCCAAGCGCGCTGATAAAAAGAGGATAGCAGATAGCACCCTCGAGCCTGCGCAAGGGATTTTTTTAGGTGAGACACAGCATGCACAGAGCTGGACCCACCCTTTAGTCCTAAGGTTCATCTGCCAGGGCCTAGCAAGCTTGGACGCTGGCAGCCAAGTCCTTAGGACAGAGGTTTAACCTCTTAGATGGAAGGCCTTCCAGGGCTAAATGAGCTCCATCTGCCTGGGTTTGGAATCAGAGTTGTCCTTCTCCTAGGATGACTGCCAGAAGGCTAATGAGCACATCCTGCTCATACAAGGATTATAGCAATGATGAAAATTCTGGAAAATAGGTACTCGGCACAGAGTTAATGGAGAAAGAGTTACCTTTAATTGGAATTCCACACCTTCAGGATGTTCAATATGGATGTGCACGCCTGCCCCAAGGGATTACACCTTTTATAGATTTTTATTGGTAATTAACATATTGATAACTATAGCCAACTCTGGCACTAGGTTTTCCAATGGCCCACCCCCGGTAGTCTTCAGCTCGGCACCTCAGAGAAGGCCCACATGGGGCTTGGCCCTCTTCTGTTGTTTTGTCTTCAGGGTATCTGCAGGTGGCTTCTTCAAAACACCATGTCCTTGGCAAGGCATGAGAAACTCCAAAACAGTCCTTTAGGAACAGACCTAGTGGCTTCTAATATGTGAACAATTCAGGAAGCTTCATATTTGTCTAATGTGCCCAAATCTTTAGGCATCAATAGGAACATGGGTATCACTCCCCACACTTTCCCGTGGGCAATGAGTTTAATGTTCCCTCTGCTGTGGGCACAGTTATGGCACCAGGGGCCACAGGAGACCACAAGAGATTTTCAGACTGTGCCTGGCCACTTAATTGTTACGGTTTTTGTTTTGGTTAGTATGATTTTTTTAAAATAGCTTTCCTGTAGAAATTTCTTGTGCAAGCTTCTTTACTGGCTGTTTATGTTTAACAAGGCAGAATTCATTCTGTATTTCTAGGGGTTTTTTTTAGTTCAGCATTTTTCTTCTGCACTCTATGCTTGCACAGTGCATAGTCTAACTACTGCTTTTTGACTGGAAGCAAGTTTGTCTTGCTCCAGGTTTTTAAGAGTGGCCTCAAAGCATAATTAATTTACTTCTAATCTGTCTCTTGATACCAGAATCTAATTACATTTTCTTGGGAAAATGTTGTAATTACTATTCAAATATAACTAAGAAATCAGATAATGAGTATCACCAGAAAAATGGTCCTGAAATTCTCACTTACACTGCAGAGAAGCTTCAGGAACAGATACAATGCTTTCATTATGTGGTGTTTTTCTTCTCGTGAGCAGTGTTACACAAGATGTAAGCTTTGTGAGCTCAGCCTTTCATCCCGACTGTAAGTAAATTGGCAATGCATAATAGAACATGTAAATTGGGCTCAGACAAATGAACAGTAACCGGTAAAAATGCTCATATAACCCTAAAACATCCCTTAAATTTTACAATTGTCTGCCTTTGAGGGAAAAAAAAGCGTTGTAATTATACATATTTTTAAGTTAATAATTAAAAAAAAAGCATCTACAAATTACATGGATAGTGATTTGGGCGAGTACAGAATAGCATTTTAATCTCCTCCTATGCCTTGAAGCACTCTGCCTCTAACAGAGAGATGAATTTTGATTGCCTGACAACTGTAACCGTATGAAGGTTCATCACAAAGGGAAGGAGAAGAGCTCTGGAGAGCCTTGATAAACACTGAGCTTCTAGCTGTCCTTATCATTAGACAGCAGATATTATTTGGGGGCACAAAGGTTTTAAAAGCTGCTGTTGATTTGTTGGCCTCATGCACTAACCTTCCAACAGAATACAATCATTCCAGAAGGTGTTTATGTCCCAGCATATAGAATCTGGTTGCATTATGCCATACTCTAAACATGCTAGGCTGTTAACAGATAACAGATGATAATAGATGCAGGGCATTTAGCTCTTGTGGAACTTCTTGTTAACACAGCTGGAGTGCTTATAATATTAAAGAAGCTTCTTAACTTGGTAATTTAAATGAGCTAGCTAGTTCAGTACATCTTCCTTGTGTCATCACAAGGAATGACCTTGGAGGGCCACCTGAACAAGAATGGACCTTTGCACGCTCACTGCCTTGTTTCCTCAGCTCCAAACAATCGACACAGTAAACTAGGCAACTCTGAATACATCAGTCTAACACTGTTAGTCATTCTCTCAAGTTTCAAAGGAATATTAATTTAAAACTCTTTATATCCTGGCAAGAGTACTAGAAAAAAGACCTGGGATTTTAAGTATAAATCAATAAAAAATCTTCACCTGAGGCTTTTCATGGGAGAACTCATGTCTGAAAAGAAAGCGTGATCTTCAGGTTCCTACTATGACAGAAAATAAATATATACATATATAATTAGCACTTTTTAAAATGTGAAATGCAACTGCTTTACTTAGGGTTAAAAAAAGAAGAATGCCTATGGAGAGGGTTTTTGTTTGTGTCCTGTGGCTCAACAAACAGCAGCAGGTCTGACTGTAAGGAAGCCCCAATTACCTAACTCTGGGGGAGGATAGCTGGCATTTCCCTCTACCCCATGATTTAATTGGGCCTGTCAGCCAGGCATAATTGGTTTCTGGCTGACTGAAGGAGTGGCAGTGACATTAGCTCTCTGCTACCCTTTGTTACTGCAATTCTTGTCTCGTAGCAGGGCCTCAGCACACAGCGTGCTCCTTATGCAGTGGAAAAGCAATGGAAATGCAGCAATGTAAGAGACAGAGGACGTTTTTTAAGCTGTTTACCCCACACATCTTCATAATACCAAGATTATTCCTGTACAGGGAAGTCTGGTTTTGCTGGAAATTGGATAATATTGTTGCTGTTGTGATGGTAGGCAAGATTTATTGGGACAGGCAATACTTGTTGCTAGTCCAGCTAATAAGGCTGGGAAAAAATAAAGATGATTTTGGACACATGAAGACTTCTTGAGGTCATGTGCTCAAAATGAGTATGTTTTTAGTTCTGATGATCACGTGCACCATCTGAACTAATAAAAGTCACTGCATTTCTCCCCAGTTCTTGCCTCGATTATAGGAAGGTGCCTCTTTGGTCTATTATTGTAAGAGGTTTAATTTATTCTGGTGAAAACATGGTCCAAAACAGCTAAAAGATCATGTAAGTCCTTGTTTCTTCTTTATACAGCTTTAGGTAGGGGGTACAGCTTTAATTTACAGCAATTTTTTACACTGCTTGAGACTTATATCAGTAGAGGACCAGACCAATTATTTCCTCCAGTGTTACTCTTTCATTCCTAGGCACAGTCTAACAATCCCTTGTGGTCTCCTGTGGCCCCTGATGCGATAACTGTGCCAACAGCAGAGGGAGCATTAAACTCATTGCCCACGGGAAAGTGTGGGGAGTGATACCCATGTTCCTAGAATCCTTGGATGGGTAGGATGAGCTCATTAGCCTTCTGGCAGTCATCCTAGGAGAAGGACAACTCTGATTCCAAACCCAGGCAGATGGAGCTCGTTTAGCCCTGTAAGGCCTTCCATCTAAGAGGTTAAACCTCTGTCCTAAGGACTTCACTGCCAGCATCCAAGCTTGCTAGGCCCTGGCAGGCTCGAGGGAGCTATTTGCTATCCTCTTTTTATCAGCGCACTTGGAAAAGGCACTGATGAGGAGTGTGGGTGGAGCCCTCCCTGGTGGACCTTCATTCGTGAAGCCTAGCCACTACGACGACAACGACTCTTTCATTCAGCTTTCCTTTCACTCTCCCTCCTCTCCCCTGAGCTGCTGAGCACTATTGGAGCAGGTGGAGCAAGCATTGATGGCAGCACCATGAGCACTGGCAGCAAAGTACCCAGGGGATTTCTCTCAAAAGCATCTCCGGCTGCTATAGTGTTCAAAGTGCAAAGGGAATGCAGTGCACCTATGTATCTACCTTTACAGCAAGCTCAGTACTGAGTTCAGACTTAAGAGACTTGACTTGTTCCTGGCCCATGCTAATTTCAGCTTGGGGCTGCACTGAAATAGTGTTCCAGGATGAAATCTGCTGGATACAGTCTGCAGCTGTACAGCTCTCTGCAACTTCCACACTGCATTAATCCCCCAGAAAAAGACTACAACAGCCAAGATCATTGTTATTCAATCTGTAGCCATGTAGAACACTCAAGAGAATGAAGCCTATACAGAGGGTACGGTGCTCACCCTTCCTTGCCTTAAGCTTCTCAGATGGAGTTAGGCAGGTTGATACCACAAGAGTGGATCTGACCTCCTTCTCTACATGTTTTATGAGAGGAGAAGCCTGACAAACAGAACTCACATGTCAAACACCCACAATAGTACAAGCCTCCAGCTGATTAGTGGCCCTGAGAGACCTGAATTGAGAGACTGGGGTGGTCTTTGCATGGCCTATTTGAAAGAATTTCTTGGCACTGGTTCCAGGAAGGGACTTTATTCAACATTCTTGGCTCTAGACAATCTTATAACCCTTTCACTTCACAGCTTAATTTAAAACATTTGTGTGTGGTGGTGGCTGGCACTAAAACACAGAGAAAAATCAGACTAGAGGAAATATATGCTTTGTGGGTTCCTTCCTAGGTCCCACCCATCACTGACACATCTGGGGTACAAAAAGGATTAATGACAGCACAGATTACGTTTCAGCAGTGTTATATATCATGAACCCATGGCAAATTATCTCTAAAATTCCTAGAGAGATAAATATTTACCTTAGATAAATGTGGCCAAAGTGAAGGTGGCTGATTAGAAGGGGATGTGAATGTATATGCTACTGGATTTATAACTGGGTACTTAGAGTAAGTACCCGGGGGCTGCCCGGGTGTGCCCGCCGCCGCT
>VWZO01005185.1:0-22315 GCA_013396975.1 Bucco capensis | reverse complement strand
TCAGACTGTGCCTATCAAATCTGAGTAGCTTTACATTATTTCGTTGTGAGTACTGAAATTGCCACTGTAGCTACTATGGCCAAGAAATCATAGAATTGTCAGGGTTGGAAGGGACCATAAAGCTCCTCTAGCCCCAACCCCTGTTCCTGCCATGGACACCTGGCACTAGAGCAGCTTGCTCCCAGCCCCAGCCAGCCTGGCCTGCAACACTGCCAGGCCTTGGGCTGCTACAACCTCTCTGGCCAACCTGGCACAGTGGCTCAGCACCCTCCTGGGGAACAACTTCCTCCTAACATCCAACCTAAATCTGCCCTCCTCAAGCTTGTATCCATTTTCCCTAGTCCTAGCACTGCCTGACATCCTAAACAGTCCTTCCCCAGCTCTCTTGTAGCCCCTGCAGATACCTGGAGCTATCTTCAAGTGCCTGGAGTTATCCAAGGGTGGAGCAGGGGGTGGTCCTACTTTCACCTGTGTGAAACAAGACTGGTATCCGTGGAAAAATAGTCAGAATAAGGATAATTGCATGACAGGTCTCTGGCAGTTGATATGTATCAGATTAAACAATATGAACTCCCATTACATTACTTCTCAGAAAATTTGCATTTTCAAAGGAAAGATTTTTAGTGAGGGGAGGACAAACAACCAACACAACAAAATAACAACAAAAAGGAAAAGCAGATAGAGATTTTCTGTTGTAGTGAGCAACAGAAAGGACTTAAGTGTCCATTTAAAAGAAATTCCATCTGTTACTTTAATACAGGCTTTCTTTATTTGGTTCTTTTGCTTTTAAGCCAATACTGGGACTTATCAAAAGATTGTACTTGGAAAAAACTCTTAAAGCATTTTTCTCATATACTGTAGCTTAAAAGGAATGTTTGAAATTCAGGATTGGAAAGTATTACATAGAAGTATTTTTTCCCTTTGTTTTTTTTAAACATATTTTTCCTCAAACCTTCCTCTCTACCAATGTATTTTTTCCCACAAGAGCCCAAAGGAAAAACAACATCAAATGGTAAAATCTTGTTGTATGTTATTTCCAAAAGAATCCATGGAAATCTTGAGGATGATTTTATCATTTGCACTGTAATGTTCCATTGTTAAAAGTAGCAACCTACTGAAGAATATTGAGTTGCTGAATACTTGATGGTAGGCAAAAGCTGATGTTTCTGTGAGCATTGTGAAATGTGGAGTACCTCAGTTGTGTTGTATAATAGGAGTTAGAAATGGAAAACTCTTGTTATATCAGCTTGACCATCTCCCTGACACCACCAGATTGTTGTCTTCATTGTGATATTCATTTGCCAATGTCACAAGCCATGTGGCTTCCTCAGAAGAATACATGACATTAAAACAGCCTTGAATGTTCTTTCCTTGAGTTCATCTGCTTGATTCTCTTTTTTTAAACATCTTCCTTGCACTAAGCAATTCCTAATGTTGCTTTACCTTTAGCTATTTTATTTCTCTCCCTCTCCTCTTTCCTGTTTTCCACCAAAGCACCCAATTATTTATACTGTTGCTTTTTGGAAACAAGGAGCCATGGGCTTGTGTACTGTAAGATATGAAGGAAATGTTGGAAATCTCTACTCATCTTTGTGTATGAAGGTACTAACTTGTTTTCTGGCCATACAAGTTAAACTTTGATTTTTTATTTTTTTTTAATCTGCTAACTTACCCCCACATTATATCCAAGGAAGTGTATTTGCAGTGCTTCAGTGTGAAATAAAAATTCAAAAGATTTGGAAACTATCAATAATGCTGTAATTTCTTACTTTTTTTAATCTGATAAATTGAGGAGAAATTTGACTGCTGGGTGGTTTGACCAATTTGCAATTTTTTAAGGAAAATCATCTCAGCTGAAAAGTTTGCTCAGTATCAGCTGAAGTAACACTGTTAGATGAGGAATGTCTGAAATTGTATTAACTCTAGTTACATGCACCTAGGTTGTTGGTCTTTGGATGTCAATTAGAAGCTGTAGCCAACCTATAGAAGTAGAAATTGACTGTAATAAATATTTCTCTCTCATATCCATGAAGAATCTTAGCTCTTCCTGCAGGCAAACTCTGGGTGGCTGTCTCCAGGAGCAGGATTCACTGCTATTCATATGAAAATGGTGGAAAATCTTGCCCCAAAGCTAAGCAACCCCTGGAGTTTTGCCTATCTGTCACAGTGATGGCTTGTGTCAGAAGAGAAAGGATTTGTTAATAGTCACCTGGCTGGTGGCTCTGTCTGAGAAGTCAGCAAAACAGCACAACAAATCCAGCAGGCAAAAAGCTGATCAGTATGGCATTACTTCTCCCCAGAAAAAAAAGCAAAGGATTTGAGTTATTTCTACGCAAAAATCTCTCTGATTTTAATATACTGTGATTTGTCTAATTGCAATGTCTCCAGAGGTGCCTTCCAACCCCTGACATCCTGTGATTCTGTAAGGTACAGGGCCCATTTTTTAGTTCCTTTTTTTTTTTTCCTGGCAGCAAATTATTGCAGACCCAACATTTCTAAAAACTTCAGATTTAGAACTTTAAACTTTAGGATTTAGAGTGGCAGTGAATAGGAAGATAGAAGCATGATGAAGAATAAATTGAGGCGCTGACATTTGTGTGGTCATACTTCGTTAAGTTTTCTATTGTGCATATTTGCCTTAGCCATTGAATTAATTTACTGCCCTGACAAAGGCTGATAGCTAATTCGAAAGAAGGGAGGTTTGAGCACTAAAAAGCAAACTCATTTTTAGGGATTTACTTCCTGGCAAGAAATACCTTTTCCAGCTGAAATGTGTCATTTATGATGACTTCTTGTGATTTTTCTCTAAATGAAAACAACAATTGCTCCAAAAAAACTTGCAAGCTTTCCTAGAAAAATGTCCAGGATTTGATAGATAATTGTGATAAAGCAGATATTGGGAGAAAATAGGCATTTAGTTTGGTCTGTAATAATTTCTTTGGTTTTTATTTGTTCCTCAGCAGAGCTTAGAATACAGTTATTAGAGTGCTCTTGCAGAGCTCCAGGTTGCTTCAGATTAACCAGTATCCCATTCCTCTTGTTCTTCTCTCCTTGATATCAGTAACTGTAAGCTAGATTCAGTGTTTTGGCAGCTCCTTGTTTCTTACAGAACATATTTATCCCAGAAGTGTGTATATATCTGTGTGGGTGTGTGTGTATCTGTGACTTGGGCCATCAGAAGAAGCAGCTGTCTGCCTTGGAAATTTTTGTTCATGTCACTGGATGTTTTTTCTAACGTTCAAACTTGGCAACTTTACATTAGAAACATTTCACGTGTCTTGGATAACTTCCAAATATGAAGCAGAAGAAAGACCTAAAGAAAGCCTAGAAACCTTGGACCATTATAAATGGAAGTCTGACCTCTACGATTTACAGCCCAAGTGCTTGATAATCCCAGGAACTGTGAACTGGTGCACACCTCCTTAGCTTACCCAAAACAGATGGGCAGCAATTCAATCTCCTTATTCATTTCTTGGACCCATTGGTGGCACTTCTAATGTTTTTCAGGTGCTGGGGTTCTAAGCAGAAAATATTGTAGTAGGAATGTGTATGGGTACATGTCTGTTTCTGTGGACACCATAGAATGTAATGAAAGGTCAAAAAAGTGTTATACAAAAGAAGCACAGCACAAGTTAATTGTCAGGATAAAAGTAATGATAGGCATATTTAGTTGCTGTGTTTTGGAAAACAGAGATTGCATTGGGAGGGACACTAACTTTTCCTAACATGTTAGAGTCAACCTGAGTTGCCACAAGCTATGTGTGCAGAGTCTCCACTGAGGGCTCCTGTGTAGGGGCAGGAATGCACAAAAACTTTACAAGGTGTCTAAAAGGCAGTTAAAATAAAAGATGTGGACACTCGATAAATGTTACCTTTGTTATCTCCTTATTACCTCAATATTGTTACACTGCAATTACAGGTCACTATTAAGGCAGAATGACAAAAGGAAGATTTTTAGCAAGGCTTTTAAGTTTTGAGGGAATAGACACTGCTATCCACAGTATCCCAGAATGTTAGGGGNGAGGCCTCCCCAGGGCAGAGGAGAGGAGAGAAGAACCTCTCTGGATCTGCTGGCCACACTCCTCTTATCCCCAAGGTAAGAGCTGCCCTTTCTATCCTTACTGGTTTGTGGCACTTTAGAAACTATTGATCACTTTGTATAGGTTGGACTTGTCACGTTAGTAGCAGTTAGTATGGGATGTATTTAAGACTGAGTGATGGAAACTCTTGTTTCACATCATCCTGTGATTTGTGTTGTCCCTTTGGACAAAGAAAATTAAGTCCTTGCTATCAGTCATACTATTTCCTAAAGAAAAGCAAATTTGTTTGAGTTACACAGTTCTTTAACAAATGAGTCATTCCATGCTTCCCACTTGTTTGGCTGCCATCACTCCCCTTTCAGATACAAAACTCTGATCTTTTTGAAATTATGTACCCAGTGATCTTTGACTCACTGGTGACTTGGGAGGCAATGGTACAGCTCACTCTCAGTTTATCATTCCATAAACAGGGATACAGAATATTGTGATCAAGTCCAGTTTCTCCCATTAAAGCAATGTAAGAAAGTTTGTAGCTTGTCTATCATGATGATCAATCTTCTGCACCTCATTAATGTCAATGATTTTACACTAATCCCTACATCACTCCAGGCTAAACTGTCTGTTTTCATGGGATAATCAAGATATTGTTACTTCTAAACTTTCTGAAAAACTCTTTGGTTTGTGTCCATGGAATAAAGATTATATGCTAAGAAAAAGGAAGCTATATGTATTTCCTCAAGCAGTTTATAATTGTAATGAAAATATTAGCAGTGAGTAGACAGAGTTCTTAAAAGGAAAATCATTATGATTTTCAGAAATGTGACTTGAAGGTGCTGGGAAAAATCTGTCATCTTTTGTTAACAAAAGCAAAAAGAATTATTAACTTGGGTCATTCAGAGTATTTAGTTTTGGATCCAAAAAGTTATGAAAACTAGTTACTTTAAAGATGTAGTTTGTTTTAAAGCTGTTTTATGACAGGTCTAGAAATAGCAATATAAGCTATCAGGCCATGAGATGGAGTGGTTTTTTTCCTCTTTTCTCTTAGATGGGAATAGCTGAAGAAAGTAGTGCCTCCCTTCTCTAACTTAATCTGAACTCAAAATAACTTTTTCTGAGTCACTGTACAAAAAAGACTGGGAAGTGTTGAATACTGTAGATCAAACAAAGCCAACTTTGACTTACTTTTATGCATGCTTCAGAGTAGACTAATGCACAATAGTATCCAGGAAACTCAGCCAGTAATTCAGAAGAGTCCAAAATGTTCTCCTTAGGATGAATCATAGCAGCATAAATGATAGGATTGGAGAAGAACCTTCAGGTCATCCAGTTGAAAGCCTGTATGTCTTCCTCTTCATTAATCCCCACTAGGATTTAATTTACCCTGCCTTTGCAAACCTCTCATATCCTTGACTCAAGCACCTTCCTGGGTACTTTCTTCCATTGCCTCATTGTTTAACCTGAACATCTTTAAAGGTCTTACACCATCATGCTTAGTGTGAGCAATTTATGACTACTGAAAATGATCCTTTCTCCTCTCTTATGCCATCATGCTCAAATATCATCCCTCCCTTTAAATGTTTGTTCTGTTTGCTTTGGGTTTTGTTTTTCCCCTCTCCTTACATGTGTAATAATTCCAGGAAAGATAGGGATTCTAGCTCTTTGGTGGTTCTCTCCCTGTAACTGATTTTCTTCAGGCTTTCAGTTTTCAAGACTCAAAAGTACATTTTAATCTACAAATGAACTCTTTGAGTGCTACGTGTGCATTAAGTCAATGCTTTTCAAGTGGCAAATTAACACCACTGGGGTATTCTGTATCTTGGTTTATAAAAGCTGCTTTCACAAGGGTGCCAATGTGCTCTGACAAATACAGAAAACAATTGGAAGGATTTAAGTGACTGAAGATGGAGTCTGTTTTTAACTCAGATATACATGATTTCATGTGTAATAATTCATTTAATCATGTATTTTAACTGTTTTGAAAACATACCTCCCAAAACTCCTACTGCAAAATGAGGTAAAATTTATCATGATTATCTCCAAAAGCAGCTTCTCAGTTCTTAACTGTGTTGATAAATAGAGATATAAACCTTCTAATACATATTTTTCTTAAGTCTATGCTCAGACCAGTACTATTCTGATAAGACTTTTAGATGGTCTATAAGATTAAAACATTGAGAACTTCAAAATGGGGGATATGAAGAGGGAAGGTGTTTTTGTCCTAAGGAAATGACATAAAGGAGCCTTGATCTACAGAACATTTAATTTTATACCCTCTGTTTCCAGATCTGCCTAAGCTTGTCAGAATATACTGATTATAAAACACTCTGATATTAATCATCTCACCTGCTATGTATAGCATGTGTCAGATCAATGTGAAGTTCATGTTGTTCTCCTAGATGACTAAGAAATATTGCATGTTGCAAAAGTACACAGTAGAGGTGGGAAGACTGAGTACTGCAAACCATGTTTTCATACAGCCCCCTGTTTGGGAGTTACACAATAAAAATAGCTGCAGTCTGTACATCCCCTGGCAGCTCACCTCTCCCACAATTGACTCTTGTGCTAGTTCTTTGATCCCTTTAAAACTATTCCAGGTTCCCTATAGCCATGTATAGTGCTGTTGGGCAAAGTTGTGTGGAAATGAGGTCAATCTTGCTCTAGTGCTTCAGTTCTGCCAGCCCATAATTACAGCTCACACATCAGGTTTAGTAGAACTATTGTGTTTCATGAGCTTGAAAGTAAACCACTCCTATTGCCCTTTTTATTTTATCTGCATGGCCATTTGTCCACATCCACAAGGGTTATCTGTAAGAAATCAATAGCACTAATATGTTTTGAAAGCAATATCTTGGGCAGCATTTTATGGCTCAAAAGGATTTGTTTTTTATTATAATTTTTACATTTTAATTTTTCTAACACATTAGGTTTTCAGCCTGTTAAAGGAAATCATGCATTACAAATGCCTTGGTGTTGAGAGCACTGTGGCAGTGTCTTAAGGGTGTTTCTTATAGAATCCTAGAATGGTTTGGGTTGGAAGGGACCTCTGGAGCTCATCTAGTCCAACCCCCCTGCAGTGGCCAGGGACATCCCCAACTAGAGCAGCTTGCCCAGAGCCCTGGCAAGCCTCACCTGCAATGCCTCCAGGGATGGCAACTCAACCACCTCCCTGGGCAACCTGGGCCAGTGTTCCACCACCCTCGTGGGGAGGAACTTCTTTCTAATGTCCAATTTAAATCTACTCCTCTCCAATTTCAAACCATTGCCCCTTGTCCTTTCACTGCAGGCCTTTGCAAACAGGCCCTCTGCAGCCTGCTTGGAAGTTCCCTTTAGGTCCTGGAAGGTCACTAGTAGTTCCCCTGAAGCCTTCTCTTCTCCAGGCTGAACAATGCCAGCTCCCTCAGCCTGTCCTCAGAGCAGAGGTGTTGCAGCCCCTGAGCATTCTCGTGGCCTCCTCTGCACCTGCTCCATCAGCTCCATGGCCTTTCTGTGTTGAGGGCTCCAGAACTGGACCCAGTATTGCAGAGGAGGTGTGAGCAGAGCAGAGTGCAGTGGCAGAATCACCTCTCTGGCTCTGCTGGCCACGCTTCTCTTGCTGCAGCCCAGGATGCCATTGTGCTTCTGGGCTGCCAGCGTGCACTGTTTGCTCATGGCCAGCTTCTCAGCCACCAGCACCCCAAGGCCTTTTCTGCAGGGCTGCTCTCCATCATCTCATCCCCTAGCCTGGATTGATAGTGGGGATTGTTCTGACCCAGGTGTAGGACCCTGCACTTGGTCTTGTTGAAGCTCCTGAGGTTCCCCTGGGCCCACCTCTCCAGCTTGTCCAGGTCCTTCTGGATGACATCCTGCCCCTCCAACTTATCCCCAGCACCCCATAGCTTGGTGTCATCTGCACACTTGCTGCTGGTGCACTCAATGCTGCTGGCCATAGCCTTTATACAAATATTAAACAGTGCAGGCCCCAGCACAGAGCCCTGAGGGACACCACTTGGCACTGATCTCCAGCTGCACTTGGAGCCATTGACCACTACCCTCTGGATGCAGTCAGCCAGCCAGTTCCACATCCCCTGAACAGTCCACCCATCTTACTGGGCAATGCTAACGCATAGCTTAGTACCTCATGGTTTCTGGTAAATCTGTAGCTATTCTCTTCAGTTACAAAAAGCTGAGCATAAAAGTACCTTATTTTGCTGTTTATCTGAGCTATGTGTGCAGAAACAGATTTTACAGTTCTTGCAAAAGCTTTTCCTTGATTACAGTGGGAAAGAAAGATAGTCTCAAGTATCTTTATATGTAGTATGGAGCTGTAAACAGCTGCAGATGTGATCTCAACAAAGCTCAGGAACAATATTAGCTGTGAGCACTGCAGTGGCTTCTACCCTGCATTGAGATCTGTGGAGTATTTTACTGCAAATGCATGTCTTTAACAGCTTTTTCTACTGTGCTACTTCTGCAGGACTTTCCTCAGCCAGCATCTGTGTTTCAGAATGTTCTTTCCATGGTGTATTTTGAGTGGTATCTCCTTTTATCTTCTCTCAGCCTTGTTAATCTCTTAGTCCTAGAGCAGTGTTTCTTTCTCCTCACCAGCATTTGTAGCTGGTCTTGCTTTCTTATAATCTGCATTTTTTCTTATCATGCCACTGACCTCCTTCCCCTAGATAATGAATGAAACAAGGTGGATGTGCTACTGGTCCCTTTGGCATCCCAGCTTGTGCTGTGTGGTAAGAGTGTGGAACAAAAGAGCTACAATTTGAGGGTTGACCTTTGTTAAACCCAAGCCAGCTCTTAACATAGTATTTTTAATTGTCCTTTAAAAAAAAACCTACATAGAAACTTCATTAATAGGAGCTTCTCAGCCCCTTGGGGGGCCTTGGGCTTCCAGCTGTTCCTGAAATTTTACTGCTTTAATCTTTTGTATCTTGGCTATTTTTATCCTTCATCTCCTGCTCTGTTAGCTTCACTGATGCTTTCCTTCAATCTCAAGGCTTGAGATTAAAATTTGTTCAATTCATTACCATCAGCCACGAAAACCATTGTAAATATTGAAATCCCCAAGCACCAAACAACATTGGTAGAGTGAAATAAAAATTGAAAAAGGACTTGTGATGGTTTGGTTCATTGAGAATTGCATGAATCTAAAAGAAAGCCTATTCTTTTAAAATGTAGTAGGTTGTTGGTGCTAAATTCTGTGTGGATTTCTGACTGTGAAGGCTGTTGGGCTGACAGGCTTGGGTTAGAACACCTGGATGCCCCAGGTTTATTTTACTGACCAACTGGATCACTTTCCTGGGTATGTGAGGGTTTCAGTTGCCTTCAGAGATGGCTTGTAAGGTAAGAAAAAAATCCAAACAACCCAAACCCCATTAAAGCTGTCTGTTGTTTTTATTCATATATCATTTGGAGAAGGTGCCAATTTATTTTGGATTGTTTTACGTTCATTGGAAAAGGATTTAAGTCACATCATTTTCAACCTAAATTAATAGTGGACATAGAAGAAAGTGCTAGGTTAAATAATCACTTTAAATTAAAGTCATGCCAAGTATGTGCCTTTACAAATTTGTGTGATTAGCCACTGCTCTTTCTCCAAACAATGTTTTATGAGTTTTTACCTGTTTTTCTGTCAGGCTCACTATTGCAAAGGCTAATATCCAATCCAAGATGGATTCATCTTAGTGATATCTGAAAGTAAGAAGCTCATACTTTCAGTTTAAGGCAGAAGTTGTCTTCAATACCTCAGTTTTCCCCTTGTCCAAAGTGTTAGTCTTGTATAGCAACAACCCCAGCAGTAAGCAAATCCTTGTTGATGGCTTTACACAGTCTAATTTTCTATTGTTTTACAATTCATATTGCCAGTTCTACCTAGAAAAAGGGGCAGGTAAAATGCAAGTAGATTGGAGTAACTGTCTCAGATGATATGGCTGGTTTGTTCCCTGGCATTTTCTTTTGCTTTAAAAGTAGTCTGTGGTTGTGTAACTTACCCTGTATCATCCATCACAGGCAGAAAAAAGCTGGTGTAAAAATGCCCTTATTGATGCCTTTTTCTAATATTTTCTGAACTTGTGAGTACTTGAATTTGCAGTTTATGCATTTTTATCCTAACTGTTTTGCATGTAATAAGTTGTTTCCTCCAGCTATAACCTAGGCTGTTGCAAGCTGACAGAATCAACAATGTAGTGCATGTAGTTGCCAAGTAAAGTGAATTTTAAAGCCTCTTTTTTTTCTGCTTTATAGGGTTGTCTGAAGATGCAGCAGAGGAAGCAGAAAAGCCATGAAATCTGAAGATGGCCCTCAGGAGAAATTTGTCAGATGTCAAAGGCACTTAGAATGCAGCAGTATCACTCCATTTTACTCTGTACTGATTGCACCTTCCAGAAGGAGAGGAATGTGCTCATTTATAGAAAACAAACAAACAAACACCAGTCCCAGTCTAATAATTTTGGTTGGGTCTCCAACTACTAGAACCCTTTCTGTGAGCAAAGTTGAAGCACTTGCCCAACTGTGATAGGGGTGTTTTGTTATATTTTGCAATATATCAGCCCTTTCTAAGGATTCAGTTGATTGATCAAAGGCTGTTTACACATAGTTAAAAGCAACCTTTGTTTCAGAAGATGTTTTATCTTTTTTTTTAGAAGATATTCTGAACTGTACCTCCCTTTGGGATTATATTAACATTTGTTATATCACAGTTTTGACAAAAGATAGCTATCTTGTTTCGTCCTGTACTAACATTCATGATTCCAGATAGCTGAATTCACCATCAGAAGGAAAACTAGTAATCCATCAATTTCCCCCCCTCCTCCTTTCTCATTGCTTGTACAGACTCCTGCTCTCTAGAGATAGAGTGAAATATGATTACTGGACATAAAGGGCAAACCCTTTTGCCATTAACTATGTCACTATGAATGTGAATAAAGTTTCCAGTGTAAGTACTTGGAGCACAGCAACACATGGATGTTTTTATGGTGACCTGTGATTTCTGGTTTTGTTGTCAATCAGTCTGTCCTAGTTTTGGGTAAGATTTTCAAATGCAGTTAGCAATTTTTGAGTGCCTTAATTTTTATTAATCCAGTTGGAGGGTGCTTTGAGGATTGAGTTCTTAGAAAGTTCTGACTATTCACCTTCTGAAAGTCAGGTCCATGCAAGGTGCCTGAAATGCAACTTGTGGTAACTGAGATGACCTTGGAGAGGACCTTAGCTTAGGATTTGGAAGCATCAGGCTCATGTTTGGATTCCTGAGAAGTAGTTGAGGTAAGATACTTGAAAATAACTGAGACCTGGGTCAAGTATAAAACCAGGCATTTCTACAAAGCCTCTCATGGCGGTTGCTGATTTATACCAAAGTACAAGTTATGGTCTTTTGGGTGGCAGATAAAAACAGCTGTGCTAGTCTCAGCTTAGTTTCTGGTGGATACACTTGCTTGTGCCATCACTACATCCCACACCCCTGTTGGGTTTCACAGAATCACAGAATGGGCAGGTTGGAAGAGACCCTAAAGATCATCTAGTTGCAACCTCCCCGCACTGAGCAGGGATGCCAATCACTAGACCAGGTCACCCAGGACCACATCCAGCCTGGCCTTGAACACTGCCAGGGATGGGGCAGCCACAACCTCTCTGGGCAACCTGGGCCAGTGCCTAACCACTCTCTGGGGAAAGAACTTCCTCTTAATCTCTAATCTAAATTTCCCCTCCTTCAGTTTATATCCATTCCCCCTTGTCCTATCACAGTCTGACTGCTTAAAAAGTCTCTCCCCTTCTGTCTTATAATCCCCCTTTAGGTACTGGAAAACTGCTATAAGATCCCCTCAAAGCCTTCTCTTTTCCAGGCTGAACAATCCCAACTGTCTCAGCCTGTCTTCATAGGGGAGNACCTGGACAAAGAGCCATTGACCACGACTCTGTGATAGCGTCCTTCCAGCCAATTTCTTATCCATTGAACGGTCCACTCATCAAATCCACATCTCTCCACTTTGGAGATGAGGATGTCATGAGGAACCGTATCAAAGGCCTTACAAAAGTCCAAGTAGATGACATCAGTCAGTCTCCCCTCATCAATTGCTGCAATCACTCCATCATAGAAGGCCACCAGATTGGTCAGGCATGATTTGCCCTTAGTGAATCCGTGTTGACTACTTAGGATCACCTCTTTATCTTGTTATGTGCCTTAACATCCCTTCCATACAATGGATGCCTGTTTCCTCAACAGGCATTCTCCAACTCCTATCCTAGCTGTGAGGAGGTCACTGCAACTCTGAAACACTGGCCCAGATTGTCCAGGGAGGTGGTAGAAGCCACATCCCTGGAAACTTTCCAGATCAGCTTGGACAGAGTTCTGAGCAACCTGATCTAGTTGAAGATGTCCTTGCTTTACTGCAGGGGGGTTGGACAAGATGACCTTTGAAGGATGTATTAAAACATCAACTTTCATCTCTGTATCTGCTTTTAACCACTTTGCATCCACCCCCAAAACAAAATCAGCTTTGCACTACTTAGGTGCCTGCTGCTTAACCCTCTGGTCCTACTCTGGCTCAGGAACCATGAGATGATCATGTTTTGTGGAGCTTTTTTCAACATGTTAGCTATTAGACAGAGCTAAGTGGCCATGGAACTGGGTAAATCCACTCTTGGGACTGAAATGGGCAGCAACTCCCAATAAAAAGTGTCTCTGTCCCCCAGGAGATCTCAGGTATCTACAAGTTGTGGGACCAGAAATCTTGCTGCTTTCCCAGGAAGGAAAAATCCTACCCTTTGCTTGTTATAGACTGATTGTGCTGGTTGAGTTTTCTTGCCTCTGATCCCTCCCCTGTGGTTTTTGTGAGGAGGGTGGTATCCAGCCCATTGGCAGTGTACCCTGCTGCACTGTGAAAATGACACAATAAAATAATCTCCTGTAGCCTTTCCGCACACCTCAATGCGTGAACATTCCCAAAGAAAATCCATGGAGAACTAATCAATTACTGTAGCTATTAGGCTTAAACTTTAACTATAGTTCTCAAATCTTTTGTTCTCTTCTCAGTGGCTACTGAGAAAAAACTCAGCTGAAGTTACTACTGCCAACCTATAGTGTAATGGTGTAGAATCCTGTACCAAAGAACCCTAAGCTATAGGCCTGTAATATAGCTGGAGAGCACATAACTAGGAGACTTCTGTGAAATATATTACTCTGTCATAATTATCATTATTGAATGTGATCTCAGTACTCAGAGCTGCCTGGCTTCATTGGGAGTTCAAGGTAAACACAAGGAGGCACTCAGGTCAATTATATCATCCACACTTATTTATTTTCTGTCATTTTAAGATGTAAGGCTCAGAAGCACTCTTATTGGCCTTTTCTGCTCTGTGCTTTGTAAAATGAGGTCTCCTGAGAATTGTTTTGAGGAAAGGGGAAAATAGTGGTAATAAAGAGAGGAGGAGGAAAAAAAACAGGTAGAACTGTCTGTAGTAGTAATGTATGACCTCTTTGTATATCCCACTCAATTGCACTATTGGATAGTATCATCAGGATTTAAAAGTTGCACTGAGAACAAAACTACTTCGTTTCCCCAATGCCCAAATAGTCCACCTAATTCAGAGGAAGGAAGTCATTGAAATGTAGTCATTTATGCAGCAGGCTAAGGGCAAATATTGTAAAGTAATTCTTAGCAGTTCTCAAATGCAGTGTGAATTTTTAAGAAAGTTCTTTTTGGCTGGAAAAAGTCTGGCCAATTACAGGAAGTTTTGAAGTTACACAGGGTTGGCCAACTGGAAAATGTAAGGAAATATTACTAGCTGGGGAGGACCATGTGTTTGGTTCTCCTCGATGATGTTTCTGAGGCCAAGCCAAGTGTTGCTGGCCAGGCAAACCATTCTGAACAGGATTTGAGAGGAATGCCTGGTCAGCTCTTCCCTTCAGCTTAGTTATTCAGTCTGCATGGTTAGCTCGTCGTCATAACACAAGGGATTGTCAGACTGTGCCTGATGGTTAGCTAGTCAAAGAGAAGAGTCTATGTGTAGGTGGCTCACAGGAAAAAAAAAGGGGGGTTTTAAAATGATCATTTTATTGAAATGAATTTTGTAAACACGTATCTAAAAAGAATTTAGTGCCACTTTGATAAGCACACACTGTGAGGCATGGCAACTTTCTTCTCTTGGCGCTATAGCACTTTGAAATGCAGTTTCTAAAATAAGCCCTAATGTAAAATCTATGCATTTCTTTTCTCTGTTAAACAGCTAAATGCTTCTAGAGTTTGTTTTCTCGGTAAAGTTTATTTTCTGAATGTTATTTTCCAAGAGCTTTTCTTTCATTTGTTGTTTTTTTGTTGTGCTGTTGCAGTTTAGAAGAACAGATTAAAACAATTACTACTCTGATGACCAAAATCTGGAGGTCTGGGCTCTGCTGATCTTTTGGGCTTTGAACACAATGCTGAGCTCACAGCAGGACTGTGGTTTCCAGCCCCAGATTGATTCTTATGTCCAACTTTTATTAAACTATGGCAGAGAAAAACAATGTTTCATTGCTTTCAAGGGACTGGGTTTTGCTTTATAATGTCTTGTCTTTTTTTTTTCTCTTCAGCAGTTACTATATGGTGAGCATTAGAGATATGCTTCAATTTTCTTGTATGGCTTATAAAGAGTAAATTACTGCTATAAACTGAAATTTGCTGAGCAGAGATTGTATTTTTATGTGAAGTCTTTCCAGTATAAAAGAAAACACAGGGTATGCATCATATTGAATATCTTTCCTTCTTATCAGAATATCCTGTTTATAAATCAACTATCAAAAAAACTGCTGCAAAGGTGCTGTAAAATAGATGATGTACTCCTGAAACCAAACTTGTGCATCACTTCTTTATTTGGAATTAACCTTGAGTTTCCCATAGCCTTCTTTGTTGTTAACACTTGATGTTGTGCTGCTTGGTTCCTTTTCCTCCCTTGTAGCATAAGGTTTCACCAGCATTTATGTGGTATTTTCATATGCTGTTTTGCAGGTGACTTAGTTCCTTTGCAGCTCAAAGGTAAAGTTTGCATTGCTTTCTGCTGGTTCTTGACCCTTGATCCTGTTGAAGGGACAGAATGGCCTCAGGTCCTGTTGAAACAAGTGGAGACTGAGGCACTTGGTGTCTATAGGACTTGGCTTATCATTAGCAAAAGTGACCCAACCTACAAGTGGGTTTGAATGCATTGTTTCTATGAGAACTGTTTGTAATATTCCAGTAGACCAAGTTCAACACAAGTTTGATATTTCTATATATATAAATAAATATATATATATATATATATATATATGAAAACAAATATATGTTCAGTCTTTATATAGACTGAAAAACATTGCTTGGTATAGTCTGAAACTCCTCTCTACTTGCTTGCCTCTTGTAATGCACAATAGTATCAGGAATGATTATTTCTGTCCTTCTCCTTTGTAAGACAGCCTCCTGTTTAGTGTATAGAAGCTGCTAATTTGGGGGAGTGTGCTTTATCTAGGAGACCAGCAGATAACAGCAGAGACCCTTAGCACTTCTGTTAGCATTAAATGTGTAATGACTGATTTAGTTAATCATGGGATGCAAGCATAACCCAGTAAATTGATTTGACCTGATGTTCTCTGACAATGTGTCCTGATTACTGTCTTTGCATTTCCTATAGCAAGGATTAAAAACAAATACAACATGCAAGCAAATTTAAATAAGTGTAATTGTTATTTTAAAACCCTGTGTTTTTTTTTTTTTTCCCAAGAGTTATGTGGTATTCCTGAAAGCAGGAAAGGGAGTAAAATATGATTATATTTTCATATGCACAGGTTGCTGTGTCCTTTGCATGCACTGTCATGTGCTTAGATTTACTGTGTGTGTATGACAATGAACCTGCTGTATGGAAGATGTCAGTGTCCATTCTCATTCTTAAAATGAAAGGATTGAGAAAACTATGTTTTTATAGAAGGAAAAAAAGTCATGACAGTAACCAGGAGCCCTGGAAGAGATCCACATCTTCAGGCTACAGCATGTAAAGTTCTGTTAGCTTTCCTGGGAGTATGTTCCATGTGGTACAGCATGAGCATGTTGTATTCTTCTCTTGTTTGCTAGCACCACTTTCACATTACACTCTCATCATAAGAAGTAGTTCTTTTGGAAATGTTTTTTTCTTTAAAAAAACTGGTTTAGACTCTAGAACTAAATGGTGTGTTAAGATATTTTGATTCATCTTTATAAGCAGAGTAGAGACTTGGAGTGCTTCCTAAGTGGGAATGATCATTGGAGATCACAGCTCACCCTCCAGCCACAGCTCCAGCTGGGTGCAGGCTGACATCAGTATTCCACTGCAGAGACAAGAGAAAAACTCTTCTGATTATGTAAGCTGTTGCCTGAGCAGAAATCCTGAAGGAAGGTCAGTCATCCTGAGTCATTACTGTAAGCCAATTAGAGGCCCAAATCTACTTTTGTTGAATTTAACTGAGTATTGTGCCATTGATTTTAACAGGAGAGCATCCCTGCTGCTTCTGCTGGAGGCTGCATGTCATAGTAAGATGACATATAAGCACCATTTAACTCCTACCTAGATGATGTAATAATTGGAGGGTCACTCCAAAGGTATTATATTTTGGGAATAATGTGCACAAGGGTTACCTAGTCAGTGTTAATTAAACAGCCACTGCATTCCACCCCAGAAGTGGTTGCTTCTCTGTAAGATAGTGACACTGCATGTGAAAAAGCCCTTACAAAATAAAACCCCAGGGCATTTTATATGTGTTACTTCAGCCACTTACAAGATGAAGTCACTTTCAGGATGATGTGTATCTGCTTTTCAACAACAAAAGCAGCACTATTAGATAGTTTAGGAAGTCAAGTAATGAACAGCATGTCCCCCTTCTGCTTCCCAGCTGAGAGAATAGGGGATGGAAGTATTTCCAGGACACCTTCTGTTAAGAAGAGTGCAGTTACTTAATTTGGCATTTGATCAACAGAAGGCTTGGTCCTCTATCTTTTAAAAAGTTGCCATGGTTTCTCTAAGTTGATGTTGTTGTTGTTATTACTACTATTTCCTGATTTTCACATACTATTCAAAAATCAGCACCTCCAGCCTCCTCTCATTATACTGAGACATTTTATCACTGTTAATGAATGTAGCATAGGTGCTAGTCTTAGATAGTCTTAGGAAACAACAGGGATTTAGATCCAAGGATGGCTTGGACCAGTCTTCCTCACTTTGCTGAATCTGGTGAGACTGTGTTACAGAGTGCTTGAGAAATCAATGGGGTTTTATTGTATTGATTTTATTCCTTTATTTATTTTAAAGGCTAGACCAGTTCTACAGCATCTTGGAAGTGTTAGAGAAATAAAAAGAAGTTGGTCTATAGTAGATGATATTCCAATTCATTATGAAGCAAGCATTCAATAATTAGTAGTTACTTCAAGTGCTTACAGTATATTATAATTGTGGTTAGATTCAATTACAAGAGACATAAAGGGGATTTTTGTACTTTTTCTTCCTCTGGTGGTATAATGAAGTGGAGGCAGTTGGGATCCATAAATATTGGAGAACATATTGTTGCTACATATATATGTAACAGGAATTGTTTTCCCAGATGTGTGGATGTGTAGTGTCTTCCTTCTGTTTGAGCAGTGACTGTAACTAGGAACTGGTAGGAATATAGCTTGATCAACATGGTTGCTTCAGATACAGTAGAAAGACTGAGTTTCTCTTGACAGCATATTTGAGTGCCATGGTCCAGCATTAACTAGATATTTCATGGTGGTATGACATGTATCTTTCATCATGACAGTGGGGAAACTGCTTTGCAGATCTCAGGGTGCAAGTCCCCAAAGCAGTCGAAAGGTGTGTGACTTGAGGGGAGCATTTGCCCATTGCTTTGGGCAACAGTATTTCAGCTTTCAGTATTTGCCTCTTCTGCAGGCACAGTCTGAAAATCACTTGGAGTCTTCTGTGGCCCCTGGTGCCATAACTGTGCCCACAGCAGAGGGNGCCTAGCCATACAAATTTGCCTCTTCTGGCAGTGACTAGAAGGCCTAGGAGGAGGAAGAGGAGACCCAAGTTGCTGGATTCCCCCAAAGCTCCCATGCCAGCTTCAACAGAGAAAGAATTCTCAGAAGAGGAGTGTTGCCTCATCTGGGTAATATTGTGTCCCTGGTGTTAGTGTAGTTGAGTGTTTGGTGGTCAGGCAGCAGGGCTGGATGCAGTGATAACATCTGGACATCAGTACAAGAAGACTGAAATGGAATGTTTCTCTGTCCAAACAACCAAAGAAGAACAAGGACAATATGACTGGCCTTTCAGAATAGCTAATGAATTATAAAATGGTTTGGGTTGGAAAGGACCTTTAAAATTCATCTAATACAACCCACTCCTGCAGTGACCAGGGACATCTTCATCTAGATCAGGTTGCTCAGAGCCCTGTCCAAGCTGATCTGGAATGTTTCCAGGGAGGAGGCTTCTGTGATTTATGGTGGTAATTTATGGGAGTGGTTTATCATTGCTGTGTCAGTTGTACCCATCTAGTCCCACACCACTGTGAATCGAGAGATTGAGAGTCACAGGAAAGCAAAGTCTGAGCAGAAATGGATGATGCTTCATCACTGCAGGTAAGCTGGACTGAAAAAGGTAAAGGATGGTNAGTTTAATGCTCCCTCTGCTGTGGGCACAGTTATGGCACCAGGGGCCACAGGAGACCACAAGGGATTTTCAGACTGTGCCTTGGGAAATGGGTAGGTTGTTACAAATTGTGGAGGGTGCACAGTGTATTTAGAATTGATTTTATTTTTCTATTTTTGTCTCACTCTTTTTTTAACAAAGTCATTCCACATTCATCATTCACTAAGGTCATCTCATGGGGGGAGGAAATTGCTTTTAGTCCTACTCATCATCCACATTTTCGTAGATAGCAGTCACTCTTGCAATCATGTCATTCATTTCTTTTCCTTTTTGCTTCTTTTTTTTTCCTGTGGATCCCACTGATCATAAATTGATGATTTTACCCAGCAGCCACTTTATAGCTGTGTTTTAAAATCCTGAAAGAAGGAAAACTTGCACCGTAATGAGTGTTTTGGTTAAGCCTTTGAAATACAATGTAGCTGTTCTTCTCTGGGATGAATAACATTGCTTTCAGCGTCAGGAAAATAATGAATGGAAAACCAAATATGCTCTAAAGAAGTTGAAGCTTTTTTAAAGGTCTACTGCCCAAGTATGTCATCCAACAGAGGAAAGTTGGTATCCTCATTGTTTTTTGTACAACAGCTACGCAGACGGTGATGTGATACCTTTTATTGGGCTAACCAAAGTTAAAATTAGAACTGAGCAAATAAATCCCAATGAGTAACAGAGTTTGTACATTTAACCTTTCTTTCTTCTCATTAAGACCAACTTTTTCAAACCTGGCCACTGATTTTTGGCTTCCAGTTTACAGCATGCCGAGAGAGGACCTAATTGCTAAGCCTGGCGAGCTTCCTACCTTCAGTTTTGATCGCCTGAAAACTAATAGGCACAAAAATACAGTCTAGTCCTACTTGTTCAGGATTATTGCACTGGCCAGAAAAAACAATTTCTACAAATTCCTTTTCACCTCTTCATAATTTGGAGATATATCCAGCAGATAAATCTGAATCTAACTGGAGTTAGAATTCTTAGGTTTCACACCGGTGGGCATGTCCATCCCTCTAACGCTAAGCTAGGAAGTGAGTTTGGGCATTTACCTGTGTATTTGTTTATTTGGGTTGCTGTAGTAGAGGTGGGGAAGGCTTTGTGATAACATTTATTGAAACCTGTGTGCACTGTGACTTCTAGCATAGTGGTTTGTTACCTCATCTCCTCCATGTTGACTCATGATTGAAACTCATTGTGTGCGCGCTCTCTCTCACTCTGGTCACTCTCTTGCTACTATAAATTTGTAGGTGCTCCTGCAGTCCTCAGTTTGAAAGACACATTGTTCCTTCTCTGTATCACTTTTCCCCCTATCAAATAGCTACAGCTCCTTCAAAACCAGATGTGTACTGGTGCATATGAAGTGAGCAGAATGGCAGAGGTGAGCAGATCACAGCTCCTATGCAGAGCTAAGTTGTGTGTAACTCTGATTCAGCATCCAGCGGGTGTGGTGGAGCAGTTGCCAAAATGGTAGACTTACTCAACAGAGTGGCCAGAGGACATTTGTGTTCAAGGGAAAAAAAAACAACCCAAAACAAAACCCCCCAAAACCCAGCCAGAGGGTATAAGCAAAAGAAGCACCTTTCTCCTCAATTTCATGTGCCTGCTGTGTTGTTACTTGAGGCTAGACTGTTAGTCGTCTGGCTTCTGCAATGAGAAGATTGTGGGTTTGACTCTGAGGCAGGACAAACTGGCACTGGGGTAGAGCCATGCACTAGCCCTTTCCCTCTTCTTCCCACATATGCACAAGCTCCTCTGTGTTCCTGAACAGGGCAGAAGTGGAGATGCTCAGTTTTGCTTCTCCAGGGTAAATCTGCTCCAGCTCATGACTCCAGCAGAGGCTGTGCCTGCAGTCAGGCTGTGTCAACATCCCTCAAGACTTGCTACAGATCCCCCCAGCTCTGTGCCTCTGCCTGGGTACTGTTAGAGGTGTCATCTGCTTTTCTTTTGTATGTTTTATCATAGAATCACTTTGGTTGGAAGAGAGCTTTCATATATCAAGTCCAACTGTTAACTCAGCACTGCCAACTCCACCACTAAACCATGTTCCTCAGCATGACATCTACATGTATTTTAAATCCCTCCAGGGATGGTAACTCCAACACTTCCCTAGGCAGTCTGTTCTAGTGCTTGACAACCCTTTCAGGGAAGAAATTTTTCCTAATGTCCAACCTAAACCTCACCTGGCACATCTTGAGGCCATTTCCTTTGGTCCTATCACTTGGGAGAACAGAACCAACCCTCACCTTTCTACAACCTCCTTTAAGGTGGTTGTAGAGAGCAAGAAGGTCTCCCCTGAGCCTCCTTTTCTCCAGGCTAAACTACCCCTATTTTTTGTAAACTATAGCACTAGGTAGTGCTTAGAAAATACTCATAAACTGATACAATATTTTGCTTTGCCTCTCCCTGCAGACTCCCATGTCTGTCTTCATCTTCACTGTGTGAAAATATCTTTGGGTTAATGTACCACACTGTCTCTGCTGGGCTTGGCTCAGTCCTTCTTCTTGCCCTTGGTAAGGCCTGCTTTTTCCAAACTAACTGCTAATTTGGATTGTGCTCCATTTTTAGATACCCCAGTTAAACTGGAAGCCCATGGCTCAGTCTGGGAACCCAGAAAGTGAGACTCCAGATCTGAAGAGTTTAGTTTGAGATGAACAGAGTTATTGTTTGGCTGCTTCCATGCTCATACCTTTGCAATCCCGGCTGGATTCTGCTAGCTGAGAAAAAATACTTCATTTACACCTTTTCTAGGAGAAAACAAGGTACAGCTTTGAGAGATGTCTTTTCTTCCTCATTGCTTTTAGTTTGCATCATGTAAATTCAAACTATCTTGTCTTAATCCTCTTCTGCACTTCAGCCAGCAGCCAAAAGACTGCAAAAATAAATGCATTTTGTCCTCTGTGCCTCTGCAGAAGTAGCTTTACAAACCACACAGACTATTTTGAAATAAATGGCCATTTTTTGAAATCCTATCATTACAAAGCTGAGGCTTGATTGTTGTCCTCTGAGTGCTTCATAGCAGCAACATCCCTGCATTTTGGGGATTGTACTGTCTATTCATCCAACTGGAGTGGATCCAAAAGCAACGTGTGGAACTATCGGGAGCACTGGCTAGTGCTCACGGTGTTACTTTCTCTAATAGATGCCATCTATTGTCATTTTGTGGCATGCTTTCATATCAATTCATCATCATTTGGGGTATGGGAATGATTTTTTATTTTTAAATGATGAAGCACAGACATTACCATTAAGAAGTGTAGTTACTTTCATTACTTCTGGCACAACAAAACTGAAAGCAGCTTCACTGGGGAGTGGCAAAACCCTCGGTTTTGTGATTTATTATTTCATATTTTATTTATTTCTTAATATGAATGCTTATGAAATGAAACACACGCTTCAAAACAAGCCCATCTGAAAGTTTAGAAATACCATTCTGCATGATTTCTTAAGGAAAGGGTTGGGGTCATCCTGCAGATGATCCACACTGTGTGTGTCTCAAGGAAGCCACCCAAGCGATGCCAGCAGGTAGCCAAGTCATGCAGCTGGCTCTGTATAGTCTGGAAGTACAGGGCAGGCTCATGCCTTTTCTCCAATGGTTTCCAATTTTGAGATGGTTCTGTCTAAGTATGGCTAGGCTTCATGAATGAAGC
>VWZO01005178.1:60006-98835 GCA_013396975.1 Bucco capensis | reverse complement strand
GGAGCCCAGAACTGGATGCAGTACTCCAGTTACCTATCCTGATTCAACCAAGAGAAGAGATGAACCATGGAGACCTAATTAGTTGGTAATTATTAATTCTCAAGCTTTGCCTCATTTGGATCACAAGGCAGATGTTTGACCAGCATCAGTGTAGTCCCTTTGCAGGCAAGGGAACAGGATTCATCTCTTAAACTGGATCCTCTTCACTGTCCTGATGTTCTGCAAGACCCTGGGAGTTTTCTCACTCATGTCTGCAGAAACACAGCAGCTAACAGCAAGTGTTAAGTGGAAGACTGAAGTGAAGACACTATACCATAGATGATTTTTGAGAGGCCAACACAGGTCCAAGAAGCAGCACAAGGAGAGGAGCTCCTGGAGTTAGCTATCTGCTTCCAGCCCCATCCTCCCTAGCCAGCCCCTCCATGCAGTGTCATCCCAACCTCCTCTCCTTCCTGCTAAGAGCTCTATTTGCCTCTCAGCTCTCATCTCCTTTCATGCTTCCAATGCTCAAGTGGCCCTAACTCCTCCACCTTGCTTTCTGTGCTAGCAATAAGTTGGGAAGAAGCTTGATTTACTGAGAGAAATCTTGTATCTTGGGTTATTCTCTACTCACTTAAAACTTTCTATAAACCATGACTTTCCTCCATATGTCAATGTACAAACTTGCTTAAATGCTTCCATTTTCCTAGGCATTCTTCTAGACTTCACAGCAACAACTGTGATAAATAATCATTTAACACACAAAGTACAATAGAGAATGCAGAGAAGAGTTAACACCAAGGAGTCTCAGAGTGCTCCCTAGCCCTTGTAGCTCATAAGGAGCTTTTCTACCTCCAATAGTAAAATTTCACATGAGTTAGTAAGACTTCAGAAACTAAGTCTTGGTATCTATTTTCTTGAGCTTGAAGTTCAGAATGCAGGAAAAAAATAAAGAAGAGAAAGTAAAAGAAATTAATATAATAAACCAGCCTTACTCTTAAGATTTTAGTTTGGGATTTTTTCTTCATTACATCCTTTAGGACAATATTGTGCAATAGACTCCCTTTATATTGCTCTTATCTATTTTAATAGCTAGAACAACTTCTTTTGTATTTCTGAGATGAATAGGGAGTTTCATCTCTTATATAACCAGCACCCATACCTATCCCAGCTCCTTCTAGGACTGTCCTGTCCTGGGTGTAGAAGGCACCTAGAGCAATGACCCCTAAATTAGTGCTTGCAGATGGAAGTGCAGGGGCATGGACACCCTTCCTTTCTTAGACAAAGGAGAAGATGAGCTTCCATTCTTCTTTTTTTTCCCCCTCTTCTTTTCTTTCTAGCAGAGAGACTTTCCAGAGCATGAGATGCTAGGCAGGCAGGCAGGGAGGTGCTATCTCAACTCTGCTAAGATAACAAGAAGAAAATAATAGCAAATGAGAGAATAAAAAAGAGGCCAGCAATGAAGCCTTTTAAATGCACCATATTAGTGAAGCAAGCATCTGCAGTAAGAAGAAATGTTGGTGGCAGTTTGGTGGCAAAGTCACCAGGTTGAGTTTAGAAAGCTTTTCCTCTCCTGTGTTGAGGATTCTCCTCCACTGCTGCTGTTGCTGTCTGCAGCAAGCAGAATTGCAACTTCACCTGCCCTAAGAGATCTTTGAAATAGCTGAATGGCAAATGAGAATAGCTCTTGACTGCAAACAGACTTGGTCAAGGTCTGTGCAGTCTGACTTAAGCCCTGAATGAGGGACAATGTGTCTGTGGTCAGTTAGCAGCTAATACCAGGCTTGAGGTTCCCAGAAGAGGTAAAGTCCCTGGCAGTAGGGATTAAGGCCTTTCAGAATGCCCTTGGGAAAGGGCTGTGGAGAGCATTTTAGAGAGAGCAGGCAAGGGAACAGGTAAAGCTGGGAAGACAAACAGCTCAGGGTCAGGCATAAGGCTGAGATTGTGAGCAGAAAACTGGGATATCTGAGTCAAAGAACTTGAAGGTGCTTCTTAAATGGAAGGAGAGTGGGCACATGTACCAGTTGTTTGATGTCCTACTGCTCCACTCACCCTGGTAACACAGTAAAAGCTCTGTGGCTTAGCCATTGGCACCAGGGGCTTAACAGCTCTGTGTGTTTTAATGTCTCCTAATTATACTGAATGGCAATTGAATTATAGCTGATATCCCCCTGTTCCTCCTGGGCACTAGCTCTTTTGTCTGAACCCTAGGCTGGGGATAGGGCTTGTCCCTGCATGGAGCTGGGATCATCCCAGAAGCTTGACCTGAAAACATGTTGCAGCAAGCAGAAGGGAATTGAGGCAGAGCCAGGCATGGTGCAGGTGAGCAGTGCCACAACCTGAGGTGTCTGTGGCTGCCTTGGCTGGCCTTAAGCAATCCAGAGTGTGACAGATTTGCTTCCTGAATACCCATAGTGCAGACAGGTCATCCTTCAGGGCCAAATCTTTGAGTTCAGGACTACTCGGAGAGATTGAGTGTCACAAGCAGCTCTGAATGAGCTGGGGCAGATGAATCTGAGCATACTGAGACAGCCTAGCAGTGTGTGCAGAGTCCTCCCAGCACACTGCTCCTGAGCCCTTGGAGCTGTGTGCTGGTTCCTAGCTGATGTTGAAATACTCTAGTGCTGCAACCCAGGCAACAAATCCTCCTGGGAATGGCATTGTTCTTTATCACTGGCCATAAAATGGCTTCCTGAGCTGTTCCACAGGTAGGAAATTTCTGCAGACTGTGTGACAGGTCAAGGAGGGATGCTGAGCATCAGAGAGAGCCAAATTAGACACTTGTAGTAGAAGGGAGAGCCTGCTGTGATTCAGGCACCAAACTCAGCCATGGCTGGCTTCCATGCATGCAACAAGCCCTTTGCCTGTGAGCAGACTAGCTCACAAGAGTGCATGTGGCCAGGACCTTTGAAAGGAGTTTTTCACCCTAGCTGAGGTTTTGTTTTCCTTGTTTAGAAGCAATGACTCTATTTATAGGCATGATCAGGCTCTGCTTCTTGGAACTCTTTCTGCCCTTCTCTTAGCATTAGGCATCTGAGCCTTACCTGTGAACCCTGGGGACACAGCAGTGCTACAGTCAATTCTGCTATGCTCAGCTCCCAGAGCCCCTGCTTCTCTTTCTTTGGCCTTCTGTTAATTTCATTAAGTCCAAGTCTATCTACACCAGTGAATTGTAGCAGCATAGTGCCTGGGTAAGTAAGTGAAGAGTAAGACCTGGGCTCTTGTAGTGTCCTGGCAGAGCTATAGTGTCCTGGTACAGCTGTAGTGTCCTGGCAGAGCTATAGTGTCCTGGGGGAGCTGTAGTGTTCTGGCAGAGCTATAGTGTCCTGGGAGAGCTGTAGTGTCCTGGGAGAGCTGTAGTGTCCTAGCAGAGCAGTAGTGTCCTGGGCGCTTGTAGTGTCATGGTACAGCTGTAGTGTCCTGGCAGAGCAGTAGTGTCCTGGGAGAGCTGTAGTGTCCTGGCAGAGCTGTAGTGTCCTGGGACAGCTGTAGTGTCCTGGGAGAGCAGNGTGTCCTGGGACAGCTGTAGTGTCCTGGGAGAGCAGTAGTGTCCTGGCAGAGCTGTAGTGTCCTGGCAGAGCTGTAGTGTCCTGGGGGAGCTGTAGTGTCCTGGCAGAGCAGTAATGTCCTGGGACAGCTGTAGTGTCCTAGCAGAGCAGTGGTGTTTTGGGCCCTTGTAGTGTCCTGGGAGAGCAGTAGTGTCCTGGCAGAGCTGTAGTGTCCTGGGAGAGCTGTAGTGTCCTGGCAGAGCTGTAGTGTCCTGGCAGAGCTGCACAACTGCTGCCTCTCTGCAGCTTGCTAGGGAGAGGCTTGCTAGGGCTCTCTCTGGGGAAGGTGCTCTTGGTTTCTTTCAAATGACCATGCTGAGATCCATCAGGTTTGGGGTCCTGCAGAGCCCAGGATGATGCAGGCTGTCTAGAAACCATGTATACAGCTCGGTATTTGATGGCATCAATAGCTCCCTGTGGGCTTCTTGCAGACTAAGATAGTGGCAGACTGTCAAAATGACTTCAGGTTCTGGAACAGCACCCTTTGCAGGATGAATAGGCTTCTTGTGTGCAGCTCACATGCTGCTGGTGTTTTGCTGGTGTCTCTATGGAGACTGGAGTCATTCTTCTGGTCTATTGGTTTGGGATTTCTTTTTTTTCTCTGCTTTCAGGTAAATTGTCTTGTAGGAAAAAAAGAAAACAAACAGATATAGTCCTTGTGAGTAATGAAAAAGGCATCAGTCAGAGAACACCCAAACATCCTGGTCCCTTTTATAGGAGTTGGAAATGTTTTGATTTTTCCTCTTTTAACAGAGTGCCATCCATCTTGACAGAGATTTAGCAAGCCTTGTGCAAAAAATAATTGGCCTGAGGGAAAGCTGGATGAAGCAGTGAGCATTCACATGTGGATCCTCATCCTAATGAGGCTGGAGTATGGATTAGGATGAAGCACTGTTAGATCTGGGAAGCCTTCCATGCCAAAAATTGGGGGAGCTTTCTTGAGCTGTTCCAATCCCAAACACTCTCATTCTCATGAGAACAGATGCTTCCCTTTACCATTGGCTCCAGTCCCTCCAGAAAAGTGGGTAAATGAGATTTTGGTTAGCTTGGCCATGTTAAAATAGATGTCTTGGTCTTCACTGGCATCCTGGAGAGGACAGCAGTGTGGGCAGGATAATGAAGAGATGGCTAGGCAGTGTGGTGTTCCCCAGAGAAATGGATGCATGGAGAAAACACTATTTATTATCCTGTTAATATTTGGGGTGAATCGTCATCGTTGTGGCTAGNCCCACACTTTCCTGTGGGCAATGAGTTTAATGCTCCCTGTGCTGTGGGCACAGTTATGGCACCAGGGGCCACAGGAGACCACAAGGGATTGTCAGACTGTGCCTGATTTGGGGTGAATAGTAGGGGACTAACTACATTGTTTTGCCCTAACTGGACCCTCAGGTGTTGTGCTTAGGACAGCAGCAGGAACAGTTACCTTTTGTGATAGTCTCCAGTACTTGGACCTATCCATGACTGCTACAATCTGCTACCTCTGCTCCACAGCAAGTGCCCTCATGTTGTTTTACTGCTCAGGATGGCACAGGATGGCCCTTTGCATTCCTGGTTGCCTCTCCCAAACTCCTTAGCCCTAGTTTACAATTCCAGATTCTAGCCTTTTAGCTGTAGCATGAAAAACCAAACCTCTGCTTGCTGAAGGATGGCAAACACCCAGAGAGCCAGAGCCACCCAATAAACCTCCCTCTAACTGCCTTTGAGCCTGCAGCCAGCCTGTCTCAGGATGTATCCTGTTGGGCATGGGTTTGGGGAGAGCTCTGAGCACCACTGCCAGTCTGCAGGATCTGGTTCCTTTGTGGAAGCAACAGAGCCTAGGAGAGGAGAAGGTGCTCAGGGGTTTTGTGTCCCTGCAAAGAGGGAACTGGAAAACCATCAGGAGACTGTCACACAGCCCCCAGTGCCATTGTGGGGAGAAATGAGGTCACAGGAGGCAAAGACTGGGATTTAGATTATGTTCTCCAGGTGGAGAGTTCCTGAGGTCTGGTTTCTGTCCTGAGGGTTAGCAGAGGGAGCCTCTGCCTCATGTAGATCTAAAGCCATATCTAGATCTCCTTTCTAAGGGACTTCACAATCTGTGTGATGAGCTTTCTGGCTTGTGTGTTCTGAGCCTGCTACCAGNGGAGCATGGATGGAGCCCTCCCTGGAGCTTCATTCGCAAGGCCTAGCCACGATGACGACCAGCACTGATTAAAACTATTATTAGCTGTATTAATGTTGAGCATCTTAACTAATTTCATTCACATGATAAATACCATTACACTCTATTTCTAGACGATGCAAAGCTGGCTTTGAGCAAGTGAGACTAGGTTTAGAGCAAGACATGAATCAAAGGTGTCCCAACTGAGAGTTGAGCTTTCACAGTAATTTTATTGAAGAAAATAGCTCAAGCCTTGGTTTATTCTGACCATCAAGGACTCCTCTGTAGTGTTGCTGCCATAAGCCCAGGCCTGTCCTTAGGGACAAGACCTGCTAGGGGAGCCAGGGCTGCTTTGGACTGCACAAACTCTGCAGCATCAGTGGGGTAGAGGGAATAGGAGGAGAATCAGTTGGGCTCAGAGTGAGATCTGTTGGTGCTCAAAGAGGCTGCAGACAGATTTAAAGGTAGAAGGAGAATTAATGTAACTGTGGATTTGAAACAGGCTTTGGAGCTTTGGGAGCTGGCAAAAAAATTCCAATGAAAGTGCTGGCCTTGGAGCAGTCCTATTGCACACTTAGGCCAGGGGTCAGATCTGCTTGTAAAGATAAGCTGGAAGCAACAGCCTTCCTGAAGCCAATGCAGTATGTGAGCATATGCTGTTAGGTCTCTGCTCTGTGATTTCTATCACATCACACCCTCCAGTGCCCAGCAGTGTCATCTTGCCATCTGCAAAGGGGCCAAGGGCAAGTTCAGAGTCAACAAACTCTTCCATTTCTGTTCCATCCTGTGCTGCTTTTACAGAGGTCTTCCAGGAGATGGGCAGAGACCCTGCTCAGAGGGGTCTGATTGCCTCCCCATCTCAGAAAGCATTTCTGTCAGGGCTCACACCTCTTGTGTGCAGGTGTGGGCAGATTTTACATTCTTCTGGTTTTAAAGCAAGAAAAAAACCCCACACATTTCCTGGGCAATGTCATTTTCTCTGGCATCAGGCAGACACTAGAAACTTGCTTTACTTATGTGAGGTGGATGCTAAGATCTTTTACTCAGAAGAACTTTCATGCACTAAGAGCTTTCATGCTGAGAGGACAAAGCCTCTGGATTCCCTTGAGTGAAACTCTGGCCCAAACTGTGCCTTCCCATTTCCAGCCACACATCTGATTCTTCTGTTGTGGATCAGGTATCAAGCCCAGTATCAGGCTGGAAAAGGGCAAACACTTCAGATCAGAGTGCTGGTGTTTAGCAGGATTGGTTGTGTCTGTATGTATCTGCTTTCAAAGGTGGCTGGATTTCACTGGAAAAGGGGACTTTTCTAGTGATTAAACATGGTAATTTAGTCACGGGCTTGCAAAAGCTATCTTTGCCCTTTTGAGAAGGAAGAAGGAACTCAGAATAAGAACTAATACACTTTAGGCTTTGGCTTGTTTTTGCCTGAGCAGAGCCAGGTGCTTGGGTACTACCTAAATAACAACTTTAGCAATACAGCAGTAGGGTAATTCCTCTGGCCTTAATCACCATCCTGTGACAATGTTTGTGCTGGGACTACCCAAGTCTCCTCTGAAGTGCTTAATCATTTCCCTGAGGTGCAGAGCACCAGTGGGGTTCTAGCACTGTACTGAAAGTGCCTGCTAGCACAAATTGTCTCCAAATTAAAACAAGTTGTCTCTAGAAACCCCAGCCCAGCAAGTCTCCTGTTGTTGTCTTCTCTGGTTGAGCAGAATGCTCTCCTGGAGGCTCAGCTTTCAGCTCTCTAGTGGAGGGCTGAGCTCCCTGCTCTTCCTTTACAACCTGTTGCTGGCTGACAAGTTCAGAGCAGTGCTGTTTGCCTCCTCGAGTCTGATACTGGTTTTACACACCAGAAAAACTGCAGGATTGTGTTCCTCAGGTCAATTTCCCCTTCCCTCTTGGAACAGCACACGTGGAGAACTCCTGGTGACTTGCTGACTTGTAACTTGTGTTTGTGGAGTGCAGGTGCTGAGCTCACACTCACCAAAGTGTGTTGAGTCTCCTCCAGCCCTTTCCTAACATGCCTTTTGCTTCCCACTCTCCTACAGGGCCCCACCTCGGAACCGTCCGGAGAAGCACTTATCAGCAAGGCTGTCCTCCATGGGAAGAGTACTAGGGGCTCCAACAGCTGCTGGGGCTTTGAGTCCCCTTGGCAGATGTTTGCTATTCCAGCCACTTCATTAATTTTGGAAACAAAACCCCTGGTTATTCCTGACCAAAGCCCCCCCTGTGTGATTGACAGCCAGCGTGTGTTCCCTACAACATCACCCACCCTAGTGCTCTGCCCACTCGGAGGCTTGGGAAATCCATTCATGAAAGAAAGAGAGTTTCTAGAGATGTCAGGCTAATCCCACCTGCCAGTTCATCTCCCTGGGCTTTGGGGGGAAAATGGTGTTTGTAGGGCAAGGACAGAGGTGCTAGTCCCACACCTCAGGACATCCAACCCTTCAGAGGTGAGAAAGAAGCATTTGAAGACAAGCTCTTGTGGCTAGTGGTGTGTGAGTTGGGCGAGCTGACAATCTTCGTGGTCTCTGGGCTGCATCTAGTCAGGCTCACAGAAGACTCTTTGATTTCCAGCACTTGTATCATGCCCTCAATTTAGGAAACATTCCTCGTCAGGTTCTGTGAAGGCAGCAAATGCAAAATGAGTTTGGAATGGGGGCAGAGGAGCTGCAGCTCCTGCCCAGGCAGCGAGGAAATGCCGTGGAGCTAAATGCTGTCTGCTGCTGCCTCAGGATTGGAATCAGCAGCTTGCCCAGGACCTTGCTTCAGAAATGTTCTTTGCCATAATTATCAGCAAGCACTAAGAGGTTAAGTTAATGTTATTGGTAGTTATTTGATTTCCTCAAAAAGTCTGAAAAAGAGGCAAAGAAAGTGTGCTCCTAAAATGTTTTACGTCTGAATTAAGAAGAAAAGCTCCATTCAACATGAAGCCAGCAAATCTCCTTAAGTATCTGTAGTTTGTTTAGGAATTAAAGCAACTGTTTATGTAAATTAAAAAGAGTTAAAAATCAGGTGAAAAAAGTCCTTGAACTTTTTGTTAGGGTTCCAGTTAAATGGTTGTTGTTACCATTCCAGTTAAATGGTTGTTGTTACCATTCCAGTTAAATTCTTGTTTGTAAGATCACTTTAGCTTCTCAAAACGAAAGGAACAGAAACCATTTCCAAACCAATTTATCAGAACTGCCAATGCCCTCCCAGGGGTTTAATAAGCAAAAGGCTTTGGGTTTGCTGTGTTTTAACACAATTTGCTGTGCTGTGTTTGTTAAAACCATGTAACGAGTTCTTAAAGAAGAAAGTTCAAAGCATATCTCAAAGTATTATATTTCCTTGCCTCTGCCTTCAGTTCTGCCAGTGTGTGGACAACTTCAGGATCTGTTTTGGGGTTTATTGCTCTCCAACTCAGCAAACATATCTCTGAGATGAAAGCCAAATGATACTTGCAATTGAAAAAGAAATCATGCTTTTACAAAGGATTAAGAGAGATTTTTGGGGGGCTTTTAAAAATACAGATCATCAGAATCGGAGTTGCTCAAATCATTTCGAGATGGTTGGTGCCTTCCGCAAAAACAGATTGAGTTCTCTATTAGTAAAATAAGAGTTTGTTGCCATTTGGATCATCAAAGAGTGCAAACTAAAGATTGGCTGATAACCTTCTGCAGATTACACCTAAATCTTTGTCTGAAGCCTGCAGATAATTTTTTTGAGGGCTAGCACTTCTCCTGAGTGAAGACTTTAAACTCTTTGAAACTCTTCACCCGTTTAAAGTTTGCAGCCACAAGTAGTTACAAGCCAGCTGGAAAACCACCCAGAGCACTCCTGCTACACCTTCCCCTCAATGAGGTGTCCTAAACCCCACTGACTCCATGTTCAGCAGGTTAAAAATCCCCATTTTGGAGCATTTTCCTGCCTGTGGATCCGACGGGAACAGCCCCAGAGCACAGAAACAAAACTCGGGGCTCAGCTTGCGAGCTAGAGGAGCTTTGGTGGGGCAGGGAAGGCTCCAGTGGCTCCATGGGCTCTATCCTCAGCAGCAGGGGCTCAAAGCTCATCCTCATAAAATATCATCAGCCTGGGGACTGAGGAATGCTGCTCCTGCAGCAAGGCACCTTGAAAGAGTCATGGTTTTATTCCTGCTCCTCTCCAACTCTTGGTGACTGGGGAATGGATCAGGGGAAGCTGCAGAGCACGGCAAGAGGCTGTCTCCCACTTTTCATTATTTTAACGAATTACAGGGTGGGGAAGGAGAGAGAGAAGAAAGAGGAAGAAATAGGGGAGGGGGGAAGAAAGCGGAAGAAATAAAGGGGGGAAAAGAAAGGGAAAGAAAAGGCGTGAAAGAAAAAGGGGAGAAAAAAGAGAGGGGGAAAGGGAAAAAAGGGGGTGAAACGGGGAAAAAAAGAGGGGAAGAAAAGAAGAGGAGAGGGAGGAAAAAGGAGCATAAAAGGGGGAAAAGAAGGGGGAAAGAGGGGTAAAGAGGGGGAGAAAAGAGGGAAGAAAAGAGGGGGAAACGGGAGGGGAAAAAGAGGGAAAAAACAGAGAAAGGGGGAATAAAAAAAAAAAAAGAAAGAAAAAAAAGACTATCTTCAAATCTGGAAACTTTCCAGTTTTTGCACCAAAGGAAAAAAAAAAAGGAAAAAGCAAGCAAGCAAGCGAGTCAGGCCGAACACGCAGCCCAGGAGGATCCCAAAATAGCGGGCGGGGAGAAGAAGGGAGGGAAGGGGAGGGGAGGGGAGCGGCGGGTGCGGATCCTCCCCGCCCGGCGCAGGGTACCGACAGTGCTCGGCGGGGAGCAGCGCAGCCCTGATTGACAGCCGCGGCGGAGAGATGCTCCCGGGCAGGTTTATATAGCTCGGAGCCGAGCGGAGCCGGCCGGTAGCGGCGGCGGCAGGCAGCGCTCGGTAGTACCGGGAGCCCATGCGCGGGCAGCGGCGGCTCGGGCAGCCCCGGGGCCGGCGATGCACTGCCCGGCACAGCCCCGGGCCAGGGCAGGCAGGAGGCGCTACAAGACCTTCATGATCGACGAGATCCTCTCCAAGGAGACCTGCAATTACTTCGAGAAACTTTCCCTCTACTCCGTCTGTCCGTCCCTCCTGGTCCGGCCCAAACCGCTGCACTCCTGCGCCGGTAAGCGATATCCGGGGGACTCTCCCGAGGGGAAGGGATGCGGAGCAGACCTCTGCCAGGGGCTCCGAGGATGCTGCGGGGCACCGACTGCGAGACAAGCTTCTCTTACCTTGCAGCAAACGTGTCGTGCCCCTCTGATGCAAAAGAGACCCCCCAAACCCAATCCTTGCCGTGAGCCTGAATTCTCATGCCCCATCCCCAGCATAAGGATTTGCATTAGCTGCCTGCTACCATGCAGCAAAGTCCTGTGTGCCCTGCTCCTCCAATGCTAAGGAGACTCCTTCAAACCTTATCCTTGTCCTGAATCCAAGTTTTCATGCCCCATCCCAAATGGAAGGGGTTGTGTTTGCTCCCCGTTATTACCTTGCAGCAAACCCTGTCCTGCTTCTCTGAAGCAAAGGATCTTCACTAAACCAAATCCTTGCCATCAACCCGAATCTTCATGTCCCATCCCCAGCACAATAGTTCACATGAGCTCTGTTACCTTGCAGCAAATCCCTGAGTGTCCTGCTTCTCCAAAGCAATCTTCCCCAAATCCAGTCCTTGCTGTAAACCTGAGTTTTCATGCCCCATGTCCACCCGAAGGCTTTGGGTTTTCTCTGTTACCATACAACAAATCCCTGAGTGTCCTGCCTCTCCAAAGCAATCTTCCCCAAATCCAGTCCTTGCTGTAAACCTGAGTTTTCATGCCCCATGTCCACCCGAAGGCTTTGGGTTTTCTCTGTTACCATACAACAAATCCCTGCGTGTCCTGCTCCTCCAAAGCAAAGGAGGTTCCCCAAACCCAATCCCTGCCACGAACCCGAATTTTCACACCCCATCCCAAATGGAAGGTTCACATTAGCTCCCTGTGTTACCTTGCAGCAAACCCTTGCTTGTTCTGCTCCTCCAAATTGAAGGGGACTCCCCAAACCCCAGTCCCATCTGTGAACCCAAGTTTTCATGCCCCATCCTCAGCAAAAGGCTTGCTCCCCGTGTTTCCCAGGGCAGGGGGAAGGTGTCATTTGTTAATCCCCAGGGCAGAGTTGCTAATCTCAGTGTGCAGTGCTGGAGTTCAGTGCTTAATCTTCCTCGGGCTGTTCATGAGTAACTAACCAATAATGACTTAAGAGGGGCACAGGTCCTTTAGGAAGTTGCTGGTTGAAACCATTGGTGGTTTTCTCATTGCCATCTCTGAGTAAAAAGGAATTAATAGAAATAATTGGGAAAAGGGGAAAAACTGCTATACCAACACAATTTTTCTACTGTAAATTCTCTCTTTCTTTGGAAGAAGTTAGGTTATTTCTAACAGCAAAGATATGAGAATACTTGTAATGATTTTGTGGGCATAGACACATGAATATGATAGACTCATAAATACAATTTATTGTCCACAATAAATTATTATTATTGTGTAGACAATAAATACATAGAAATAGTTCTGTGTCCTGGACAGAGAGCACTGATTTTAGTGCCATCACAGGAGCAATTGGGTCTTGGCCGTGGGCATTACTAAATCTCACAAACAGATGATCTAAAGTGAGCTTTAAAAAAATCCATGTTAGAAGTACAAATAGAATTCTTATGATGCATTCCAGATTTTAAAAGAGAAAAAAAAATCTCTCTCTTTCTGGGGAATTAGGCACTTCTCCAGGTTTATATTCTTCCCATAAGGCCACACTTCCACTGGTGGTTCCCTAATGGCTTCAGAGAATCAGATGGTGAAAGTGAAGCTTAAAAATAGAGTCTTCAGAAAAGCTTACCTATGAAAACTCTTTGCAAAGGACAAATTCCCAGTAAAATAGTATCTATTTCAAGGCTGTGACATTCTCTTTTCCTTTTCTCTTTCCTGGGAATGTTGATTTTTGTGTTTGCATTAAGCTGTGTTTAAAAATTCAAGGCCTGCACTTTAGCTTTGGGTTGTTGTTTTGGTTTGGTTTTTATTGCTTAGCTGTGTATAAATGAGATTTTCATCTTAGTGATTTTTCAGCTTAACTTGCTGTTAGGGTATCCAAAGAGTCTGATGAGTAGAGTGAGCCCTGCTCCAAGCATAAGTCTTCCTCCAACCTCAATATTTGTTTGTAAATATTAATTATTAAAGATCCAGCAGTGCTTAGGAGGCAGAATCAGAATTAAGCCGTATGAGGAGCAGTTTTGGGGAAGAAGTTCCATCAATAAATAGTGTGCTTCTCACTCAATATCTCTTTTTTCCAATGGATTTGTGCGTGGAGCTCCTTGCCTTCTCTAATCTAATCTTGTGTTCTTATTTGTGCACAAGAAGATCTGGGGGTTAATCAAGATATTGCTGGCAAGGGAATTTTTCAGAGCTGCTCCTTTGCTACTGCACAGAGAGTGAAATTCAGTGAAATCCAAAACAGGCATGAAGGTCCCAAAGGGTTCAGCTTGCAGTTACGCTGAGAGAGCCCAATTCTGCTCCTGTTGGAGTCAATGGCATGGCTTCCACAGAGCTAGCTCTGCCACGAAAAGAGAAGAGATTTCTCTCTCTTTCTTTACAGAAAGAGGAAACTCTAGAAAAGAAAGTTCTCTTTAGCAGCCAGACCCATGAATATTTACCACCAGATAGAAATATTAATGACTCACGACGATGTCACCTTTAGGCTGGGGAATCCTCAGTATTTCTGATGCATGGGATCTTTCCCCACAGCTGGTTTGACTCTCAACACCTCTGTGGGGAAAAAAAGAGAGAAATTGCTTTAATCTGTAGTTCTGAGTCAAGCACAGGAAACATTCTTCACAGTATATTCATTAAATAATCATTAATAAGCCTCAAATGATTCAGCAGTGGCTTTGGAGTGATGTGAGCAAGACTCTAGCAGTTGCTGCTCAATTAAAGCCTTATTTCTCTTTGTGCCTGGGATGTTTAATGGACTTGTCCTCCAGGTTGTGTTTGTAGCCCAAGCTCTGGCCTGTCCCAGGGTCAGGCTGGGTTGTGACTATCTGCTTGTGGAATAAGCTTCATGGAGCTGCAGAGCTTGGAGTGGAGTACGGCGAGAGATTTGCTCGCGGCGTTAAAGCCATGAAAGAAACTGCTACAGAAGTCCATGCTTCCACATTTTCAGCCTTTTGAGTTTTATGGGTACAAGTAGTGTCCTGTGTGTATTAGGTAATTTTATTCTTATTCTTTCTTGTTCTTAATTTCATTCTTATTCTTATTCTCTCTTCCTTATTCTTTCTTTTTCTGATTATTATTTTTATTATTACTATAAAAGAGAGGAAAATCCGTTATTGTCTGAGAAATGGACGATACCACAGCACATAATGAAATGTGGAAGATTTTGAACATTTCGATACAAATCTGTTTAAAAACCCCACAGAAAACCCAAACAAACCCCAAACCACTGAGGTTCTAAAGGCTGCAGCGGCACAGCGCCGTGACATACAATGTACTGCCTGTATTCCCTTTGCCTTCAATTAACCAGGAAGGGACTGAGCACTTAAGTCTCTTTGCTATCTAAAAAAAATGAGTTTTAACCTAAATATACCAAAATTTGGCTTACCAGAAGGGTGACAGCTGGGACTTGGGAGTGCCTGAAACAGTCGTGAGTCAAGTCGTGTCAGCCGTGTCCCTTCGGCAGCGTGGCTTTTCCCCAAGGCAGGATCCTGGCACCTTTTGTAGGCATTTTTGTGGGCTAAGGAGTTAATAATTCTATCATCTGGGGTGAGGCCAGAGAAGGCTGCTATGCTTTATAATTTATTTGGAGCTGAAAGCTGGAAGCCGTCGTCGCCGTGCAGCGTGTGTCTGTTCAACAACAGCTCTTCTTAGTGGAGAGATCAGAAACAGGGAAAATAGTCTTTCTTTTGGCTATTGAAGCATGTGCAGCTGAACTGGGACAAAATGAGTTTGTCAAGTAGAGGGGGAGGAGGGTGGAAAGAGCACTCAGGACTTTCCCTGTGCATCGAGAGGTCAAAGGCTGATGTTTTAGTTGTGAGGAGCACTCAGGAGCTGTGATGCAAAGCTCACTGAGCTTTGATTGCCATTGCCAGCCAGCTCCAACCACAGCTTTTCTTTGAAAAGAAAAATGCAATTCCCTGTGAAAAGGATCCATCATTAGCTTGAAATTTGGTGTGCAAACATGTACAGGGACATTTCATGAACCAAATACCCAAGGCTGTGCTCATAGGGAATCAGTAACAAAACACTAGCCAGAGGTCCCTTCCAACCCTAACCATTCTATGATTCTATGATAATTAAAAAAGAAAATGCTAAACCAGAAATATTCTCATTGATTTATAGCTTTGGGGATTGTGATGACTTAGTGAAAACATTACTTTGTTTCATTAGATTTATAGTTTCATTGGCTTTTCATATTATGTCATATCTAATTAATTTGTATAGGATATCTAATTAATTTGTATAAGTAATGATTGCAGTTTTAATGTACACTGTGTATAGTTAGAATTATTTCTGGAGGCTTCCTTTGGACAGAGCAGAGTCCTGTAGGAATCACTGTACCAACTGTCTCTATAGAACTTTATAATGTCATTGTAGATCCAGGCAGGATAAAGCAGCAAAGGAACATTGTCGTTGTCCAAGTCAAACTGGAAATGCTTCATACTTATCAAAGTAACTAAATCAGTTGAAAAATGAATGGCAGGGTGCTCATGGCCAGGGTGTTGTGTGCTGTTATTGACACTCTTGGTCTTGCATGGCCTTGCTGAACTCTCCACATGAATTGAGATAGCTGGGTTCAAAACAATTGCATTGCCTCTTTCAAGAGAGAGCTTGGAGAGTCTTCAGGTTATTTTAGCACAGTTGGTAGTACAAATGCTTTGGTTGTCTACTTACAAATTCTTTATTCCCTTTTGTCTTTAATTTAGCAGAGTTAGTAGTACAAATCCTTTATTGTATTAATTCCTACCGGGACCTATTCCAGAGCTCGTAAAAACTCCCTCAAATTTGAAAGTATCTTAAAGACTTACAATTTAAATCCCAACCAGCTTCAGTGTCAATTTATTTCTGTTCTCCTCCAGGGTTTTTTCCTAGCTCCTATCTCAGGTAGGACTCTGTTGCTTTCCCTTTGCTCTAGGACAACATCACCTTGCATGAAGATAGTGTTGCAGGCACAAAGATGCCTCAGATCAGTGTGGCCTTGCTTGTCTTCTGAGAGAATTAGCTACTCTGATATAAAAATATTGCCACTTGTGTGAGGGGAGTTTTGTTAAAGGACATTGTGCTGCTCTAGGTGTATTTCAAAGGGTCACAACTCCTGCAAGTGGACTTAACCTTCACTTCTTCAGCCTGTTGGCATTGTTCGGAAAGTTTACTGCTCTGCTTGCTAGTTGGTGGAACAAATTAACATTAAAGAACACTAATAATTGTAATTTGTTTCCTGAAAATAATTATTGGGATGCTTGGTAGATGGTTTGGGGGTTTCCTGGTTTTTTTCCTTTGTTCCACACTTGTGCAATTTAAGGTAGGCAGGTGTCTAGTATGAAAGTGTTCAAAACTTCAGCTCTTCTCATTCTTTCATCTGTCCTTTGCTGTTTGGGAACTGCTTATCCCACAGGAGGTTTTTTGGAGCTGTCATTTTCCTGCTATATTTGCTATTTTCTGGATTAAACTAAGTGATACCTGTAACCCCTGGGACCTGTGGAGAATCACTGCTTGTGTGGTAGTGTGAGCTGTGATTTTCTGCTCCTCGCTCAGTCTTGTCAGCCTTTTTAGGAAACCATGCTGAGAAAGTAGATTTATTGCCTCTTAAAACAGCTCAGTTTTTATGTGTGACCTCACAAAGAGATTCCTTCTGATTCTTTTCAAAAAGGCCAGGTTTGGGACACTTTACAGTGGGGGTGAAGCCTTTTCTGTCACTCAAAGGCTTGCTGAACCTTCCTCCTGTGAAGTGAAGGGATTCTGTTATGGAGTTCCTTGGGGAAAGCAGGGCACTGTGGGAAAGGAAAAGGCAATCCATGCTCTGTGTGTCCCAGTGTGGGGAAAACTGAGATGCCAGCCATTCAGAGACAGTTTTCTGAAAGAGAACAGCTGGATTAATCCTACTGACTGGAAATCATCCCAAGCCATGGGTATACCTTCAGCCAGGCTGCCTGGAACCTGAGCGTGCCCAGCCTCCTGTTGGCCCTGTGTCTCAGCTGGGCTGCAAGTCCAAGGGCTTGGGAAGAGTTTTTTTGGGAAGTGGTGCTCAGGAGACCTCCATGTCTTAAGGACCTGGGACTTGGTGAGGTCTGTGAAAGATCTGTGTCCCAAAATGAGTTGTGGAGGGAAGCAGGCCAAAGTGAATGTGCCTGGTTAGAGGGCAGCAGGGAGTGAGAGGTGCCAGCTTCCTTTGCAAGGCTTTAAGTGTCCCTGTGTGGAAATCTACATTGCTGCAATAATGTTTGGGGTTTGTTCCTGATTATTTCTGCAAACATATGAAGGAAAACAAAAGTCTTGTATAACCTCCTGATGTTTATGGGGTTTAGTTTAGAGAGATCAGTATAATTGTGTAGTCTAAAAAGCCTATGTATAGGCTATAGGCTTAAAGGCAAATTGCCAGATAATTAAAATAATGGCAATTCAAAGTGTTGCTTCTGTAGGTTACTCTGATCCAATGTTAGGGAAGCTCTTGAGTGTTCTTACTAAATGTGAGATAATTCAGAGATGTTGTTACTGCATACAGATCCTACAAGATGCAATCCCCTTTATGCTGATGTCTGAGAGTGCTCCCCTGAAGACCTGGAGAAGCCACAACTAGCTCTCAGGACTGTCCCTGGCCCCATGGCAGGATTTGTTCAGCTGTAGCCTCAGGAAAGTCTGTTTTTTCTCCAAACTCTCAGCCCTGTCCATCTTGGCCTGTCAAGAAGTCTTTCTGTAGGAATCATGCTGAAAAGCAGCTTCTAAGTTGAGGTACACTATACAGACCTTGAGAGTGGATTCATCTGTAACTGCTGAAAATAAGGCATGCAGAAAAAAGAGTTTTGGTGTTTTTCAGGATGCCTACATTGGCTTTTACATGTTTCGATGTAAGAAAGCCTAGAAAGCCTAGTTTAGAAATGCCAAAAAGTGGCAGATGAGGGATAATAATGGACTGGGTAATAAATATATCCTTGGAGAAGTGCCTGTCAGTTTTCTCTGTCAGCTTCTATCCAATATTTGAGGTGGCATTGCAGCCAGATCAGAGTCTGAACCTAAAACCAGGTCTCACTTAGACTGAGCAGGGAAATTTGGCTCCCAACCAGTTTCAGTGCTAGGTATTAAAATATTTGGACTTGAGACTGAACTTTGCTGTATCTCAGTACAGGTAATAGTGAATAAAAGACATTAATGAAAGGCAAACCTACCTGGAATAGTAGTGACAAACACAGCCCAGTGATTGCCATCAGAGCTGCTGTGGGAAGTCACTAGGCTTGCGGTTGTGGTTAAGCGTGAATGAACATTGCAGAGGAATGCTCTAATAGGAGCTAGTAATGAATGTGGGATTCCACAGGGAAAATTGACACCTATGCCTTATTTTCCACAGCCTCACAGCTTGCTCTGAGGCACATTTCAATCCATCTACACACTGTTTGAGGTCTAAACGCTGTGGGTTTGTAACAAGTCTCATTTTAGCCGCGGCTTTGGGAGCCTGCGCGAGGCAGACCTGGTGCCACAGCTCTCAAGCTGTTGCCATTACTATTTTTATGACTTTTATTCAGCTTGCTTCAGTGAAATGCAGGAAAAAAACAGACTGCTCCAGGAGAAAAAATATCCCCCCAGAAGTTCTGCTTTCAGTACCAGCTGGGTATGAGCACAGGGCACTGGGGAAGCTGGGGAAAAAGAAGTGAGGCTGTTTTGAGGCACTGCGTTGTGTGATGCTCCCAGTCAGCTTGGGAGCTGTGGGAAGCAGAGCAAGAGCTAAGGAGACTTTGTTTTTCCTTCTGCTTGCTTGTGTTGAGCTCTGCATTTATTTTCCAGCTGAGAGTATGGGGAAGGACAGCTCACTAAATGATAATCCTGAGGGTGTGTTGATGGGAGCATTGATCCACCTTCAGGAAGGATTTAGTGCTGATGGGAGTGTTGGAAGCAAGTTTGGATGAAGGCAAGAAATCTCTGCTTTTCTGACTGCAGCTTGCTTCCATGCCCTCAGTGCCAAGTGAAAATACTAGGAGTAGTCGGAAAAATCGATGGTTTGGTTTGCTGGTAGATAGAAGAAATAACAATCAATTCTCCTTTTCAGTTCAGAGTGAAGCGAAGACTTCAATACTGCAAACATAGCTTCTAAAGCCTGCAATCAAACCTGCTAACACTTTCCTTTTTTATGAGACATTTGGCAAACATTTCTGTGTTGCAAATTGTCTTTCTTTTTTTTTTTTTTCCTGTTTTGCTGAAGGAAGTTAGAACTGAGCCTTTCCAGTCAGTTCTATTTCAGAATTGCTCCAGCTGGACTGCACAAGGCAGAACACATTCACAGGAGCTTTGTTTGCTAGGAAATACTAGTTCCTTGGAAAGTTGAGGACCTGATTTGTGATCTGGGCTGTGTTTGGGTAAAACAGGGCAAAATGCATAAGAGAACAGGGTCACAAGAACAGGCTAATGGGAGGTGAGCAGTAGATGCTCTGTGTACAGCTGTACACAGCAGGGAGTGGAGCACACAGCCTTGCATGGCTCAGCTCATCCCTCTGCTGCTGAGCATGCCAGTGGCCACTCACCCTGACTTACACAGGCAAGTGTTCCCTCTTGGCACTGCTTGCTAGGATGGCTTTCTGTGTTCTGCTGTGTCTGATCACTCCCACCATGGCTGAGATGAAAGCAAGAGCTTTGGGGTAGGCTTAGCAGCAATCAATTGTGAGGTGATATTAATATTACCATCCAGGGAAATGGATAGATTTATCCCTTCTGGGTTATCTGTTATTTCTGTGCTCCCAGAACTTGCTGCATTCCAGCTGAGAGGCTTCAAACCTGTGATGAGTGACGTGACATTCCCAAAGCTATGTTTTAATGACACCTTTTAAAACAGAGAGAGTTGGCTAATTAAATTTTTCATGTTCCTCTTATGTAAGTTTTTGTTTTGACTGATTCTTGTCATCTTCTCCCTCATTTCTTTTGGCCAGAACACAGCTCAGAAGAACACTAAGGTACCAGTTGCTGATACTGTAGACAAGTAGTGCTGAGAGCCATCTAAGTCACTAAAGGAAGGGATGAAGAACAGCCTTTCCCTCACAATAATCTTCCACCTTCCTAAACACAGACCCTTGCTCTGGTATTCAAGTCTCTTCTGACTCCAGTTAGCATATCCTGGTGTTGTAAATGAAGTTATATACTTGCTACTTCTCACATGCTCTCTGAACACATCCTGGCTGCCAGAGGGCACAAGGCCAGTGGAGTCTGGGTAGTGCTGGTAGAACATGTACCATGAGGATGCTAAAGACTGAGAACTCAAGAAGGTGATAGTGTTCTTGGGGTCCATTTCAGCTAGTTGTCTGTGTAAATCTCTCTCTCTGAAATGTCCTACAGGAAAAGGCAATCCAGCACCTCTTCCTTCTTAAAACCAACCCCAGACACACAACCTCCCTGAGTAATTCTGGGTTTTTGGCTGCTCCGTGCATATCTCTTCATAGCTGGCACTTCTGTAGAGCACTCATAGATAGAGTTCAGTAAGAAGAAATGACTTCAGTAAAAACAACAAGAGATTCTCTAGAAGATGATCCTGGTGTTCATGGGGAGTGGGAAAATGCAGACTTTTTCCTTCTACAAGATGTGTATAAATTGAGAGCTTTGGCACTATTTATTTCCAGACTATTTGAGCTCTATCTCCAACACCAAACCTGAAGGAACACTGCTCCTAGACAAATGTTCTGCTCTGGTTTTTCATTTTTCTGTTAGAAAAAAAAACAAACAACCCTGTTTTGTTGTTTTTTTTTAATGGTAAGGAAGAAGAGCTTCCTATATGACAAAAATAAACCTCCCTTGGAAAATGTGATGACAGAAAGTTTGCAAAGACATATGCTCTTTTTTTTTTTCTGTGAGATTCAGAGCAACAACCTTACAGTGACCTTAAACTGTGTGTGGATGTGAGTGTTCAGGTCTTATCTTGTGAGTTCTGTAGCATGCCAGTGCTTTTATTCATCTAGTCAACTTCCAACAGGACTACTACATGTAAAGGAGGATTTGACCTTTTGGATTTTGCCCTTTAACTTGGATAATCTTATTCATTTTGTGGATTTTCCTCCAAATCAGGGTTTTCAGTGTAGTCATCAAGTCATCTTTAAACACTTGGCTCATCACTTGGCTTTGGCTCTTCCTGCTAAGGATTCTCTTGGACATTAGAGCATGGTTAATAACTAGTTTTTCTGCTGATGCAAATTCATTTTAAAAAAACCCAAACCCCTGGATTTTCACCTTACAGAGGTTGGATTTCATCTGAATTAAATTTGAATAGATCTTTTCAGAACTAGTATTGAAGCAAGAAGAAGTCCCTGTAGCTTCCAGAGTGCAGGTAGTGAGTTGTCCCATCTAGAGTCGAGCTGCCAACACACATCAACCCCCAAAACACTATTGTGTAAGCAGAGAAGGGCTGAAGCCTTAATAAAAGCATCTCCTTTCCTTTTACAAGACAGAGAAATGTGTGTGGATACTTAAATGAGGTATTCTGTGACAGATTAACCTGTCATCTTTGAGGCAGCCCCAGCAGTGGTGGTACCTGCTGCTGGGAAGTCTCTGCTTGCGTGCTGCGAGTGCCACGTAAGGAGAATTGCACAACACGAGGAGTCTTGAGGAAGGCTGAGTGCTCTGGATTGAGTTTATTCATGTGGCTCAGGAAGGAAAAAATATGAAAAGTCCTCCTGAAACAGCAATGAGTAGTGTAATGGTTGGTACAGTGCAATGGTGAGCAGTCTGAAGCAAACGGGGGTGGTTTTTTGGCCACAAAACATTTGTGTGAGTTTGTGAAGAATTTCACATCACCCTTCTGTCTGTTTTGTTCAAAACCTCCTCCTGACAGCTTTGCTAACAGTTCATTTTGTTCCTGTGGTGACTAAGAAGTGGAGGAGCTGAGGGCTGAGGTTTTCTGTCACAGCACAGGACACTACTAGCCAGCTTGGATCTCTGCTCCTCTCCATGCTCTTTGGCTTTCCTGGAGCAGATTGGGGTTAGCTTGCTGGATAGCAGGGAAGTTCTCCACTGAGGGCCAGGAAGCCACAGCAGGAGTCAGAAGGGTTGGTTTCACCTTGTTCCAACCAATTACAGAGCAGTTGTAAGCCATGAGAAGGAGTTTGATGGAGTGGGTGAGGAACAATTGGTGGATTATTTGAGTTAAAATTACTTACAGCCCCATCCAACTCCCACTGAAGTCAATTAAATGGGGGCTGGATTGGGGCCAAAATGAGTCAAATTCAATTATGCCTTAACTGTAAACATTTAAAAGCTTATTATTCTAAGGTAGTTTAGCACTTAAATGACATTAAAACAAAAGCATTTATGAAACCCCAGGCTGATAGTGGTTTATTTGCACAGCTCTAGTGAAAGCCTTTTTCTTGTGGCTGAGAGGCAGAGACCTCTCAGGCTGGTGCCTAACCCCTCAGCACCTATCTCTTGTGAAGGGATGTTGCAGCAATTGATACTGCAGATGTGTTTCTGTCCACCAGAGCCTAGCTGGCTAGTGATGGTGTGAGAAGGGACAGCAAAGACCACTGAGGAGGGCTGGTAGGAGTCCAGTGTTGTTTCACCTCAATCTCAAGACTTAGAGAGCTTCCTTGTGTAAGAATGTCTGGTTGGACTTGATGATCTCAGAGGTCTCTTCCAACCTGAATGATTCTGTGATTCTGTTTCAGCTCATAAACCTGACCCTTTTGCCTGAGCTGATCTCAAAGCTGTGATGGTTAGGGATGTTGATCTTTGTCTCAGCTGAACAAAGTACAGCATCTAAAACATTATTTAAGCAGCAATCACTTACATGGTGAAGAGATGGATGTACAAATACAGCCAAGTTTAACAACATATGGTGGTGGTGTCAGAAAAGCAGGGACATTATCTTTTACATGGTGATTCATCAGCCTGCTTTGAGACAACTTCTGTATTCTTTCTATATATTCAGGAGTGATCCTGTTCATTCCATCCTCAGAACTTGTCACCCTCCCTTTTCCAGCAGGCCAAAGGCATCTCGTGCTGTTGGGAGCAGCTCAGAGCAGCTTGAGGGTTTCCTGGCTTTACATGTGTTGGACAGGACAGGCTGTCTCAGGAGGCTTTAGCACCACATCCTAAGTTCCATCCCTAAAGATCCATCAGGAGCTTGGGACATGGTGAGCTGTGTCTGCAGCAGGGAAGAGCTTTCCCTGGGGGCATTCCTGTGCCTCTGAGGGAACTACATTCAGCTCCACACACAGATGATCTCCCTGGCAATGCCAAGCACTGAAAGGACTTCTGCAGGGTTTGCTGTTGGTCTGGGTTTGGTTTCTGTCTTCCTAAGCATCTGTGTTTAAAATGAAAGCTAGGGCCTGATCCTGGTTTTAGCTGAGGCCATGGCATTGCTGTGGCTCTGGGAAAGCTCCTGGTGGTGGATGGAGCTGCTGGAGGTGTGCAGAGCAGCACAAGGACAGCAAACAGGGCATGGCTGGGGATGAAGCAGATGGGTTTGACTGCAGCCACAGCTACCACAAGGGTGTTGGAGTGCCTTCAGAGCTCTTTAGCTGGCTAAATGGACTTCATTTTTAGTCTAGCTAACACAGTTCAGCAGATTATTTCCTTTTCTTACACACTGTAACAGTTTCCATGGTTGTCTCACCTTTTTTTTTAATAGCCTTTTCTCTTTTCCATGTGTCTCTATTCATAGCTTCCACTCACACTTTCTGAAGAACTTGCAACTATGATATAGAAATCTGGGTCCTTCAGAGAAGGTTGAAAGCAGTACCCATCCTGCAGTGTGAATCAGGAAAAAGGAATACAGCTATGATAACCAGGTTTAGATGAGATATAAGGAGAGCTTTCTTCCCTGAAAGGGTTGTTAGGCATTGGCCCAGGCTGCCCAGGGCAGTGCTGGAGTCACCAACCCTGCAGAGGGTTAAGAAACATTTAGCTGCTCTCCTTAGGGCCATGGCTTAGTGGCATGAGGGTGACAGGTATGATTGGACTTGATGAGTTTAGAGGTCTCTCCCAACCTTAATGATTCTGTAATTCTATGTGTTATAGAAATTCTATGGCATATGCTCAACCTAATTAGAACTGCTGCCTGTTCTCTGCCCATCAGCAAAGACACACACTGCCATGAAAGCCATGCAGACAACTCAATGGCTAGAGCTGACAATCTGTGGCTTTAATATGCTTGACAAGGGCTCATCTCTCTGATCCCAGGCCTTATTTCTCCCTTTGTAATACTAGTCATGTTACAACTTGTAAAAATGCATTAAAATCAGGTGACAGCTATTTAAAAACTGAGCCTTGGTGTTCTCTAGTCACAGATCCTGACTGCTCAGTGCACATTGCTTGTGACTCTTATTAGCTCCCCATTGCCTTTCCAAAAGCAAACCCATTGCTAATATTTTTACCTGCTTGTTGTGTTTCTCTCTCTCTGAGTATAAGCCTGCAAAAGAAAATTGGTTCTTTTCTGTAATAAACTGAGATAGAAAAATCTTTGTGGTGAGTGAAGGATACTGAAAATGCTATGGTTCATCCTGGCAACTTCAGCTGGAGCTATATCTTGGGGAAAACCCCTAGTGTTTCTTAGGCAGCTGAGCTGGTGCTGAGTTTCTGAGTACATCTGCAGTGATTTGAACTTGTTGCTGATGATTTGCCAGGACATAGCCCATTTTACCTTGGAATCAGTCATGCCTACAAAGTATTCACTCCGTTTTTCCTATAGCTGAAGGAAGTTCTAATAGCTGCTGCTGCCTATTGCTGCTTGAATTCCCTGAAAAAGCCATCCAGAAGGAATGTAAATGGTGGCTTCCAAGTACCTGGCACCTAGCTTGAGAGTGTCTTAAACTGGGATGGACTCTTTGTCTTCTCTAAATGTTTGTTTTCCCCCAAGCCACTCATGGGTCATTTGCCTCCAGTACTTGATACCAACATTGGAAATGTTTGTCCAAGCTGATGACAAAGTTAATTAAAGTGTTTGAAAAATTATGGCCTCTGGTTAAAGTGGGACCAGTTTGCACTGGTGTGAGAACATTCAAACACATACCTCAATCTAGTTCCTCTCCACAAGAATTTACTTCATTCAGCTGTCTCATTTTTTTACACCCATCAGTAAATAGTATTTATGTAATAATAAGTATGTATTTTGAACTCTAATTTAACTCTTTGCATGCTGCCCATTATGCCCAAACATTGCTTTTCTCAGTACCTCTTGATTTCCACCCTCTCCCCACTTCTTATTTACTCCTTGAAGTCAAGAGAAGCTTTGGGCGTGTAGGAAGAAGAAAAGGAATTGCATCAGACTGCAAATACATGAATGTTTTCTGCTGAGCACTCATTTAGCTGGCAGCTTGGGACATGTCACCATGGGGAACTGGGATAACTGAGTGGAGCTGGTGGTTTTTGCAGAGCCCATGGAATAGCTTTGAACTTGGGGTTCAATGGCTTGGCTACCTCTGCTGGGCTCTGTGCTTGACTCCCTGTGTGATGTGGAGCTGGTTGCACACTATCCACAGGCCTCATCTTCCCCATTAGTTAGAGGAGAAGAGCAGTTCATTGCACATTTGGGCAGAGGATGGTAAAAACCTTTGCTAAGAGATGCAAGAGAAACCCAAGGTACTATGTCATTGGGACTGCCTGTGGTTAACTGCTCGTTGTGAGGATTAATTAAGCTCAAGTCAAACCTTTCCTTTTTTCCCCACCACAAAGAAGTCTTTAGGAGGGAAGAGACTTCCCCACAGATCCTGTGAGGATAGGTGTTCAGACAGAGCCGTGTTTATTATTTGGTACTTCATTACTTCATTTCTGTGTCTATTACTTTGTATTGTGTAGTACTTTGAATTTCAACTCATTCATAGCAATTTTTATCCATCCTTTGACCCCTCACTGGACCTTTTTCATTCTGTGCATGCCCTGCTAGATATTTTTATTTACTCTTCCACTGTTTCCCTTCCTTTTCCTCCCCCTGAGCTCTTGCTGCCTCCTCTCAGCACAAACTGCACCTGAGAAGCTTTGAGCTCAGTTCGAACTTTCGAACCCATGACGTCAGGTTGGTGTGGAATTAGGCAAAACCAGTTTGCCCATCCCTTGCTGGAAAAGGGTTAATCCTCTCAGCTATTGAGAGACAAGGGCAGGGAATTATGAAAGGAGCCCCTGTTTTATAAGCATTTGTATTGCCAGTGCTTGAATGCTCATAATAAGTAGGTTGCTGCTGTGATTAATGAGTGTGTTTTACATGCTGCTGATGGATGAGGTGTCTCATTGGAGCAGCCATTTATTTTCATTTGGTCTCCTCACCCAGGCAATACTGGAAATGAGTTGTTAGTATCTTGATGTTTTATTCTCAACAGTTTTATGGAAGGTGACCCACCTAGAGGAGAAAATAATTAATCTCAGAATCACAGAATCATTAAGGTTGGAAGAAAGCTCTAAGCTCATCAAGTCCAACCATACCTATCACTACCATGCCACTAAACCATGGACCTAAGGAGAGCATCTAAATGTTTCTTAAACCCCTCCAGGGATGGTGACTCCACCACTTCCCTGGGCAGCATGAGCCAGGGCTTGACAACCCTCTCAGGGAAGAAATTTCTCCTTATATCTAATCTAAACCTCTCCTGGTGCACCTTGAGGCCATTTCCTCTTGTCCTCTCACTGTTAACTCTGGAGAAAGGACCTACTCCCATCTCACTCCTGTCAGGGAGTTGTAGAGAGAGCTAAGGTCTGCCCTGAGCCTCCTCTTCTCCACACTAACCAAGCCCAGTGCCCTCAGCTGCTCCTCAGCACACTTGTGCTCCAGAGCCCTCCCTAGCCTCCTTGCCCTTCTCTGCACACACTCCAATGCCTCTGGGTCCTTCTTGGACTGAGGGACCCAAAACAGACCCCAGGACTCTAGCTGTGGCCTCCCCAGTGCTGAGCACAGGAGGATGATCACTGCTCTGCTCCTCCTGCTCACTCTAGTTTTGATCCAGGTCAATATGATGCTTTTTTTTTGTTGTTGCCTCTTGGTAATGAGTGCAAAGACAACTCACATATTTTTTAAATACAGGATTTTTCTTCTTCTTTAGATATTTCTTTTAGAGCTTTGTGCACTCCAGTTTGGAAAGGGATAGGAATGTGTCAGTCTGAAAGTCTGTATACTTGGAAGGGGTAAGCTATTCCAATGCTTTACGCTCAATAAGTCTTTGTTTTAGAACTAAAACAATTTAGTTATTTTGAGCCAGTTCTTGTATCAGATGATGAGTTTCTGATTTTACTTTAGTTTCAGTTGCCCTTTCCCCCCCACTATGTCATTTTGTACAAGTAAAGGAATTGGTGGTGGAGTGTTTGTGGCTGTCTGAATACACAGGCTAGGCACAGAAGTCATCTTTTCATTACACCAACTCTATATCTGTGTCTGTGTGCATTCAAATTGCATCCAACAGATACCAAGATTTTCATTGCTGTAGAATAATAATAAAGGAAGGAGGAAAAAGACTTTAAAAAGCACCCTTAAATTAACTGGAGAAAATCCATTTCAAGGCAGTGGAATTGGTTGCAGTGTCCAAGCAAGTCTTTCTAGAGCTCTGCATGGAATCACAGAGTGGTTTGTGTTGGCAGGGACCTTCTAAGGTCATCTAGTCCAACCCCCTGCAGTCAGCAGGGACATCTCCAACCAAATCAGGTTTCTCAGAGCCCCAAACAACCTGACCTGGAATGATTCCAGGGATGGGACATCTACCACCTACACAAACCTCTACATAACTTTCTACATAAACTGAAAGACTTTGGCTCTGCCTTGCCAGCAGATCTGGGATGGTATCAAGAGGCAGCTGTAGGCATGGCATTGATACTTCAAGAGACAGAAGAAGATGAGTAGGATTCTTCTTAAACAGTTAGAACTGAAATGCTCTTTCCTCAGTGGTTCACCAAACATCAAGGCTCATTGAGCTCTCAATTTAAATCCTAGAATCCTAGAATCCTAGACTGGTTTGGGTTGGAAGGGAGCTCTGGAGATCATCTAGTGCAACCCCCCTGCAGTGGCCGGGGACATCCCCAACTAGAGCAGCTTGCCCAGAGCCCTGGCAAGCCTCACCTGCAATGCCTCCAGGGATGGGAACTCAACCACCTCCCTGGGCAACCTGGGCCAGTGTTCCACCACCCTCATGGAGAGGAACTTCTTTCTAATGCCGAGTTTAAATCTACTCTTCTCCAATTTCAAACCATTGCCCCTTATCCTTTCCCTGCAGGCCTTTGCAAACAGGCCCTCTGCAGCCTGCTTGGAAGTTGCCTTTAGGTCCTGGAAGGTCACTAGTAGTTCCCCTGAAGCCTTCTCTTGTCCAGGATGAACAATCCCAGCTCCCTCAGCCTGTCCTCAGAGCAGAGGTGTTGCAGCCCCTGAGCATTCTCGTGGCCTCCTCTGCACCTGCTCCAGCAGCTCCATGGCCTTTGTGTGTTGAGGGCTCCAGAGCTGGACCCAGTATTGCAGAGGAGGTCTCTCCCTCACAAATATTGCACCACTGCTGAGCAAAGCAAACCAATTCAGCTTGATGGATTGATGGCCTTGATTGCTTGTCATCATATAGCAGTAAATGCCAATAATTGCTTAAGATGTCTGGAGAGCTTATCTAATAATGTTCCAGGTGGGACATGGCTCCCTTTGCAAAGTTTAATGACAACACTGGCATGTGGAGAGCCTGTCATGCTGTCTGTGGGGAGAGCATGAGATGTCCAATCTAAGATGAGGTTCAACTCAGCAGTGTCACATAAAAGTGGCTGGTAATGGTGGGATTTGGGAAATTNAGTTCCCTTCCAACCCTGACAATTCTATGCTTCTGTGATAGATATAAACAATACACACTGCAGACTTATTTAGCTCACAGCAAGGAAAAATTGCTGCTCTTTGGCAGAAGATGTTTCTTGGTTAGAAAAACTTAAAACAAAAAGGTGGAAAAGAATCATTTTGGTTTGAGAATGCACCACACACTGCATATGTGCCTGCAGTTGGAGGAGTTCCTGTGGAAACACTGCTGCTTGCACAATAACAGGATACATGCATTGCTTCCAAATTAACATATATATTAATGGCACATTAAGGAATTGTGTAATACACAAAAGAGAGGTCTCAATGCAGAGCTTAGGCAAGCTATTAATGTGAGATAACAACACCTCTGCCTCCCCTTGAGGCTTCTGTTTGAGTCCTTTCCAGACCATACAACCTCTGTGTGGTAGCTGTTATCATCCTCAGCAGGCATGTGAGGAAAAGAGAAATCCAATCGGATTCAGGGATTCAGAGACTGATGGTAAGGCAGTGTCAGGGCTGGAAACACTGTGCTTCCCCCAAATCTACATCTAAGTGAACAAAACACCTTTTTGGTCGTTGATGGGCAGGTGAGAGTCAATAGAATCAGTGGGAAGGAGACACTATTCCCATCAGCCTGGAGTTGTTTCTAGTGCTAGCAAGAGCTCTACACCCACACACTGATGGAGGGAAGAAAGGGCTGCATTGTCTTCTGCATACTGACTTTGGTGCTTGGTATTTAGATGAGATGATCAGGTCCCAGATGTACCTGTGCAACATGGTGATGCTGCATTCCTCAGTGACAGGTACTGCAGGAGAACTGGAGCTGCTGATGGGAACCAGAGATGGCTGATAACCCAAGCTTTGACTCAAAGCCCTCCAGATCCTAGGATGAAGGAGGGCTCTCCATCTGGATCCTGAAAGCAGAGGATTTCAGGGGCAGGTTTGTAGTTCTAGGTTGGAGCTGTCAGAAACAGATGTCCTAACCTTTCTGTCCATAATGGTATTAATTCACAATTAAAGCTAGCAGAATTTAAGCACTGCAGAAACCCAGCTCAATCCCTTAGGATTAATTAGGACCTATCTCCACCCTAAATCTAGTCTGTATTGTCTGGAGATGTGAAAACAGTGTCTCCTTGGCTGACTTCTTTGTGCAACAGAGAAACCCCAGCACACTGATGTGTGACCTGAGCAAGGGCTCATATCCTCTGGAGACTGGGCCAGCTAGAGCTCACCACCTGCACTTTGTGCCTTATCCTTCTAGCAGTGCTGGAGTGCAGGCAGCCTGGAACCTGGCAAAACCTTGTCATCCCTTTTCTGCAATATAAGCCCTCAAAGTGCTTTGCAACTCTAAGGATGACATTTTTCTCATGGAATGAACTTTTTCTGGGTGTGTTCATGCTGAGTCTGCCCATCCTTGAGACTTTTTTTATGTTTTATGAGATTAGATGAATTTCAGTAGGAGCAAAACTTGTTTTGTGCTTCAGCTGAAAAAAACCTCCAAACCCAAACCACTACCCACCCTGAAAGGAATAGCTTGGGTCTCAGCTGCTGTAAATCAGACTGGTTTGGGTGTTGGGGGCTATGCACATTTGTACAGGCTGAAGATCTGGTGCAGGATGGACTGAGCTGCTGTTTGGAGTCTCTAGGTCCTTCTCCACTGAGCAATTGGCTCCTCTGCTTGCTGCTGAGCTCCCTTTGCTTGCCAAGAGCCAAGCCCATCAGTGCCTTGTGTGCTCTGCTCGTGTTTGCCTCCACCAGCTGCAGTCTGCAGTGCAAGTGGATGTGTAATGGGGCAGCCTGACGAGCTCTTTCCATGATGTCTGCAGTAGTGAATGCAGCTCTCCTTGTCCTCCCTCACTCCTGGGCAGCCTAACAAAGTGCAGATGTTGGAGTGAGTGGAACAGCAACTTGCCTGGGGACTGGGGGTGTAAGTGATGTGAGCATCCTGCCTCCCCATGTCCATACTAGATCTTCACAGCTGCAGGGAGAGGCAGGGATGGAGCCACAGGACTGAAGGCTCTTGCAACAGCTCCAGCTCATGACTAACTTTAGAGATTGTAGACAATCCTCAAGTCAAGGAAGCTGCTTTGGGGATGAATTTGCCAGCACTTACTTGCTGCAGAATGTTTGCAAGGCAAGGTTCTATAAACTGGGAATTCAGCTGTATTTATAATGGTTTTTTCCCACCCAAAGACTGAAAGCTTAGCTGTCCTTGATTCCTTCTCTTTGGGTTAAGATTCAGTCCACGGGGTGACGTGGGTGTGCTGTTATTTGATGGGGAGGGAATAAAAATAGCCATGCCCTGTGCCAGAGTCTATTGTCAGCTTATTCAACTGAAAAGATCAGATTTGGAGGAAATCTGTATTCCAGGGTGCTCTAGATTCTGATAACAGTGTTTCAGCTTCCTGCAATAATCCTGTGCTATGCATTATGTTCCACTTTATTCCCTGGATGTCTCCTCTCCTTAGCTCAGCCATGAGAGCTGGGTTAAGATCACTGATCTAATTGGCAAGCACAAAGCATAGACAGGCTGTGAACAAAACCTGCTCCTGTATCATCTGCAATCCTTCTAAATGGCATTGTTTGTGCAGCTGTTCAGCCAAAGCAGCCACAGAGTTTATTTTTGGCCCTAGAGGAAACAGAGATGACTTTTCTCTCTGTTAGGGCAGATGCAAGATCAAAAGACTCCTATATGTGGCTCAGAGAGAGCAGCCTCTCTGCTCAACATGTCCTGATGGGGGCAAGATTAGTAGTAAAGCAACCCTGGAGATGATAAGCCACAATGATAAGAGGCAAAAGGCTTGGGCAGATCTCTTTCTGGTTCAGCTGGTACTTGCTGAAGTCTCCCTTTCAGTGTGGAGGAGGAGAGGGAGGCAGGGGGAGGGCTGTGTGTTTTAAACACTGCCTTACTATTCTCCTGAGAAGGAAAAAGCATTTTCCAAAGGATCCATCAGGCAAAATTTACACAGCCTGGTGTTTAGAAACAACTGGGCTCTCTTTCTTCCCATGTGTCACTCACCAGAGGGTTTGAGAGGCTCGGAGCAGGAAGAGGTAGTGATATTTATGGCAAGCTTCTTTGCTGGAGCTCACACAAGGGTGGGCTTGAGAAACCTGAAGAGTGCTTTTGTGTGCACAGCTAGTCAGCTGTCCAAGGCTAGTGTTTGCTTGTGGGTGTTGTGACAATAATTAACAGAGCAGGAAGTAAAGGGCTGGTTGATTTATGCATGGCATTATGCGTCTGAACTTGGACAGAAACTGTGAAATCCTGAGGGGAGGCAGATTTATTTAGCAAATGTGTAAGGATCTAAGAATGGGCATAATGTGTCAGTCCAAAGTCCCTACAGACTTGCCTCTTGGATGGTGGCCAGTAAGAGATACTTAGAGAGCAGTGTGAAGAGCAGAACGTGACTTGCCCCTCCATGAAGCTGCACCCTCTCAGCTCTGAGGAGCTGTTTCTCCATCTAAGTGCAATTTTTGCTCCTTGACCAGTGACACCATCTGGACAGAGGACTGGCTTTGGCTCAGTTTCTCCCCAGTGTCCCAAGATACCTAGTCATCAGGCTGTCATCAGGAAAGACAGAAACTTGTTGCAACTTCAGCTTAGACACCCTGAGAGTTGTGTTGTCTTGGTGCTGTGTTTCTCCTTCCCCCACAGTGGAGAAGTCCAGAGCCTGTCTGTAAATGTTCCATTTGGTAATCTCTTGGCTCCTTTGCTTGCTAAATCTGGCTCCAACAGATGATGAGCTCTAGAGTTGGGTCTCGTCCTCACTAATGGAGGAGACACTTGGCTGAAGTATTTAACATGACGTAGCTGAAAAGAAGGAGCTTCAAACTGAAGTTGGCTTACTGGAGCCAAAGTGTCCCTTGATACAGATATGGCAGAGGAGCTGGTGGCTTGTATCCCAGGAACTCCTGCACCTTCTGAGTGCTGTTGTTTATGGAGATGTTTATTTATGCCTGTGTTTATTTCTCTGGGACTCATGTGGCCTGGTCTTAAAACTCCCTTGGAGTCCAATCAGTAAGGTTCATGGCTAAACCCACCATCCATTTGGAGCCCTTGGGCCGACAGAGCTTAACAGGAGCTGTTAGGAGAGATCTGCTTGGCTTCAGAGCACCTCCTTTCCCACTGAGGGGGATCACAGAACCACAGAATGTTAGGGGTTGGAAGGGACCTCTGGAGATCATCTAGTCCAACCCCTCTTCCAGAGCAGGAGAACCTAGAGCAGCTTGCACAGGATGTGTCCAGTTGGTTTTTGGATATCTCCAGAGACTCCAGCAGCTCCCTGGGCAGCCTGGGCCAGTGCTCCACCACCCTCAAAGGAAAGAAGCTCCTCCTGATGTTCAGATGGAACTTGCTGGGTGCTAGTTTGTGCCCATTGCCTCTAGTGCTGTCACTATGGACCACAGAACAAAGCCTGGCCCCAGCCTCCTGACCCCCACCCTTTAAGGATTGATAAGATCCCCTTGAGGTTTTCTCTTTTCTAGGCTAACCAGCCCCAGCTCTCTGAGTCTTTCCACATAAGAAAGATGTTCAAGTCCCCTAATCATTTTAGTGGCCCTTCTCTTTAGATTCAGATGGATCACCTGCTAAGGATGAGGCATCCCAGACAGAATCACTTTTCTGAAACCTCAGACCTCTCTGAGCCATACTCAGTTTGCTTGGGGGGATGTGGATTTGGGTCTAGGGAGGCTCTTATCCTAAAAGCAGGTTGTCCTTTGAACACCTGAAGCAGAGTAATTCAAGCTAGAGCAGTGGTGTGTGTTCTTCTGATGCATTCCCTGCTGATGAAGCCAGAGTGCTGGTACATTTGCTACAAAGGACTTCTTGAGTGCTGGCCAAAGAGATTCTTTAAATGCTTCTTTTTAAAACAAAAAGATATCTTCTTTGTATGTAAATTTTCTTCTTCACTGAGGATCTGACAAGGTCCTGGCACAGTCTCCTGGAAACAAGGCTGCTGCATGCAAGGAGAACAACCTACAGCACCCAGGCAGTGCTTGCTACTATCTTCCNACTGAGTGGCATGGTTTAGATGTTGTGGTGTTTTGGGTCATAGGCTGCACTTGATGATGCTGGGGGTCTTTTCCAGCCTTGGTGATTCTGTGATTCTGTGATTCCAGCAATTGAAAAGAAACTCAACAGCTTGCCTTGCTGTCCTGTGATATCAGGAAACCCTGGTGCAGTGACTAGTCCCAGGAGAGCAGCACAACCAGGTCTTTTTGCTTCCAACAGGCATTCCTACCTCCTCCCCCAGCACTGTGGCCCTCAAAGCAAGCCAGATGTTACAATGGCTATCACCAACCCTGCCAGAAGAACCTTCAGGGAGCTGGCATCTCTGGAGACACTGATGCTGTAGGAGGATATAAACCCAAAAGGCTGTGTTTATAAGATGGATAATGGCCCCACAGCCAGTCCTGTCCAAGGCAGGGTGGTATACATCTGCCCCTGGCAGCAGGAGGCAAGACAAGTTCTCCTTCAGGGAGGCTTGCAGGCTCATCAGTTCTTCAAGGCCAATTACTTACTGTGTGTGCAGTGCCTTGAACATGTAAAAAAGCACAATATAAATATCAAATGTCATTATTAAGCAGGGATTAATTATGTTTCTGGTGAGTATTTTGTGAAGGCCGCTGGCAGGCATGCCTCAGATGCTTTCACATTTATTAATGACTGTTATTATGTAGAAGTTATCCTGAAGCATTATGGTGATAAATTGCTAATGGGGACAGGTCTGAAACAGAAAACTTGGATCTGACTGCTCCAAGCACTGAGGAAATTTCACTTGTGGCTTTGGAATTGGGCTAAATTTGTGCCCCACAGCTTAGAGCTCTGCTCACCCCTAGGACAGGATGGTGAGAGATGCTTTGAGGAGAAGCACCTTCTAGCTGGAGTCTGTTGTATTAATGATTATAAACATTAACCTTTGCAGACATTGGTGGTTTCATTTGCTGCTGACTTAGCTGAAAACCCACTCCCTAAAACAAAAAAAATTGCTTGAACAGAGAAGGGGCTGCTCTGTCCTGTGCCTAGGGAAGGTAAAATAGGACTCCTGAGGAGCCCAAATTTCCCCTCACCTAAGAAGCTATTGTCAAAAATTACCATTTGATAAGGTGCCACTTTTTTCCTCCACTTACCCTTTGGCTCATCACACTCATGAAGAGTTGGCCTTCAGTCAGTCTGCCCCAAAAAAGGATCAGGTTAGCTGTGCTAAAATTAGCTGCACTAATTGTCATTTCTTTCCTGTTTTCCTCCTGTGGACATATATAGGTGATGAAATCCTCACTCCACTGGAGCTGCTTGGGCACTTTGTCATGGACATCAGTTGGGTCTAGATTCTTCCACAAAGGAGAGAAGCTGCCAAGCAGACTCTTTGCTGTGTAGCTGAGTTGCATTTCATGTTTGCAAGAGTCATGGTCCTTGTCAGGCTTCAGTGAACTGAAGTGGAAATAGAATATGGTGTGAGCTGTAGCTGCAACCTTAGCTTGAGGAGCAGTTAGACTTTGCTCCAAGGAACCTCCCTGAATGCTATTTTGGAGCACCACCAGGATCTCTTTGTGCTCCAGCTCTGCACTTAGATTTCAGGGTTCATTTTCAGGGTTGACTGCTCTGCTTTCCTGCAGCCTCTGTGACTCTCATAATTCCCATGGAAATTTTGGCTCTGTGCATTTAGGATGAGTCTTGGGACTATTTTTAGAAACTTTAAAAATGTCCCAGAAGTGCCCTTCGCCTCTGCTTGTGTGCAGAGACTTTGGCTCTCACTTAGCTACAACTGGTTTACACATAGAACTGAAGAAAAAGAGAGCCAGGAGAAAAAGAAACAACAAAACCAGAGAGCAATCTCCTCTCCCAGAGCTGTGCTAGCTCTCAGTTAAGCGACCAAGCTCCTAGGTGCTGAGATGCTGGAGAAGAGGAATGGCAATACAGAGCATTCCCAAGTATTCCCAGCTCCAGAACTCCTGTTTAATATGTAAAAGTCACAGAAGGATCTGATGATAGAGCTGAGATANTGCTGTGGGCACAGTTATGGCACCAGGGGCCACAGGAGACCACAAGGGATTGTCAGACTGTGCCTGACAGGGTTGGAGGATCACGTGCAGGCTTTCCAGCTGTTTGACTATTCAAGGAGAGATAGACTCTGTACGGTTGCCTTACAGTAAGACTGAAAAAGTGAGAATCAGTGTCTGACCTGGTTGATATGAAAGATTCCTGACAAATTATCTGTCATCACCTCTTTGGCCAAGCTTTGTTTGACAGGGCTACTAAAAACATTTGAAGTCCATGCTTTGGTACCACGTCTGGGTTTGAGGCTCATTTGGCTTGTGCAGGAAGACTTTGTGCCTATGCCTGAATTTCCAGCCCATTAGGAGAGGACACGAGAGGGGGTACCTAGTTCTGAGAGATCATCTGTGCCAGCACGTTGCAAGGGCTGCACTGACTCATGGCTTGGAAACGACTGAGCTGTCAGCACAGTGCTCACAACCTAATTAGCCCACTGCTCGGCAAACCATAATTAGCTCAGGTGCAGTCATAGCCTGGCATGGCTCTGCTGCTTCCTATGCTAGAGATAGCTCAGGGATCTGTGCACAGCAGCATGCTGAAGAGCCTCAGCATCACCCAGCTCACTGCTCTGAACCTCACATTCATTTGTTAATGGCAGCACTCCAGTGGGGAGGACATCTAGGAAAGGAGCAGATCTTGGGCTGCTGCAAGGAGGCTGGAGAACTGGTTATTGCCCTTTATCCCCCTCCTAAGTCCTAAAGGGAAGGGAGTTTGCCTGGTGAGACAGTTGGGATTGTTCAGCCTGGAAAAGAGAAGGCTTTGAGGGGATATTATAGCAGTTTTCCAGTCCCTAAAGGGGGATTATAAGACAGAAGGGGAGAGACTTTTTAAGCAGTCAGACTGTGATAGGACAAGGGGGAATGGTTATAAACTGAAGGAGGGGAAATTTAGATTAGAGATTATGAGGAAGTTCTTTCCCCAGAGAGTGGTTAGGCACTGGCACAGGTTGCCCAGAGAGGTTGTGGCTGCTCCATCCCTGGCAGTGTTCAAGGCCAGGCTGGATGCAGCCCTGGGTGACCTGGGCTAGTGATTGGCATCCCTGCTCAGTGTGGGGAGGTTGGAACTAGATGATCTTTAGGGTCCCTTCCAACCTGCCCATTCTGGGATTCTGTGATTCTGTGTATGCACAGCCTGTTGCTGTTCTTCTGTCTCCTTTTGCCTTTACATCTTTATGAGGGCATTTTGTGGAGCACAGCATTGGGCCTCTCACTCCAAGAAGGACATTGAGGTGCTGGAGCAAGTCCACAGAAAGGCAATGAAACAAGTGAAGGGTCTGGAGAATAAGTCTTCTGAGGAGCAGCTGAGGGAACTGGAGTTGGTTAGTCTGGAGAAGAGGAGGCTCAAGGGAGACCTTCTTGCTCTCTACAACTCCCTGAAGGGAGATTGGAGCAAGGTGGGGGTTGGCCTCTTCTCCCAGGTGACAGGCAATAAGGCAAGAAGAAACAGCCTCAAGTTGTGCCAGGGGAGGTTTAGGTTAGACATTAGCAACAGTTTCTTCCCTGAGAGGGTTGTCAAGCCCTGGCTCAGGCTGCCCAGGGCAGTGGTGGAGTCTCCATCCCTGAAGAGACTGAGAAGTTTTGTAGATGTGGTGCTGAGGGACATGGTTTAGTGGTGACCTGGCAGTTGGACTTGATGATCTGAAAGGTCTCTTCCAACCAAAACAATTCCATGATCGCAGGAAGAATCTGGTGCAAGCTTCTTTCTAATACTTAATCATCATAAAGCAGAGCTTAAGGAACAAGTTAAGAGTAGATGAGTACAGTTTTCTTATTTACACAGTGGCTTAAGTTTCTGGTGTGTTGTTGGATAACAAAATGCAATTGCAAATAAGACAGATATCCTGTGAAAACACAACCTAAGCATGGGGAAGAGTTGAGAAGGAATCTCACTGGGGAGGTGCTTGCTTGGTGGTAAACTTGGCAACTGGAGGGTACAGCTGTGCTGGCAAGGACATGCTTCTCATCCCACCACCTCTTGCCTCCTGCCTTGCTTGACCCACCAGGTGCAGGTGACAGGTACAGTCAGTAAGGGAGCTGACAGTGTGGCTGAGCAATGATGGATGGGGCTGAGACAAGCCCTGCTAGGAGAGGGAAAGTCTCCTCTCCAGGAAGGACAGGCAGCAGAGGTCCTGATCCCATGCTTGCCAGTGCTCAGGGGGCAGGGGGTAGCACAGGGGACATGGAGGAAGAGGTCCCCAAGTCTAGGGGCTGCTTAGGGTATAGATGGAGCAGAGAAGGCTTAAAGACAATGTTAGCCAAATTAAATGAGGTGAGGTGTGACCTGAGAGCAAGAATTGCTTATCTACCCCCAGTGGGGTTTCTGATGGACAAGAGAGATGCTGCAGGTCCATGTGGTGCATGCTGGCTGAGGAAGCTAAACGTGTAAGAGTCATGCTAGGTCCCTAAGCAACCTTTGGCCACCTCTAGCAACCACAAGGCAAGGGAGCCCTGCTGACCTGAGAGGGTATCTGTCCTGATGGTACACAGTGGGTATTTGGCTGTTGGCTTTAACTGGTTGGCTCCTGGGCCGTGTTGAGTTTCTGGATTGTCCATGCTCAGCTCTGGTTCTGGTGGTAGAGTCCAGCCAAGATCTGTGGGAATGGAATGGCTGGGAAATCTCATCTTTTGGGGATCTGTGCTTGAAAAAGCAGATGTAACGTCCTCCCCACTAAGGCATGTCAACTTATTCTCAATGGCTCCTTGCTGCTTTTGCCTTCTTTGCTTCACCCAGAGCTTGCTTCTTCCCTTCAGCAGGCTTCCTGCTCCTTCAGCAAAATGAAGTTCTTTCCTAAATGAGCTCAACTCTTTCTTGGTTACCTTTTGTTTTGACACTCAGGAGACAGCAGATTTATAGACCTTCCTGAGCTGTAAGTTCATTTTCTTCTCTTATTTCCCTTTCACTGCAGCCCATGCTGAGGGAGCTTTCATTCTGCCTCCAAGCAGGGCTGACCTGCCAAGAGGAGCTGATCCATAAATCTTTCCTTCCTTTTTCTTTCTTTCCAAAACAGAATTAGCTGAGCTTGCCTAAGAGGAAAACTGTTCTGCCATTGCCTGCAGTCAAACAGTGCAATTAATTAGTGCTTTCCCTTTTCTCTTCCCTCTGCTCTGTGTCTGCCAGGTTTGAAAGTAGGAGGGGGGGGGGGGGGGGGGGGGGGGGGGG